>CM056993.1:234116939-234716939 GCA_029891345.1 Dryococelus australis
TCTGTGAGGTGCATGTACGGCGCCCACCGAATCACTAGCAATCACCATGTTTTTGGTGGACAAGTTGTCGTTTATTGGTGGCGTGTAGAGTTTCAGTGCCGGGCAAGTCCTCATTTACACATGGTCGTGTGTGTAAAAGACGATTCAAACTTTGAAACACGTGAAGGAATTCATATGATCGACCACGTGTGTGTATGTGAAATACTATTTGAAGATTCTGATCTGCGTGAGCTCATAGTGAAATGTCAAATACATCGACTTGCACACACGTGTAAGATGAACAATGAATATTCAGCATGCCGGTTCATCTTCCCGCGAAAAAAGTCCGCTGAAACTCGCCTGATCGCAAGCGATACCGATGACGGACGAGCATGCGAATGTAATAATAGTCTGCCTACATAATTAATAAAAATAAATGATACTAAAAACCGAAAAATGGGTTAATTTAAAAACCTTTCTAAAACAAGCTTTATTTATAAATGAACAAAAACAGGTAAAAATATTTATAGGAATAATTACAGAATTTGTAGAACATATAATACATTGTCGGGCAGCTGTAATAAACTACTACAAATTAATAATTTTGTATCAATTTTTATTTAGTGTATAAAAGCTTGGCTCAATATAGATTGTATACCTCATTTGCGTAAGCGTAGCAAACACATATCTTGCATAAGGCTCTTAAATATTAGCAATATAGAATGTAAACCTCATTCGTGTAAGCATGGTAAGCACATATCTTACGTAAGTCTCAAACTATTTGCGCCAAGCTTTAAAGTTCTAAATATAAAATAATACAAAAATATTAATTTGCAGCAAAATTTATTACAACAGTTTGACCATATCTTACGAGTTCAACAAATTCTACAACTGCTCCTATGATTATTTTTATCTTTTTAGTTCATTTATAAATAAAAGCTTGGTTTTAAAAGGTTTATTGCAGTTAATTTATTAGGTTTTTATAATGAACCAAACATCGTATTTCTTCCTTCTCCTCGTATTCCATTGCTACTGCACCTAACACAATCATGTCCTCATATGACGAGCTACTCATGACTCTAAGACACTGTACTGTAGCATCTACTGACCAGGATGTCTGACCATGAAGGTTGGTGTAGGCTGCTCACAATTTATTAGGCACTTCTCAAATGAACTTTTGAAACATTCCACTGCCCTACCTGCATATATTTTAACTGGCACACTGACTGCATTAGCCCAGTAAAGTTGGTAACCATAAAGGGAAATTAGTTCCATGTATTACTTCTGAGTTAAAAGTTTTAGGTAAACATTCATGAATAATGAAATCATTACTTTAACTTTGTGTTTTATGTCTATAAGTGTAATAAAATACAGTTTTGTATATTATTTACGTTTGTAATAATTTTACGGTTTTACTTAATCGACGCATTGGTCATTGGCATTGTACATATGATGAAAGAATACACAATGTGCATACAAGCCTATCTTAAACAGGGGTTTACAAAGTGCTCATTTTACTATGAAGAGCCTGTAAGGTGGAGAGGAGGAATTACACCGTCCAAGTGGGCGGGCACCTTTACAGGCCTGTTCAGTAGCAACAGAACGTTCTGTTAGTTTATCAAAATTGTGATTTTTGTGGGAAAACACACATATTGTTGAAGTTGTTCTGATGGAGGTATTATCTGTTTTTAGAATGAATGCAGTTCTCTGTGTTAGCAACACTATGTAAGGTAACAAATATAATCTCAGACAAGAATACAACAAACAGTTCAGTTGGTATTACGGTATATGTTAACAATGCATCTGACGGCTGTCCTATTTGAGAGTCTAGATGGTTCCTACAGCCATACGTTTTCTCTCGATGTGTGCTGCGATTTCTAAATTATTATTTTAATAAACTTTAATCACATACTAGGTAAAATATAAATATAGGTACGTGCTAGGTATTAACCTCCTGTACATAAAATTCAGGTATAACCTCCTCTACATGAAATTCAATAATACGTGTCCGAACACTATCTGCCGGTGTTAAATATAAAAAAGAAAACCTATGTTTTATATGCGTCACTAATTTCCACCTATTATTAAAACAAGATGTGAATATCGATATTAAAGTTCATTGTTGCAGCATTTTCTAGCATATTTTCTACACTGTTAAATATATTAGTATATTTACGAGAATTTTTATGGAAACGTACAATTAATACAAAACAATTAATCTCTAATGACGACAGAAGGATAAACATTCGAGTTGCGATAACGACAATTGCCGAGTCTACGCGAAAACTTCTTCGCCACTGTAACCATAAAATTGTCGTTTCTCCCGCAGTTAAGATATCTACACCCGTAGGCGTGCTCTGGATGAGGTAATCAGGGTTACAAATCGCAAAATGAAGATACGCTTTTACGAGATTAAAAATACAAAATAATAATAATACATTTAAATATAAATATTTGCTACAAACAATCTGTATTGAAACAAACTTATTTTAATTTTTTGATAGTTCCAAATACTCAGAATGCCCAGTGAAAATAATAAATTGGCAAGATTCCTTAATATTTTCTTAATGGCATGATGCAGGGGGGGGGGGGGGTGAACCCCCTGAACCCCATCTGCGCACGTCTATGTCCACGCCACATACACGTATTCCTTGAAACACTTAAAGGTAGCGCGAGCATAAAGAAATATGAAACATGAAACAAATACTGGAAAGTACATCATAGTTTTAGAAAACGAAATAGACTTTAAATAACTACAAGAGCTGGCCTCGCTGTTGCTGTTAGTTGCGGGCTGGCTTGTGAAGCAGTAAGTTCTTTGTTCGAGTTCCGCGTATCGCACGGATATGAATTGTGTATCAGTCGTCGTATAGAGGAAAATATCACCGAACACCGTCAAAAGTAAAATATATGCCAATAAAAGTATTCTTTAAAACAAGAGTAGGCATGTAGTGAAATGTGGTAGACTACACGCATCATCACAGCGATTTATTCCATATAAAAATATAAACTATATAAAAATACATAACTATAAAAATATATAACTTTAAAACTATAACTATAACTAAAAACTATTATATATATACACTGAAATTACGTAAAAAAATTTCGGAGATGTTCCGAGAGTTCAACGAAGGTTGTGTGAAATTTACAGACTCAATTATTGGTAAAGCTAAACACGTCCGTAATTTCGCTCAGAGTTTTGGAGAATTTTTCCAACAGCCCTTTTCCGTAGAATGACGGAGACATTTGATTTTTACTCTTGTCCACTGCTGTCTGGTTCCCTGACAGCGAAGCCAATTCCCGTGTTGCCCGGACCGTTGCCAAAGTACCTCCGTTGTGGGGGGGGGGGGGGAGGGGCTGTGAATACCCTACTGAACCGGAGAGGGGTTGATGCCATCGCGCGTAGTGATTAATGATGCGGATCGCATGTTTGCAACCCGACACGCAGCTCAGCTAATTATTTTCAGAATTTCTAACTAAGCTAACCACTTTCGTCCACCCACAATTTTAACACACCAGGAAACGAAATTTAAATGTATGCGATTGAAGTTCGCGTGGGTCGTTCGTAAGATACTGGATTAGTCACACATTTAAAAGTCCAATTCAGAGTAATATCAATTTAAGTGGGATTAATAAGTTGCACTGATGAAAATGAAATTATAAAACGTAGAATTATTAAATAGCGGGATGATGGCTTTTTAAATCCAATATATAGGCTAAGAAATAATATTTCCCTATAAATTTGTAAATTGAGTCATGAATTTTAATCAGTGAAACACAGGTAACAGAAAGTTTTATTACTTTTAATATATGCTATCAAACAAAACAGTGGAAGCCGTTGATTATATGTGACTGCAAGGGCGTAGTTCTTCATAGATAACTGTAAACTATACTTTGTTGTGAAATGACTTATTCGCATTGAAGTAATCTGTAGTTTTCTGTAAATCAATTAGTGCAATTCAAAATCATTTGAAGTCAAATTCCACGTTTCAGTAATCAGATTTAATACGTTCAAGTTTAGTACTGTCTAATCCTAAAAATGCAAATAACGCTATATATTGAAAAAAAAACCAACATAATTAGTAATGCTATAAATTCATTGCAATTTTTCTACTGCATACACCACTAAACAGAACCATACAATCACCGAATAATTGGTTATATACCACACCCTGTCCTGCCTTCCCCTGTACCCCTCACTCCACTAGTGTGGGATATAAACGCATGTATTCAGCAACAGCCACCACAGTGAACCCAAGTCTCCCTGGCTAGAGTTAGCTGATACCTCATGTTTGCAGCATCGAACATCACAGCATACACACGTAGTCCATTGCCAAACCTGTCGACTAGATTGCGTTGATACCGACTAGTAATGGAAGGAGACGAAACCGTGGTTAACTCTTACTATATTAAAAATTTTATTTCAGTGATTTTCTGATTTGATTTTGATAACGCTCTACATTTATTTGCAACACAGTGTTTTACAAAATTATCTTAATACTTACATTAAAATAAAGGATTTGACGAATTAAACAAGAAATTAAATTCACACTTTTATTGTATTTAATTTCACTGTGCAAATTCCATTAACCGTAACATGAGAAGGTCTAAACAGACATGTCCTTGAAAAAGATTACATATATACATATGTAATATATGCATATTGCCGACCTGCTGTGTCCCAATTGGTTGGTATGCCTCCAGTCTGGTTTGCGGAATGCTCCGGGTCTGAATCCTAACATTATGTGTAAACTTATTTTTTAGCATATTTGACCACATTTGTGCAACCATTTGAGTTATATAACTGCCGATTTCGAAATGTACCATACCAAAGTGACTACACAAGCCGAACATAACAACCCATTATACCAACCAGCCATACCAACAGACCAGACAATTGTAACCATACTATCCAACCATACCGACCAACACCACCAGCCGGCCGAACAAATTGTGTAGGTTTTGTATTTCCCAAAATTAAGACAACATTTAGCCTATCACATGAAATGTTATAGACTACACTAAATAAATCGTAATTATAAATGGATAAGAGTCCTACACTCTAAATTCTAATCAGTGGAAAACCACTGTTTTTCCTAACGAAATTGAAATACTTGAATCAGTGAAAATCGCTCCACTAAGAATCAGTGGGAAACCAATGGTTGTTTCTGTGGAAATATTTCATAAAAACCACTTGTTGTTTCAGTGAAACTATTTCACTGACTGAATATGTGACGCGGAATAATTTCACTGATGGAATAAGTGACGTGAAATAATTTTACTGATTGAGTAAGTGACGGCGAACTGCGTTCGGGATATTAACTATTGTTTTTATTGAATTTCGTTAAACAATTACAGGAAACAAAAATATTTCGGACAGTCTCCTTTTATAATGTGCCGTTTCAAAAAAGTAAAAATAAAGAAAAAGTATTTCTGGTGTTCAGGATTTGAACTCACAGCTTCCTGTTTCTAGACCGTTAACTTAACAACTAAGCTATCAAAACGGAGTTGATTTGTACAGCTATAATATACATAACCTATATTATTGTAATATCGAAAATATGTAGCATTAGGTTGTATTTCCATTCTTTTCGTTTAAGTTAAATTGTTAACATTAGAATTGTTAAAACATATAGTGCGTATGAATGCACTCACTTCGCCACATTTACTGCAGTTCAAACTTTCAAACGAAGCACCATGATGATTATATGAGAACAAAATAAACTACTTTAAAGCTGAATGAATGAATGAATGTTCATCTTATCTAGTAAAATGGTATTATAAAAGACAAAACTAAGATTTGAAAAAAATATATATTGTGGGATTTATTAGTTCGTACGTTATTTCACATGATATACTGTCACAAACCGCCGCGCATGCAAATAGTAGAGACTATGTACTTGCAAACACATAATAAAGGAATATGGAATATTTTCACCGTGTTAGGATAACCGGTAATATGTATTTTGTCACACACTAGCACTCTGTGCTGATATAAACCTCCTCCTAAGCGTGTATTCCAAACACGGGTATCTCCTTTGGTAATTAAAAATTCAATTTCCTGTTAGATCAGACATTTCCATTTGTCATGGTGATGCGTGCTGGATACCATATGCAGGTTAATTGGCTGGGTTTTACTCATACATACGTGTATGAATCAGTGAGCAACTTTTTACCACCTTCCAAATTCATGCACACATTAGAGAAAATTGATGTAGGTTATCATTCAATAGGCGGACCAGAACAAAATTACTACAGTTGGAACCAAACTGATTATGGCACTCACTAACTCGTTTATTTAGTGTAAGCGTGGTAGAGTGATTAATCTCGCTGAGCAGTGTTCCTTTACTCATGTGGAAATTCCTCTGTTCATCACCACTACAATGGAATACTTATCATTTGAGGGGTTGGAAATAATAACAGGATAATATTGAAGGATAGCTACGACAATATTATTGTCACCTGGATAGTAGTAAACTTGTCCGTACCAATCCCAGGTCGAGGAGAAGATGAGCTTACCGTAGGGCACTCTCACGTTCAGTAGGTCAGCTGACACAAACAACCTTTGTGTGAGCCAAACACAATCTATGACTAGAGCACTAGCACTTTGCATTGTTCTCATAAGCAACATAAGGGCAAGGTGATTCTACCCTACACAACTGGAGTCAACATGAACCTAATTTATCTTTGCAAGTTTAATATTTATTTTTATTTTACTCGAATTTACTTTCAGAGATATTAACAGAAACTGCGTCGTGAATAATTCCTAGATGTCAATCAGCAGAATAGCTTAATGACACAACAAACCTAGCACCGCTTAAAGTGGCCTTGCCTAGACGTTATTATCCTTGTAAAGCTTAGGTATATGGGAACACCTTCCAATGTTTAAAACCAGATTCTTCCAGGAATAAAAATTTACTGTTCACAAAAACTATGTTGAAAAAACACTTCAAACTGTATTTCTTAGCTCACGAAGAGCGCTTATCTTCATTTAGGTTTTCCGTAGAAATATTATAAGCTGGGGAACAGTACATCCTACAGATTCAATATGGCATCGTGCAAAAACGTCTAGAACTTATGGCGGACGTTCTGATGTAACATAGCTCAGTAAAAACACATACAGCGTATATGAACTGGTGTTTGCAGCTCTCGTACAAATGATCAGCTTTATTTCTCTCAACCAGACGTGTAGTAGGAAGCTCTGGTAGCAGGAGGAATGGGCCAGAATAGTAAATTACGTGGAGATGCTCACTCTTCAGCAAGATATCGACGTCACGACATCTCTACCTCCTATCAGCTAAATAACGCGAAAAGGGCTGTAATAAGCATGTAACGTAATCGCTGGCTCAGAATACTCTAATTAACTATGTTTGGGGAGGTATCGGACACCCTAACTTACTGAAATAAACCCTACAATTCACCCACTCTGGGAGAGTGTCCTACTCTACGTGCGTAAGTCTTGGGAGCTGACAGTGGAGAGAGCGTTAAAGCTCGATCGGCTGGCGCTTACTAAAGGGGCCTACCGTGCCAGCCAAGCACATGGCAGGATTCGAACCTGCTGACCAATGAAAACAAAAACACTTCAAAACACCTCTTAACGAGCCACTTCTAACGACTTAGCCGTAAATGACATTGAATACGTGGTCTCGAGCCGGCGACATACAATAAAATAATCCCTGATGCGTTAACAAAAATTAAGACCAATAAAAAAAATTAATTTCATATAAAAATATGAAAATAAAAAGTATCTAATCGAATTCATTTTAACAGATAAGATTGCCACCACAAAATATGAAGTTAAAAATTATATGTGTGAGAATAATTTAAAAAATAATAATTAAAAAATTAATGAATTTATGGACATACGGTATACAAAATGGTTACATACTCGTACATGGGAAATATCACGTAGAGAGAAATGTGTGAAAAACAATACATGTTAATTCAGTATGTAAACGATTTACATTTGAAAAATCCATTCACTGAAAAATACAGAACTAAATGGTCGATGAATCGGTGAATAATGTGACTGAATCAACAAGTGAAGGGAAACAGGGATTTTGGCAGTAATTCATCACTTAAATTCATTAAAGTGACTGTTGAAAGTCAGGAACTGCTAACTGATTTAAACATAGATATTCTCTCGGTTTCATGTAAAAATTGTAGCTCGTTAGTCAGTTTTACATATATAAATTCAACGAGTGAATGTACAATGCTACTACATTTTAATGTGATAGGGGATAAATTTTATTTAAAATATATGTTATTTAATATATATATAATTTTTTTCTAAAGTAACTGATATTATTTAGAACTTTATCACCTGTTAGAAGCATTTGTGTTCATTGTTTGTAATTTTCGAAACTTCTTTCTTTCTAATAGGTGAAGAATGCCTGCATTTTCAAGACATACGTATTAACGTGATACATTAAAACATAACATTCTAATGTAAGTAAATGGTAAAATTTATCGTTACAAACTGTTTGACAGATAACATTTAATACCTTACCGATATTTTACATGCGTACACTACCTACTTAGGGTAATACTGAAAAAGGTTTCTCTTGTGTCTAAAGATATTGTTACAATATCTCAAAGTCGGTGCGTTAAACTAGGTTCGTTAAAACATGGAGGTCTTAAAAAAAGGAATTAATTATAATTTACTTATTTATTAAAAAACAATTACAAAGAAATTACTCTTGTCTCAATGTCTCATAATGAATTGATATATCTTGCTATTTCAAATAATGAATACCTACAATCAGTACAATTTGCATTGCCTAAAAAAAAAAAAACTATTTTAGTCAAATAACTAAAATCGTTCTCAATAATGGTGTATCGACCAACTGAATTATTTTATTCATAAATTCTCCAGATTTTAATTCCAATATTTACAATAAATTCCGTATCACATGATCTTACAGTCCCAGCTTAGTTCAGTCCAGTTCCTACCAGTCCGCAAGGTTCTACGAGTTCTCCGAGCGCCCTTATGCACAGTAGTCTTCACTCGTCGATATTCACGCCCTCTCATCCATTCGCACCACAAACACCTCGTCCGCCGTCGTCTCGCATTCTCCCGTCATCCTTCTGTCCGCTTCGGTGACGCCCCTCGCCGTAATATACTTTGCTCGGTTACTGCACACAGCCAGATGGCTTCTACCAAAGACTGCCGTCCATCCAGCTCCGGCTGTGTTTATAGCGTCATCGGCGATTTCCAAACATTTCTCCAAATGCCGCATTTGTGTTGAGGGTCCTAGTTTCTAGAAGTCTTGTGCATTCCTTGCTTACACAGCAAGGGCAGGAGGGACCGGGACACCGACCAGGTCAGGTGTCAATCATTCCCGGCCCCTGGAGACGGAACCGCGGACGGGTTTGCTTGGGGGGAAGGAGGATCAAGGTGGGCCAACCCCACGGAGCCGAGTCTAAACAAAGAGGGGCAGTAGGCGCGTAACAATGTAATGCATGACGTTTATATGCGAAGCGAAGGTTGAAATATAACACACAAGGAAGTGTATTCTGGAGCATTAAATATTTCGTAATTTTTACCAGAAATTTTCAATTGCAATGTTTCATTGATATCTTGAAAGTGGCGAGTTTTATTTATTTCGCTTTGCAATATTTACAGTTGGCCGCACAGAAATCTTCATAATTCTGCGAGTCTTATCGAAGTGTAAATACGATGTGGAAGACATAAAACTGTCTGGCAGACGAAGTTTACTGTTTCTCTTTGTTCGGGCTGGTGGTGTGTGTGGTGTTCATAATAACCCTCACGGCTGAGCTATTCCTTGAACAAACACGAAAACAAACCGTGAAATAAATATGGGAATATGTGTTGCAAGAAGCTTTTACTTCCACACGCCTGATACGTCACTTACTCGCACAATTTCTATAAACACTAAGCCAATTTCTCTTTCTAAATTCATTATAAAATAAATAAATATTTATAAACTATGCCTTGGACTTTAAGAATGACAACAACTTTGTATTTCTTATTTGCCTGTCTGTAAATTAGGTATTATTATTTTATGAAATAATCTTCTTTTCATCTTATATTTTCATCTAACAGTTATTTATTTTACTGTCAGAGACACTGCTATAAAATGATTCTTCATAAAATATTGGTACGTAGTTAAATTACTCATGACTTTTTTTATTTGCAATAGTGTCGAGAATGTTCCTACGAAATATTGAAGTTTGTTAGTGACAACACTTCGCAAAACCTGACTGAATTTCTTTGTGTAAAGAGTAACATTATTAAACTTTAAATGTTTGTATTATTTAAAATTCACAAACCTGGTCTTTGAGTTATAAAGTTTTTTTTTTTTATGTATATCTGACTTCGACAGCTTTATCAATGGCCAAACTGCCTACAGTCAGGTACATATTGAAAAAGAGCCCTTACGTCAGATTCTTGTGAAGAAATAACGGTAATTCCAAAAAATGTATATAAATGGGAATACGAACATTTCAAATGATTCTACAACTATATAATTTGAGTTAATCGGTACAAGAAATACTATTCTCGTAACTTTATTTTGGTTGCAGGAAATAAATATTTTACTGCTCTTTCGTGGTAATCAGAAAAAAATTTGGCTTACCTGAAATGCTTGCCTAACTCATTCTTACACTACAATATAGATTCGTAATTTCATTGTCATTCAAGTAAATACCAGTATGTGTTCGTCGATGAAGTGAGGGTGACAAATTGTTAGAAATAATGCCAGTTCGTACTAGAATGCGTATGAAAAAAAAAAAACCTTTTAAATTCAAAAAACCCACAAACGTTAGAGTTTTAGTAAGTCGTAAACATGGAAGTAATTTTCTTAGTTTGCTACCAAAAGGAAAGTAAATGCGCAAGTCAGAGATCACATGAAACTCTTGGAGTTACAAACAGAGCATATTATTTAAAGGTTGAGTACAGGAAGTTGAGAGTTAAACGTAAATCCGCCAGCTACATACATCTTCTTTAACAAAGCGTCTCTATATGTGCACATTGTTGGGAGCACTGCGGTACTTGCACTCATACTGGGTGGAGGCCACGGTGGCTGAGCGGTTAGGATGCTCGCCTCTCACCATGGCGATCCGGGTTTAATCCCCGGCCGGGTCACTCCGGACTTACGCATATGGGAATCGCGCCGGACGATGCCATTGGTTGGCGGGTTTTCTCGGGGATTTCCCGTTTCCCCCACCCTTTCATTCCGGCGCTGCTCCATACTCACCTCAATCACCCTCATCGGCTCTCAAGAACTCGATGTTAAGAGCCACCCAAATCTCTTCACTCATTCAGACCGGGTGTAAGGTGGGCGTGAAACAATTCAGTAGAGTTCCGACCTGAAGTCGTGTCTGCGTCACCCCTAGGTCAAAGATCAAAGTCACCCAAAACCAGCGTGGCCGCCCCCGATGGCATTGAACCTGCTCCACATTGCACAATCCTATCCCATACCTAATGACGTACCAGATCATATCACTCACTTTACTACGCATATTTGAATTATGTATTATTTACAATTGCCTACCTAATGGTCATTGCATATTCGAAGAGCCACGAGTATTTTGCGAATTCATTCGGAGGCGAGGTCGACTCCAAGCACTTGCTCTTCTCTCCTACTGTTGTGCTTGGACGACAATTCTTTAGACACACCCCGTTTAACTGTGCGCCAGTAATAAGCAGGAAGCAGTAGTGTGAGTGAGTGTTCAACAGTCCTGTACAGAGGCCTTACTAGATCACAGCAACCAATAACCAAACAATAATGTCTCGAGTGTATAGAGGGCTGTCCAGCCTAGCTAGCTGCCAACTCAATCCTCGAAATACTCGTGGCTCTACCTATTCGTCGATGAAGTGAGGGTGGACAATTTCTAAAAACTCTAATTCGCACTCTAAAGTATACAAAACGAAAAGAATTTTATTTCAGATGACGCTAGTTCAAACATTACAATTATAGTAAGGCACTTATTTCTGGAAGTGAATTTGCTAGTTCGTTACCAACAGGAGTGTAATGAATTAGTTGGAAAGTACGTGAAATTTTTAATGTTATGAAAAGGGTCTATTTTTTTCTTAAAATCTTGAGTTTAGTAGTTGACATCTAAGCATGGTTGAGCTAGCCACGCCTTCTCCAGCCCGTATGTCTAGGGCCCGGTTGCACCATCGTGGTTCGAAACTCGATCTGAGATCCTATCGTAGATCGACACAGAAAACTGATGCACCATTCGAGTTCAGAGCTGGACTGGAGATCGCGATTAAGTTCATTTCGAACTGCCGAAGTGGGCGGTTCGAAATAGATCCGAGATCAGCAGCCATCGTTGACAAATGTAGTTTGAATATATTCCAACAGATAGAATTACTTTCGATTGTTTTCTGGGGAAATTGAAATAACATTATACGTACTTGAATATTATTCAGTAAAATTCTCACAACAATAATTCACTTAAAACAGATAAAAGATCGCACATCTAGTTCTATCTATAATGAAAAATACACCTACTTCAATGACGTCATATATTACGAACCAATAGCAAAATTATTTTTTTCATACTTAATATCAATCTCTCCAAGATCGGCGAATCGGAGATCCAGAATCATGAAATTTCGTTGGTGCAACACTTTTACAATGGAACAAAGATCAAACTGGAATCTGGTTCGGAGCTAGGATCATTCGATCTCGGATCGGGGGCGATGCTGGTGAAACCGGCCCTAGGTGAGTGCATATTGTCGGTGGCACTGCAGTCCTCGCACTCAGCTCATGGCGAGGCGGCCAGGCTTGGCGGGAAACAATGGAGGAGAGGTCCGACCCATAGTCGTGTCTGGCGTAATCAGTTCCCGACTTGGACGCCTCCCCCACACCCCCGCATCAATCAAGAGGGTGGCCGAGGGGGTGGCTTTTCCCTCCCTCCAGCAGATACCGCAGTTCCTCGCATTCACTTCATCCACACCCTTGCTGCTGGCCATCCCCTACACAAGGCTCGCATGCCACCCTGTAATGAGAGAGCGGCTTGGTGCTCATCCTGCTTGCCACGTGTCCTTCTCTCCATCCGCTTCTTCCCCTCTTTAATACATTCAAATTGTATTTATTTATTCATGGCCAGCATTACATCTTGTAAGACCACTATAAAAATGTTTCCGTTCGGTCGAACGATTTCGTGATTTAAAAAAATACGGGAAGGAAGTGACGCCTTTTTTCTTAAACGTAGCCGGGCTGAAAGCTGCACCATGTTTTGGCACGCTTTCGAAGATATTTTCATTTAAAATTTCATGTTTTTTTTGCAAGTTAATCTTATTACTGTAATTATGTACAGAAATTTTACTTCCTACGTGTCTAGAAGACGTCGCCAAATAATTATAACAATGATTTGGTAACCAAAAGGAATAAATGGGTTGTATAGTTTTATAATCATTGCAAATTCCATATTACTTCATGAAAAATACTAACCAATGTAATAGTTACCAAGATCAGTTTAAGAAAAGGTAGAGTCCTATAAAACGCCACTTTTGAACAAATGTGTTTATCGCCCATATTTAACAATAACTGTTTGAAATCTGTGTTTTGCTAATACAAACACTATTTATGTATTCAACCTGGTTTCAAAGTACAAGAAATTTTCTCTTTATATATGTAATATGCAAAAAAAGTGCATCGTATATTTATATTTACTTTCAACCCTACATTTAAACCTTAATAATATTATAAGATATGCATCAGTGTGAGATGCAGTAGCAATCAGTTGATTTGTTGAGTTGTAAACTCGACCTCCTGTGCTGTCAAACACTAAAGTGTTTCCTTCCAAAACAATTCGTCCTACTGACAAGAGGTTTACTTGACTCTCAGGTAAATGATAAATATCACTCACCTGAATGTCAGATACTCACATGAAGAACCATATTGCCAGCGGTATCTGATACCATTTAATTATTATTGGCAACAGTAATTGTCAATGTAGGTGCCTTCCTAGAATTTTTCAAATGTCTTGAGTCACTACATATATGAACTAAAGCACACGAATCAAGTTACCAGTCAACGTTCACTTGAGAATGCAATTGCATCGAAAAAGCAGCTGCAAACATTGATTTCGTACTGTTATTGGGTTTGTTTATGTTCTTTCTACTCGTTACTTGGTAACTTTTCTGTGAGATGTGGCCATACCTGTTACAGTCATAGCAACGAGATCCTTTTTGGTATGTTTTTCCAGATACGTGGTTGTTATTGGAATTACTGTTCCTATGGGACGTTCTTTTGGAACTGGTAGTGTACAATACCGAATCGCACTAGTCATATGGCGATTCCGATTTCACCGATGTAATATCCTGTGACAATTTCGCCTTTATAGAATCTCCAGTCACTCGGATCCCCGAACTTTCAATACCCATGATCATCGGTTCGTATTTACTAGGTAAACCAGTGAGGAGTATAGCACCAGTCCATTCATCACTAACTTGTAGAACAACTGTCGATTATTTGTGTGTCGTATTCACGATCCGGTTCACATATTCTTCCACAGTATTACATTCGTCCAATTTTGTAGTTATTAGAATACGAAGAAGACCGATTTTTCTCGCCAAACGGTCATCCTGAAATGCTTTTTGCAAAATTTCCCAAGTTGCCTTGGCAGTGGCCGTGTTTTGAATGTGCGCATAATTCAACGGATCGACCAATAAAATCAACTTGGATCGGCATTTCGTGTTGCGTTTTGCATCAGTTTCCGTACCTGTAACACAATCCAGGTATGCCTGAACAGCAAACTTCCATGTTGTAATTCTCTCTCCCTTTGAGACTCTCAATTCACACACTTGAGATCGCGAATATCCCTTCCAAAATATTCCGCACAGCCCATAACCTATAGGAAAGGGAATTCTATGGGACTTACATAGGTAATTGATGTATATACACGACTTGCTAAATTGAACGAACTGTCGTCATTTAATTAAGACACAGAATGACACAGATTAGATACAATAACGACGACATTGCACACAAGACTACAATGTGACTACCGATGCGACATCTACAGGGCAAGCGAACGTCCATATAACAGCGTTGACTCAACTAATATTCCAACAAAGGTTTCCATTTTTTAGATGAAGTAAGAATTTTTATGTATATTGCTGTGTCAAACTTAGAGAATTTTCTAAAGTATTTTTGTAGTTAATGAATTATACAACGAAATGAAAAATTTTACACACACCAAGTGTTTTAATGTGCACGTGTCTCTAAATAATATTACACATATATGACTGCGTGGATTAAAAAAAAAGTAGTGATGATATATCCTTCTAAGGTGTTTAAATACTGTGTGTTTTATTGAAACACAGCGTCCAGTCGAAAACCAGGGAAGCAGTGTACTATCTATAAATCCGCAACTGACACACCTGAATACAGATCTCGACAACTGTTATTCAGTCTAGTCTACTTTGTTTCTAGAAACTATTGAGAACCCAAGAAACATACATACTAAATAAGATAACACTTTTGTAAGGGTATGTTGCGTTTGTGTTATCTAGCGATGTACAGAGTAATTTGTTGTCTCTAGTCGACTGATGGGTAACATTTCCGGATTACAATAATCGTTTGCAGTACAGCTTTTTCGCTGCTTTGCAAGATTATAGTAATATTGTGTACATGAACTGCGTGAACATATTATTTTGCCCGGTCTTTCAATAATTTAAAATATATTTGGGCGGAAAATGTTAAATGTCGAACCAGTAGTTGTACGTACCGGATCTGAGAACAGAGACTGGGGTCTGAGGGTTGAAGAATTTGGTTGGTTGCCATCTTGGACAATTTCACAGACGCTGTCACCCCTTGATATAGACCGTAGTTGGCCATATTGTTTTCGTATACCGTATTCTTTCCGCCTGCTATATTGTTTCCATCCGTCACCTTGTATCAATCTTTCACCTTGTTTCCTAATTACTCGCTTTCATTACATTTCCCTGTTGTGCTGTTTCCTTCCGTAAATTGTTTTTATCGTCTGCTGTAGGCTGCCATATTTATTTCCCACTCATTCGATTGCTGTCGGCTAGAGTATGGTAATGATGTCTACCATGTTTATTTCTTCCGTCGTCTACTAAAGCATGCCACTTGTGGCCGCCATTTATTTTTAGATATCCCAAGCTAGAGTGCACTAGTGTATAATTGTTTTTTCATCCCGAATTACAGGACGAAGTGTTATTTGCCGTGCATAAGACTTTCCCTTGAATTGACGTATTTATTTTACCTAACTTAAAACTCCATCTGCACGGCCGGGGGGGGGGGGGGGGGAGGGGAGAATCCTCGAACTGCCGGACCTTGTATAGGCAGACGTTTGCCCTGAGCTTTCCAGACATGCGTTCATGCGAAGATTTAATTGAGTTCAAGTTACCTAGTTCATTGTTTTGGTTTTTCCTGTTCGTGCTACCGTAACAATAAAACAGCTATTCAATGCCAACGTGATATTTAATGCCGGTTAGTATTTTATCATAGTTTCTAGTTCTGGAGATTTCCGAAATTTTAGATATGCCGAAAGAAGAGGATATATATTTCCATATTTGATACTTTTAAGAGTTCCATTTTAAAAATAAGTGTAGTGTCCATTTGAAGTGCATATGTCTCCATTACCGGCGGCAGTATTACTTACAGCAAATCTAACAGGAATCGGTTAAATTATTTCCGAGATATAATGTGAAAGCTTTAGTTTCAATCATGTATTATTTTACAAAATGGCGTATAATAGTAATATCCCTTTCTCAAATCAATGCTTGCATGATTCACTGCCGAATTACCGAATTACTGAATTACAAAATTTCGTTTATATAGGTAAAATGGTTTCAAACATAGCACCCTACACATTTAATTGGCAGCCCTTCTGAAAATAATCATTCTGCGTTGCCAAAAATGATGTCACGTATATTTACTAAATACCATATATTTACCGACTTTATAGAAAGCTAGTACAATTATGAAAAATTTATTTTGAAAGGTGGGTTGGGGGGGGGGGGATTAAGACAGACATTCACGTGATTTCAAAAAGCCTATCTCACCAAGGATAGTAGGCTAAAATTACCGATATATTTTCTTCACAGTATTCATTTCTCTACTATACTTCAGTGTTACAAACTGTCATTTTATTTACACATTTATTTAAGTAGTCTGCTCAAATTCTCAATTTGAACAAATGTAGGATAATATGGAGCAGTTTAAGTGCCAAAAAAAATTGAACACGCAAGTATAAGGCATTCACGGTTACTTACATCTTTGCTGATACCCTTTTGGAATATGTATTCTTCTGTTCACCAGTAGCCGTTTACAAGAGTAACCGTTTCTATACATATTGATGAACTGTATATGTGGATTGTGCATTTAGACAATAGAATGCAAATTACTGAACTTTATGTACAAAACTTTGACACTCAACTCAGCGTGGGAAGAAAGGGATAGCGCAGCCAAGATAGAAAAATGAACGATAGCTGAAAAAAGTAAAACTAATTTGAATACTTTAAATGTTGACAAGAAGGGCACATTGCTTCCCAATGTAAATCCACACACTGCGAGAATAGCAAATGCCTTTCTTGTGCAAAAGTTCTCATTTATAGAATAAAACTCTCTGATCAAAGATAAAGGATAAGGAAAATAAAAGAGAATGAGGAAGAAGAGAAAGACTTTTGTTATGAAACTGTAGCAGTGCTTGTTTGGAAAGAGTGAAAATTCCGTAATTTAGGGGTAGGCCTTTCTATTAAATGTTTAAAATTGTGCTATGATCTCTACAAATGATAGTAGTTGCTTCGTGGGGAAAGAGTTTATTAATTAAATCGAATCAGTGTATCCTGACTTAAAAATTACATTAATAGTAGGGGAATGTCTTACTCTTTTAATTACCAACATAATACCTACAATATAGAGACGAAACACCATCGAGATTCAAAATGGAAAAATTGTGTTGGACTCGAGAATGTTGGACAGTACCTGGTCCTATTAGCTCTACCATGTTGGCATTGAATTTCCTCTCTGATAGAAGAGATTAAAAGATTGTAAAAAGATACTGAAGATTTATTTTGATCAAGTAATTGTTGTACAATTAGTAAATGGAAAATGATTAGACAAAAGGCCTGCAGCGATGAATTTTGGCGCGAAGAAAAAATGATAACTTTATGAACAGGTTTTTCAAGAACTACTAGGACGTTTTCAAGGCAATTACTAGAATGCTAGGACGTTGCGATCTATGTCGTATTAGATTAGAGCAGCGTATGATAAACCAATAACCAATGTCTCTATCCAAACTAATTCTATTCGGAGACATCGTAGTAAATTTGCATTCCAAGAAAACTAGTTCATCGATCTTCCTTTATGCTAACATTGCAATTATCTTTTCAAAGAAAGGGTCAATGAATAAACGTCTCGTACTCAACTTCTATCTTCGTTCAAGAACAACATGTACCTGTTTTCGCTTCCAAATATTGAGACAATTTTGCAGTATGTAGGGTAAGAGAATATATTTTTATGTAGTGGTTTTAAACTCAGCTACTAGCCAATATGTTCAGCACAATAGCAACAATTAATACTGGTTTCGTAACTATTCGGGGGAATATTCAGTCGTGGCGAATCCCATTTAACGTGAATTGTGAGGTCAATACTGTTTACATATATTGTATAAAATACTGCATGATCTTATATTCAAATTTAGTCTTGTGTTTTAATATTCATCTGGATATTCTCTTTTGATACCCAGATTAATCTAGAGTACAACAGGGTGCTTTAAACAAAAATGAGGGAAGCGAGTTCTATGTTTAATCTCGAGAAAATTTTCTAAGCAATGTATGATATTTTCTAGCCCCCTGTGTTATGAAAGTTGTTTTAGTTGCAGTACTTGAATGTCTAGTGTGGAAGTTCTCTGGAAATTCTGAGTTGATCATCTAACATAGAGGTATAAACTTTAGATCGAAACGTATTTTCAGGATGTTGTGCCATTGGGTGTAAGATACATAAATGTGAGTGTGTATTATATCCATGCCCAAATTTAATGAAAAGTGAGAACAAAAATGTAAAAGTTGTTCTATGCATATTGACAATTTATGATTACTGCAATTGGAATGGGTCATTGGTTACCAGCAACTCTAATATGTGCAACATACCTCCATAAGGATTTCCCGTACAGTTGTTATTTGTAGAGATTGGCTCTACATATTGGCCAAAGTGTAGGGAATACCATCTGGCCAATTTTATATATTCAACCGAATGGAACTCCAGCAACTATAGGAAAATTCCTTCTCTAACCAATGTAAAGCAAAGAAATCTCTTGTTGAACGGTTTGATGAAAGTAAAGAACGGAACACATATATTGTCAATGATGTACAGTATAGCGCTAGCTACATAAGATCGTCTTGAGCAATGCTAATTATGTTACGTTAAAGTATCAAAAGTTTTCGGGACCAATCACTGTGCTCCTTGTTGATCCTGAGGATCGTGTTATCATTCTGAGAGAATATATTTTCTTGATACCATCGTTTCGCATTAAGTTTAAGTAAGATATTTATCTGTTTTTCCTGCTGTCTCTTTTAGCACCATGCCAGCTTAGACTTAGCCCCATTGTTATCTGCTTGTTACATTTTTTTGACCCTGCAGATTTAGTTTAGGTCGATAGGCAGTGGTGTGAACATCACAACTGCGAATTCCGAGACGAATGTCTGTGATTTCTGTTATGTTGGCTTTAATGTTTTGCTCTGCTCGATGCTGATATAAAAATATTTTCTGTTGAACAGCTTCAGTTATTTATGTGTATAGGCTGTTCACTGTATTTAGAGAACATTAGAAACCATAACCTCTGTAAAATGTCATTACTACTGCCTGCGCACATTTAATCAGTCACATTGACTGGCATTCTCCCAGTCAAGTTGGCAACGACAGAAACACAGTAGTTACTTTTTAATGTGGTTAAGCGTATGAATGATCATATATGTGAAATATTAACTTTTCTATCAAACAATTTCACAGTTTCACTTGATAGACGCGTGAATAAAGTGACCAGACCAATAGTAATGTTAATTCCACGTATATATGGAAGAAGACACAGCGTTCATACAAGTATATATTATGGAAAATGCTTAGTTTACCGTAGTCGGCCTAAGCTATATATAATTTCGTATCATTTTGAATACATTATTTATAACAAATTTCCGCATGTATTTCTTTGGAAACATATTAGCCGTTAATGCTGAATTTGCAATAACAATATGGAAATTTTAATTTTACTTTTTGTTATTGTTCTAGGACCTACTAGTATTTTTCGTTCACCGTGGTGGTTCGCCTCGTTACCGCCAGAAGTGTAGACTATATACGTGAATGGAATGGTTCTTACCATCTGTCAGTCATGGAATGAAGCAGCGAGTACATTGTTCGTGTCTCAGAAGACGCCGCAGATGTCAGGTATCTTACGACCATCATACGAACTGCAAAGTTTGGACATGGGCTCTATATACCCACTTGCCCAAAAAGGGCTCGACGATAGGATTCAGCACCTTCTGCGAAGCAATTACATGTGTTCCTTGCTAACTTTGCAAGGCGTGCCCGTAATTCTTGAAATTAGTGTTCTTTTGTTTCTCGACGACAGTTGTGCTTTGTTAACAAGTTTCGACTCGGTTATGGCAATAATTTGGTGAGCCTCTTGGAGTTGCACCCTTACTGCCGGATGATGGTGGAGCCCAGGTAGCGCCGGGGCCAGGGCATCAGCAGGCAATGTGCTCCCTTTTAACTGTCATAACTAAAATTACATACATAATTATGTGTCTGTATCCTCGGTACCATTCACGGGGTTAATTTATCTCAGTGGCATAATTGGTACAGACTGTTAACGTTCCATTGGATGATTTTAAAATCCCTCTTTATTATCTTCTTTCATTCGCGTTTTATCTCCTTCTGGCATATAACATTGCCATAGACCAGTCCCCTTTTTCCATGCGTCTTACAAATGAAACCGAAAATTTTGAAAGAATATAAACGTGTTACCAACTAGAAAATTCGTATACTGAAGTGCATAAATCAATAAACACTATATTCAATTACCATATATTAAAATATTATACTCGCAAGAAACTGTCATCTTTCAGAACTATTTTCATGAAATTGTTGCCAACTTAACTGTGGGGCAGCATACCATTATGTACTGTAGCATGTATGTAAGTTACAGTTTCCAAACACATTTTACAAGTGTTTATTTTACCATAACAGTCTTTAAAAGTCTTACCTGCCCCCTATTACTATTATTTCTTTAGTATGCAGTGCATGTATCCGTGAATAATTATGTTATATTTTAGGACGCCATTAAATTGTATTGATTTAATTGCCACTTTTTAATGTTAATTCAACCAGAGTATTACCCCTATTTTCGTACGCATTCATTGATGTAAGACATTTATTTGTATTACTGTAGAGGCAGTGAAGTTCATTTGAAGTTATTTTGTTTTGTTATAACAAGGAAAGAAAACCCCGGTGATTTATTGCATTTAATTCTAGAAATGCCGTAGAGATAGTTCTGGCCATTTTCAAATTTTACGAAACATCTTTTAAGCCTACTTCGCTAAGGAAAGAAAGACTAATGAGATCTCTTTCCGGGCTGTGTGTTTGTACGCGTGTGTGTCTGTACGCGTGTGTGTCTGTACGTGTGCGTGTATGTAGGGTCTGCGCGTATGAGTCCCCAATTTAATAATTTTTGAAAGTGTCAACTGAATTTCTCCAAACATGGTACACATATAATTCTTAGTAAGGATACTTGACTTTTGTAGTTTTAGACCATGTTGTGCACTAACTTTAAAAATGGTGGTCATTTTTAAAATTTGGATGCTAAGTCATTTCTCGGGAAGAATTCAACAGATTGAAACCGAGCATCAAGTGTTCATTCAATTTTGAGATGGATATTGTTATTCATCCACAATTTCGGAAAATAGACCAAATGAATAGATAACGATTTTACATGATATATCGAAAACCTTACAACCAATTCTCGCCCAATTTAACAGGTAAGTAATACTATGACAGGTCAAGTAAATATAAGTTATTGAATTTTATTAGGTATTTGTTTTCAAAATGGCAACATAAGAAACATCTTACGTCTATGTGTTATATCTACCACACAATTTAACCAGTACGGACCAAATTTTGTATACTAATATTATCTAAAACAAATACCATATATACGAACACAAAACTACTTTTAATTGCCATTTTGGAAGATAGCTCAAAACGAATAAATAAAATTACCGTGTCATATCTCGGTAAAAAACCGATTACTACCAAATTTGGCAAACAAGAATGTAATGTGTAGATTATGTTAAGTGATATGTTTTATGTATGTCAGACATTTATTTTCTGAATGGCGGCCATATAGGCATTCAAAATTTGAATGCTATATCATCGAATGAATGGAATCAATTCCAACATAACTTTGTATGCTGTCAGTATATATGACAATTGTCTACTATATCTACATAGAGCGTCTTTTGTCCGACCTTTGTAAGATAGCGCAATGCGGATAAATAAAATTCTTATGTAAAATCTCGGAAATCAACTGACGAATTCTAATCAAATAAAAAAAAAAACAAGTAGTAGTGTAACATATTTTTTAAAATTACATATTTTAAGTATGTCAGAAACTTTTTTTCAGCATGACTGACATCTAGCTATTTTTAGCTTATCTCGGGAAACAATTGGCAAATTCCTCCAAATTTGACATACAAGAGGTACTGCAGCAGGTGGTGTAAACTGGTATTTTTAAGTAGGCCGGGCACTTGTTTTCAAAATGGTGGCTTCATAAATATTCTAGCTCACTATATTTTACTAACGAAACAGATTACAACTGAACTTCGTATTCTGAAACTACCTATTACAAACATAAAATTTGTCTATGCAGAGACTCATTTCTCTGCCATTTTGTAAGATAGCCCAACCAATAAAAAAAAAGTTTTTATTTCATATCTCGGGTAAACAAACAACCAATTCTTCTACAATTTGGCGAAGAAGTTCTACAGTGGTAGGCCAAATTAATACATGCATCTTTTAAGTATGGCCCACTTATTTTCAGAATGGTGGCTATAAAATTATTTTAATTTTGTGTGCTATATCTACTAAACAAGGTAATCTACTTTAACTTAATCTTAATATTGGCAGTGTCCAATCATCCATTGTGCTACATCATTACTTTTTGTCCTCCATTTATGAAGATTGCCACATGAAAATTATTAAGGTTTCATGCCATATTTCTATCACCACTCAACCGATTCCCACCAATAGTTACACTGTAACATTTCAACTAATATGTACCAAATTGCTCACACCATAAATGCTACAAAAGGCCTGTAAACTTCCATGATTAAAATGAGCCAGAAAATTATGTTCAAGATGGCGGCTTCAAAAATAATTTAGGTAAGTTTGTCACGTATATTAAACAATGCAACCAAATGCAACCAACATTTGAATGTAGATGATATACATTAGAAGCATCGTATATAGATGCCCCTTTTTCTTCAATTTTGTACAATAGCATCAAATAAGAAAATAAAATTTTAAATGCCATATCTGAGGGACCAAACAACCGATATCCACCAAATTTTTGACACGAGTAGCGCTATGGTAGATCATGTACATTTTAATGTTTTAGGAGTACCATTAATTAATTTTCATAATGGTGGCTCTGTAAATATTTTATGCTAGTAAACCCAATCATTCGATACATAAGATAATTAAATCCGAATTGGTGCTGCAAATCTGACCTCCATAATGCAGTGGATAGAACACTAGTTTATTGTAAGACGTTTTCTGGGTCCAAGTCCCGAGTGAGGTATCTACATGTGTATTTGTAATTTTCTCCCTACTATTGCATAAATTTCTAGTTTCATTTCTAATGTTATTGCTTTCAAAGAGAAGTCGAGTCCTACCTACCAACTCCGCTTTTAAGAACTTACTTAAAAATTAATTCCACCCATGTTGAGGAAGGTAGGCTCATTAGTTATACCAGTAAATTCTTATTTAGTAAATAAGTGAAATAAATCGAGCTGCCAAATTGAATTTGCAAGGAAAGTAATGAAGTCGTATTTCCCCTGGTTTCTTATAAAGTCAATTCTATAAGTGAAATCGTTAATTTTACTGTAATCATGTTTAACCATGCACTACTACCTGATGTTAGCAGATCGCGGTTTAAAGTTCTTGTTTTCAGAAGTGTTTGCTGTAATCTCTGGCTCAGAGTAATAATTTGTTGGATGCATATACCTTGCTGCCTGACAAAGGAATCGATAAATGCCTAGAGACGCAGGCGCCAACAATTCGATAAATAAAAAGTTAATTTGTGTGTAGGAATGCAGGAGGTTCGCCCGACCCAGCTGCGGCCATCCGCAGCGCAGCTCCAGCCCCACAGCCGAGCCGCGATCAAACAGGCATTAAGTCTGCGAACAAGAAGCCAGCCCGACACTGCTGCTGGTTTCTTGTCGGCGGAGGGACGCCGCCTTCTCCTCCGACATCCATCTTGCTCGGAGCGCCTGGGTGTCTCTTGTTACAGCTTCTTACTGCCGTCTCGACGCCATCATTACGTGGCGTCGCTTCTTACGTCTGCCGCTGTCGCCGCTGGCAAGTCTACTTCTCGCCCAACATATCCGCTTCGCCCTCGGCGCCCAAGTCTGCCTTCTTATAGGCTATTCACGATAAAATGAGTACTTTTAAGGGCCCTCCCAACAGGCATTGTCGAATAATAAATATATTTTATTACAGTCTCAGATGTTTACATTTGTGATTAGTGGAATGTATACACTGTGTTTATTAGCCCATACCAATATTTATAATAAAAAGTGGTGGAAAGATAGAAATTGACTGGAAGGAAAAATTTAGCTGGACCTTACGTGCTCACTTTATCGTGAACAGCAAATACGTCTTCAGGCTGTTCATCTTATACTTGGTGCAAGAGGAAATGTAGTAGAGTCCACGCCCTAGTTGCTTGAAAATTAATCTCTCGTGAAACAACATTGAACAATTTGGCACTGTCAGAAATAATGTGGATATGATATATCACTGTTACGCAAACAAGTGAAAGAATTTTGTACACTTCCAACACAGATTAGATTCAAACTGATGAAACTATTTCATTCCCATAAAATTACCTGTTATTTGGAAATTAAGATACATGCAAAAACCTTCATCACTGTTTACCATCGCAATGATGTAGTGGTTAGACTACTCACCACCCACCTAGGCGAACCGGGTTCGATTCCCGGAGGGGTCACTCCCGGATTTTTGTTTGTGGGAATCGTGCCGGACGATGCCGCTGGTCGGCGGGTTTCCTCGGGGATATCCCGTTTCCACGCCCCTTCATTCCGGCGCTGCTCTATAATCACCTCCCTTCACCCTCATCGGCTCTCAAGACCTCGATGTTAAGAGCCGCCAAAATCTCTCCACTTAGTCACTGTTGACCATGTGACGTTGACATCTGTATAGGTGCGGGTAGAGTCAATTTTCGGGATATATGCAGAAGAGAAAACTCGCCTTACCTCCTAGTTTGCGTATATATACACTGCGTGTACATAAAGATATATATATGTATAGGACTATCTACTGTCAACTCGTTTTATTTGAACACAATACAGAAGAAACAGAAATGTGAAAAACACATGTAACTATGCAGCACTCTTCAAATGTAAACTGATCTTAGATTATACGTCACATCTATTATTTGATCATTTATTTGAAAACCAACTTGCCTTCACGGCGCTGAGATTATTAAAGGAGTTAAATTTTTTCGATCAGTTAGCAGGAAGAATTCTGCGCTGTGTTATAAAGATGTCTGATCAACCTTCATATCCGCCTCCACGACATAACAGCAGATATAACCCATTCACGATCACTTCCAACACTTCTGAAGCCCTGCTAAAGTTTTACTTCCAGTATAATCCTCCGCCTCATACAAACTAAGTCTAACGAAGATAATAAAATTACACTTAAGGGACAGCGCATATCATTCTTGCGCAATAAGAGCAATAATAATTTGTATAAGAACTATGTATTTCTTACTAGGCATTACCTACACCTATTTCCGCCTTGTTTTAATTCATATTAATTTTAAATGAAATATTATAATGTATAAATAAGATATAGATAATAGTTCGATTTAACGGGAAAAAGATACTTAGTTCTACCATTTAAATTTGTATAGAGAGTGTAATGTTAAATCATAAGTGTACTGAAGTGAGCGTTTCTTATATCGTACCCAAGCACATGAATTTGCATAACTTTAACACATATTTTACTTTCCTAACCATTCCACGGTTCCCACTTGGATCTCGCTACAATATAGGTCTAAGTAGGCAGTTCATGGTAACGTTAATTTGACGCAAGGCGAAACGATACAAAACGAGGAGAAAGTAGCTCCTCAGCAAGGTTTTCGAAAGTGCTAGATTAGTCGTGAATAGCGTACACCTACACGTGTGTGAACAAAGTCCACAAACCTCACCCGCAGTTTCCCCACACACTACACGAGATACATAGGTATTCTTAAATCGTACCATGCACTTTTAGAATGTCAGAGGAGGATGATAGTGCTGAGTTTCGTATAAGTTATGAAATATTATTTGTCCTACTTCATTATCACTCCTTTTTCGGTTTAAAACAGGCAGAAATTTAAAATCTCCCGAATAAAAAATGAAAAACTAAAAAATATTATTTAAATATTCATTTATAAAATATTAGTAAAATACTTTTATGAAATCTGGAAGAAACAAATAAACTATCCATGGACGTTCGGTGGTAAGCTAGATATTGCTAGTCCCTTTCACTATAGCCAGAGATAATTGAGATTGTGGTTTACAGCGGGAAAATTGAACTGTTTACTAGGATTAAACATACTGTACACATGTTCGACATTTTTCTTTCCATATTGGCTTCCATGCATGTATGAATATCATATACCAATTTTTACTGGACAAATGAGGATTCTGATACTATAAGGCAGAACGTTCGTGATTGGTCTGCAAACTTAACCGAATCATAACTCTTGTTCATATAATCCTGAAAGAATAAAATAGTTATAGTGTTATAGGACATATGTTGGCTAAAAAAATTCTTTGCGATTTTCCACCATCTGTACATGTACATTAACGAAGAATTGAAATTTGGTGCTATAAAATGCAAAGTTTGGGGGCGTGGAGTGCTCCCTCCGTCGAGGATCCGTGGACTCCACAACACTCCCTTCACATTCCTAGCCTTCCTTTTTCCACCCCAACCCCTGCCGAATATCTATCCACCACCCAACAAGAGGAAATTGTTTGACGTTTGGATAAGTTTCGTCACTTCCGATTTTAGTTCACGCACTGGTTTCGCCCCGTACGTGCTACGAGCTTGCAATTTGGCACTGTGGCATGAATTATATGACTGTTTTACCCAGCATAAGGATTTTTGAACATTTTGAGTTTAAAGGGGGTGCTAATATTTAGATTCCCATTATTGGACAAACAGGTTGGCCAAAGAAGTTCCAATTTAACACCCTCCTTAAGCGCACTATTTCCCATCGCTTCATGATGTAGCGTTGAACTTACCTTCATTTTACTATTTTAAGGGTGGCCTTATTCCAAATTGCTTGGTCTTCTAAACTGCCTTGTTTTAGTCGACGGGACTCAATAGGCACGCCCAGGAATAAGACAGCTTTCAGCCATGAAGGCGGCAGGCACTTCTAACGATTTCTATCTTTTAAAATTTGGGAGGAGATGCGTATTTTTCAAAGTGTGTTACCTGCTCGACACATAATTCTTTCGAGGATTCTTCCCCATCGATTCTCAAGTGTTATGCAAGAATTTTCTGGATTACACTAATATTTCCTACGTGTTCCGTCTTAAAAAGAGGGTGGGGTGGGGTGGTGGCTGAGTGGTTAGCATGCTCGCCTCTCACCATGGCAAACCGAGTTCAAACCCCAGCCGGGACAGTCCCGAGTTTTTGCATGTCGGAATCGCGTCGGACGATGCCGCTGATAGGCGGGTTCTCTCGGGGATCTCCCATTTCCTCCTCCCTTTCGTTCCGGCACTGCTCCATACTCATCTCTATCACTCTCATGGGCTCTCAAGACCTCGCTGTTAAAAGCCGCCCAAATCTCTTCACTTCTTAAATGAGGTTCGATTTTCGTGCCTTTTTGGTACGGAGCTTGATCTTCGAGATACAGCTAATTTCGATGCATATTCCTATAGTTTTTATAACTTTTGTGAGAATGCCGAATTTCTCAAAAACCCTTCCTTCTTCTTTCGAATCCTCCACTACTCGATGAACCCACCCGAAACACTAGAAAGATAAAGCATTATTTTTTTGTGAGGGGGGGGGGTCAGCTTCCTACACTTAATCGCTCGCTGTTTCCACGTATTTGGTCCTAGGAATTTGAAATTTGGCTTCGAGAAATATATTATTGGGGAGTTTTTTTCGCAGACAGGGAATTTTCCAAAATAAAGATTTTTAAGGGGGTCGATATTTGGTTCCCAAGTTCTCCAAAGTGATTAGACCTATGGCATGGCAATTTGGCACTCTACTGAAACCTATCACTTTACCATTGCTACATGGAGAACTATCGACCTCACCTTAACTGCACTATTAGAGGTGGTCGAATTTCTAACTGGTCATATCTCCTAGATGGTTTGGACCATGGCAATAGGACTCGGCCGGCATGCCCAACTGCTTTAAGTCATTACAATGGCAGGCACCTTTGACACTTTTAAATATGATTTTTCCAATTTCAAGTGGTTTTAATTCTGCCCAATTCGCCTTTGCTCACCAAAACTGCTTTGGTCTGTTCTCCCCACCCGTTCTCCAATATGTGTGACATTAACCATTTTATTCTCTTTTAAATTAATTTTTTTCCCTGATTCACTGGCAAAAAATAGGATGCGGAACCTGCGGGTTTTGCCACTGTGGGTTACGTAAACCGTGGATCTGGCTACTAGGATCCACAGAGTGTACACAAAGAAATGTCACACAAGTAAATGACTATAACACGAGAGTCAGTCCATGAATTTAAATTGTGTTTGCTGCAGAATATTCACAAAGGATGGGAGTTTTGTAACATGACTTCCACATGCGCACCTTTTGTAGCTCGGTTAATGTCTAATCGATAATCAATTTCCACCCATATGCGCTGTAGCATATCACGTGTTATCATGGGAATGACATCTGGGCTATTGAGATTTCAATACAGGTGTCGCATAGGCAGTGTCCTTTACGTAACCCCACGTATTGAAGTCAATTGGTGTCAGATCGGGCGACCGTGGAGGCCATGGGATGGGGCCACCCCGACCAATCCAACAACCTGGAAAATATCTGCCCAGAAGTTCGCGAAGAAGAAGTGTCCAGTGCGGAGGAACTCTGTAGTGTTGGAACATGATTAGTGGCTGCAATTCCTGTATCTGCGGGAAAACAAACTGTTCCAACTTGTCTGGGTACACAATGGAAGAGACAGTGTTCTCTGCAAAGAAAAACAGGTGGACTACGCGGCCATGCAGAAGCCCATACCACACATTCAGTTTGGGACTCTCTCTCTCATGTTGCCTGATGGCATGTGGATGTTCCGATCCCCATATCCTGACATAGTAATGATTGGCATGCCCAGACACATGAAATACAGCCTCATCAGAAAACAGAATGCGTTGCCTAAATGTGTTGTCATTGGCTATTCTATCCAGCATATCCACTGCGAACCGCATACGGCATGGTTTGTCTGTGTCATTCAATGATTGCAAAATTTTCACTTTGTGTGCGTACATTTTCAAGTGTTTGCGTAGCACTTTGTAGATTGTTGCATGTGGTTTCTGCAGCTCCCTTGATGCATGGCACGTGGATTTTTTGGGACTCCGAACGAAAGTCGCACGGATTGTCTCGACTTTGTCCTCAGCAACCCTGGCTCATCCTGGTGGAGGGAGTTTTCCCACACTACCATTTTGCATGAATCTCGTCTTAATGGTGCTTCATGCCTTCCGTACACCCTCCTAAAATTTCGCTGTACCTGCGTCGGTGATTTTGTCACATGAGCTTTTTCATGCATGGTAATCATTTTGTTGAACTATACGCTCCTACATTCAACGTTAACCATGCAAATCACAAACTCCTGGCCTCTACGAATCTTCAACAAAAGACAGAACACAAATATTATGAGGGGTTTCCAATATACAGTAATTTATTTTTGTGAAAGTTCTATGTGTACATCCTGTACTCCAACCATGGTGTCTGCTTCTGCAGGGTACGTTGATATCTTCACGCACACGTCGCCTGACTCACCTGCGCAAAATAATCCCACAGAATTCCGCGTACCTGACTCCTAATAAAATACTGATAATTTTTACTTTAAAACCCTTTAAAGTATCTGTCGCGGTTAACAATTACTATGGTGCACTCTTATTTAGCGGTATTTGACCGTGTTCTTTCTCTCCTAACGATAGGAAGTATAATTTTACAGAAGTGAAACTGCTAATTCAACCTGTTCTTTTACGTAAATATCCCACGACTAGCTCTTCTAGAAATCACGTAAGTTCAGAAACAAATTCGTGGTTGGATGATTTGAACTCTCATGCGACTGAAGTGTCTGTCAGCCAATCATGAAAGTTCAGTGCCGGAGTAACTAAATTATGATTGGCCTAGTCAAATAGAGAATTTGTCCTTGCACAGATATCCGGCCAATAGCCTAACGATAACTTATGCGCAAGTAAAATGTTAATGTCTTTCCTGCGCACAAATCTTTTCGCGAAAATAAGTGACCCTAGTAATTGCTAATTGCCCTGTGGTATGGCTCAGAAAACATTATGATTCTAAGCATAACTATTTCGTGTAATTCACTTTCTGCCCCTTCGCTTACACAGCTGACATTATTGAAAATTCGACGACCTTATTTTCTACGTTTCACCACGAAATTTAACTTCGTACCGAGAGTTATTCACCACCCCGAGTGTAATTTGAAACCTTTACTATAATGCTACCTTCTGGAGTGTCGTTTTAATCTACCAGTGCCAACTTACGCTCTTACTTCAAAATAGTAAGATCACTGTAAAAAAAAATTCAGGTAAAATTCCCTGGCATATAAGGCAAGCTAATAACCTCTACATATAAGGTAAAATTACATCTTAAATGTAGAGCAAATTGACATAACAAGTAAAGTACTATTACCTAATCGTAATGAAAAAGTACCTGACAAAAGTGGGGGATAAATACCATAGGCCTACAAGTAAGAGGAAACTGACTATATTGTATAATAAAATTATATTTAAAGATGTCTTGGAGTAGTTGTACTGCTAATTTATTTATTACAAATTTCATCCAACGAATAGTAACTGAACCATCGACATTAAAATCCTCAACACTTGCGTATGGGTGGGCGGAACCAAAATTCCTCTATCACGATAGGCCGATGCGCTGTCCACTACACCACGAAGACATAGTTACAACATTAATGAATATTAGCGTGTTACGAAATTGTTATCCCCCCACTCCCTTTTCTCCCACTTAGCTGTCGATATAATGCTGAAAAGATACACGCGTCGTAAGGTAATTTTCCCATCCATGTTAGGGATTTTCCACTACCCTGTACGTGAATTTTACTCCACAGTGCGGTAATTTTACCTTACCCGTAAAAAAAAACTATGGCCCTCCTTTCCCCCCCCCCCCCCCCCCCGCATAAGTTGGAGAATATTACCTTACACTTTCCAAGTAATTTTCCCATTAATTTTTACAGCGATTATCTTCCTTCTGGCTCATGATTCATGAGTAGGAACTAGGAGCCGTCCGCCATATTGAATGATGTCACCTCCTGCGTTGTCATTCTGGTCTCTCGGCGGCCATTTTACAGACAAAAGTACTTGTTTCATCCCAAAAATCACTTCAGAAATCAAATATTTTACTCAAAAATCACTTTGTCGCCTCAAAATGTTTTATAGTCTTCTACAACCCTGCCAAATTTCCAAAAAAAATGTGTGAAACAAATTGATTGTTATTCAATGACTGATTCTTCATTGGGGGTGAGGTAACCCGAAAATCAACCACAATTAAATAAAATAAACTTTGTAAATATTTTCCAGATTTTAATTTAAACGTATTTTTATAATTATTAAAATTAAAGTCGTAAGTATGGAATGTTATATAACTGGACTCGTCTTTTCAAGGCGCGTACGATCGTAATGGCATATCGATTATGTCAGGACAACCATATTGGATTTAATAGGTATGCCCTTACCGCCCCCCCCTCTCGCATTTCAAAACTCAGTACCATTACCTCACCTTACCAACACTTCTCACCAGCTCCTCAAACACTATTTGAGGTCGTCACCACACCTTACAAATTTTTTCTATAAAAGTATCTAACAATTAAATCGATTCATTTCACTGCCCCCGAACATCGTCGGAAATTATATTCAAAGTATCGATACATTCATCCCACCTCCCTCAAAACACTCAACCCCCTCCCCACCCTACACACCTAACATTCCAAGACCACATGACACCCCCCCCCCTCCCAAACACCATGTCGCCCTATAAACACACGACCATAACCCTCCGAAGAGTAACACTAAACCATTTGGAAAAGCGAAGAGCGACCAACTTGACTCTTCTCTCCCCCTTCCCGTTGCCCAGCAACTCTTACCATACTGCTCTCGCGGGCCAGGCAGCTGGAAATCAATCTTAAAATGATCAGACATCTAGGAATTGGTGCTTTCATAATAATGAAGATGATTTTATTTATTGTTTGAAAATGGACTAAATCTTTCAAATACAGTAAATTGCATCGAAAATGTATTTTCAATGCAAAATCGATTTGTAAAACTAAAATTATGTAAATTACACGCTTTCTCAAGACAGCTAGTAACATTTAGAAATAGAAAAATTCTCACGGAGGTCTGGGGATTATAACACAGAAACCTCTCGCATTGGAGTCGGTTGCTTTAACCACTGCAGTATTTAAGAAAGGATAACAAGGAAGGCTTACATTTGTTATAATAGCACCACACGAAGTAGGTGTATTCTCTCATACAATAACGCCAGTGTATTACACATTTTGTTTTGTTATTTTTATAAATATTTTCAGTCAGTGCATATATAGCTGATGGCCACATCTTTTGGATACCTTTTTCAGTTTAAATTCATTGTTATTATCGTTTTAAAAACTTTTTAGAGACCAATGTTGTATTTAAAAATTTCGTTATTTTCAGTCTGGGTCTCGATCATATGTGCCTAAGCCCAATATTAATAATTTTTATATTCTGTTTAAATAATTATGCAGTAAAACACATATTTCATATGTCAGCTCATAAGTAAGGGAATATGTTCAGACATTTAGGTAAGCGAATATAATTTGCGAACTCTTAGAAGGCAGTCTCGCGTAATTCAGTTTTGCAAGTATAATTTCTAGCTCCAGGAATGTACGTTTAATGCCTTTATAACCACAGTGATTAGCTAAATTATTTTTTTTAATACTTGCATTAGAGTATTTGTTAACTATATCAGTTTACTACAGACAGGTTACGATACACGGTTAATAAAAAAAACATGCATTACTTTTTTGTTTTTGAAATTTATTAAAATATATTACTTCAAAGGCACTTCAAATATTCATATTCGACCATGTAAAATGTGTGTTCTTATACAAATCTCAGTCCTCGGTTAAACATGAAGCAATCTATTCTAGCACCTAAAAATTTCGTGTCGTCTTGCAGTAAGCTTGAAGGCAAAGTCCTCGCAGTAATAGCGACACATATATGCCACTGAAAGTTCTGTAGATAATACTCTAATACCCAGATGGTTCGGCTGTCGTTATGTGGAAAGGAGCAGGAACCAGGAATTAATATGTCTTCGTGGAAAGAGATGTTGCCGCTGGCGATTAGTTCACAGGCTCGTCGTTGATGTTGGTCGCAGCTGATTTTAGTAGAGGAGTCATAGGAATGAAATTACCATTTATCATACCGTCTATGGAAGCCGCAAGAGCTCTTTGTTGCAGAACCAACAACATGACTTCGATGAGCGCTGCAGTTTAACTTTGCATGACCTAACATGTTTGTAGTAAGTATCGTTGCGATAAAAGAACGACCATCTCCTTAAACATAGATATTTAATGTGGTTGGGATTGATAATACAGCCATACATTTCATGCAGTCGAGTGATGTGTTTGTATGTTAAGCCAACAAGTGGCTTGCCCTTATTTTTGTACGTATTTATTTATGTTAAACTACTTCTTTGTATTACTGTAGAGGCAATGAAGTTCATTAAATTGTCTGGACAAATTTGTCTTGATTTAACGAAGAGCGAAAACACACCCGATTTATTGCATTTAATACTAGAAATGCAGTAGTTGTCGTTATAACCATTTTTAAATTTGACGAAACATTTTTTTAGCCCACTTTCCTAAGGAAAGAAAGGCTTTAAGATCACTTTCCTGCCTGTGTGGCTGTGTGTGCATATGTGTGTATGTGTGTGTGTCTCTGCACGTGTGAGTCACCTCTTTTCAATTTTTCAACATGTTAACAGAATTTCACAAAACTTGGTGCACATATAATACTTAGTAATGACACTTGACTTTTATACGTTTAAAACACGTCGGGCACTTACTTTCAAAATGTTGGACATTTTAAAATTTGGGGTAATATGTTATATCTCAAGAAGCGTTCAACCGAATGAAAACAAATATTGTATGCTGGCAGAGCATCAAATGAGCATTAAATTTTGAGATGGATACTGTTGTTGGTCCGCCATTTTGGAAAATAGAACCAAATTAATAAATAAGGAGGTATTTTACATTTTATCTCGAAAACATTAAAACCAATTCACGCCCAAATTAACAGGCAAGTAATACTTTGATGGGCCAAGTAAACGTAAGTTATTGAACTTTACTAGGTACTTATTTTCAAAATGGCGGCATTACAATTATTTTAAGTTTATTTGATATATCTACACACCATTTAACCAATTTGGACCACATTTTATATACTTAAAGTATCTATTACAAGTATTAGATATACTAACACATAACCACTTTTTTGCATTTTGAAGTTAGCGCTACCCGTATAAAGAAAGTTATTGTGTCATCTCGGTAAAAAAAAAGAAAATAAACCAATTACTACGAAATTATGCAAACAAATAAAGCAAATACAGATGATGTTAAGTGATATGTTTCAAGTATATCAGACACTTATTTTCATAATGGTGGCCATATAGGTTATTCAGCTTTGAATGCTGTATCCTCGAAACTATGGAATCAATTCCAACATGACTTTGTATGTTGTCAATATATATTACAATAGTCAACTGTATCTACATGGAGAATCTTTTGTCCGCCATTTTGTAAGATAGTGCACTGCGAAAAAAATTATATTTTTATGTAAAACCTCGGGAATGAATTGAGTTATTTCCTATCAAATTTCACAAACAAGTATGACTGTGGCAGATTAATTAAAATGGCATATTTTAAGTATGTCAGAGACTTATTTTCAAAATGATGGACATTTAGATATTTTTAGCTTTAAATGCTATATTGTTGTACACATGTAATCATTTGAAACTTATATTTATATGTTGGCGGTAAACGTTACAGCTATCAGCTGTGTATGCATGGGACATCTTTTGGACTCAAAAATGCGTATTGTACATTTATAAATGATTACCAGGTTGTGTCACTCAATTGTATGAATCACGTTTCGCATGACGTCAAGTGACGTCAGTTATTATTATACCAGGAATTTTATCTTGAGTACTATCCAGCCTTTATTTAACTGTTTTCAATCAATTTTGCTACCATTGTGAACGAGTTCTATGAGTAGCATTTTGTAAAGTCATTTTCAAACAGATATTTTTGCGAGTCATTTTCTAAAATGTACTCAGAATTGTATGATATTTTTGTGCCAAAGATTTTTTACAGAATTTTTTTATATTACGTGTGCAATTGTTTAAGTAACATTTATTTAGTGTTTTTTGTGTATGCATGAGCTCTCATGTACAGTTATTGGACAGTTGTAAAAAATTGTCTAAAAGTGTTTTTTGTATTTTATTTTAAAATTGTGCTGAATTTTCATTACACCTTAAGATAATTAAATAGGGAAACATATATGACATAGGGCCTAAAGTGGAACGTTGTGACTGGAAATGTGTTATGCAACGAAAAATGAAAAACCCCTTGCGATTATGCAACGAAAATTAGGATACAGGCAACCATTTGTAGGGCAGGTTGCCACACAAAATGTATCTACGAAGGGCAATACACTTCATACATTAAATAGGGTTTGGCACCGTCTAATATTAAATTAAACGTACAATGCATACTACATACAAGAATTTAACATCTGAAATGGGGGATAAAAAGTAATGAATATGGTCGATACTTACTTTCCACGCTCCACGACTAATGTGAATGTATGTAATAAACGTAACAGTGTACCGAGTGATGATTATTAAGGGTTCGCTAATTGGTGGGAAACACCCCAGCATTGTTTAAAATAATGACAATGCATTAGCTCACACACATCAATAACATTTCGTTCGTAGCTGCCTGCTAGTGAAACGCCCGTAAAATTGACGCAGCACATAGTTTCAGAATGTTGTATCTCAAAACGTTCAGTAATGCAGAGGTTCTTCTATTGTAAGCAAGAAAACTGCACACGGATCCATAACTCTCGCGCAGTTTATCCGCGGTGGTGCAGTGGCGGACCTGTTCCGATTTCTGGTGACGTCACCCCGATCTTCGCATGTGGGGAACTTGGCGGACATTGCCTTGGCTGTAAGGTGTTCTCGGGGCACTGCCCGGTCTTCACTTCACTTCACCCTCACCGGAAAACAAAAGATCCCTTTTTTCAGCGACGACCACAGCCTCTCAAATCAAAGTTTATGATACATATACAGCTCGAAGTCAAATTTGATAAATGCTTGAAATACTATTTTGTCCACGTATTACTTTAGTAAAATAGAATAGTGTTAATTTTTTTAAGTTCAATATAATTAATAACATCATAACCAAGTACATAACTCAAACATGAAAGAACAGGTCATAATAAATAGTTACGAATAAGCTAGGAAACGAAGTATATTATCAATACATATCAATACTAATTAATATACTGTATATAAAATACATATTTACAGCGCATAATCTGCTTGACTTCTAACGCCAATAAAAACTACATATATTATATACTCTTTCGTACTTAAAAAAACATACATGTAATAATAGACTCAAAACTCGTTTACAACAGTCAGTACTGAAATAACACAATCATTGAACGTGTAGCTACCCCTAATGAAATTTGGTTTTTCCTTCATAGAGATGATTTTTTCTTGAAAGCAACTAAACGTAACAAATACGTTGCAAGTTCCGAATGCATCTCACGAAGCCATTGAACTCGTAATGCAGTCGTGGTGTTGAAATAGGAATTTTTCCTGTGTCAGACAGGTATCGCTGACTGATTTTTACGCTTATCCAAATAGTTATAATTTAGAGTTATTTTTAAATAATGATTCAGATTAAAAATAATACGCGACTAATAATGCAGATAAGTGGCAGTGAAAATATTAACAAATTTGAACATTTAATTTTACAGTATTTAATTTACCGTTTACGTAGTACAAAGTTTCTGTAAAGGAGATCGCCAGAAGGAAAATTATTCTTTGAATAATATAATAGCTCCTGCAAAAAGAAAACAAAATATTGGTGAAAGTTTATTTTAATAAATAGTTCTTTTTTACTTGGCTTGACCCAGTAACTAGCTATTTTGTTCGCATTCACTGACATATTGCTTGGGGTACTGATTTTTATATTTGAAGATAGTCCTTTTTCTATCGCCAAAAATGTTATTTGAGTGGTTTTAGATACCGGACGATGCTATAACAATTTTGAGAAAAATGGAATAATTGGAAATTATTTCCAATAAAGAGGCCAAGGTGTTCACGAAGGATGAATAACTCCGGTACATACATCATAATTTTACGCGTGTTGCTCACAAAGTGTTTGAAGCAGACAATTTTGGAGGAAGTAGTGAAAACTGAAACGTGCTATATATGTATCTATGATAAACAAAATATTAAAATCATAGCTTGTAACCGCGGTTTCACCAGTATGGAATTTCAAGTTTTTTGTTATGCCAAGTGAGTATAAATAATGTTATTTTTAAAGTTGTTTTGGCTACGATCACATAGAATTTACATTTGCAATCAAATCAGTTTGTGGCAGAAAATAAACAGAACTTTATCTTGTGTCTATGGCTCCCTTCGATCGCACCAAAATTTAAATGTTTTAAGAACATGGAGTTTATTTTCAGAGACTGTTCTGGTAGAATTCTGAAGGGAAAATAACCGCAGTCTTTCATCGGGTTTATTCGTACCGATGAACTCGCGAAACCGTATCCAACGAGGTGGTGTCAAAATGTTTCCAGACGAATTCTGTTTACATGAACGTACTTTATTTATCTACGTTTACACAGTATCGCCTTCAAAATAGTTATCTTTCACAGTAATACCGCATTCTTAGAGTTCATGGTACTTGTAGAATGTGTCCTTGAAGTCTATTTCTAGAATTGTTTAAGAAACCTTCTGCGATTCGAGCGGAATTTTCGCAACGGTGGATCATATCCGGTGACGAAACTTGGTATGATTAGTCATTGCTAATGAGGTGCCTGAAAGTCTGCTGTCAGAGTCCTATGCTACCCACTTCTAGTGAAATAATTACTACAATCAGATGTGAATGAAAATTTGCCGAACATTCGGTTATAATTAAGCCAGCAGAGAAAGTTGACATCTCGCCAGGCAGTTTCGTTGTTGCAAGAAATTTGGTCTCTTCAAACCCTGACAATTTGTCAGTTATAGTAATTCACTGTACTTACAGTGCTTTTCTTCTTGATAAGGGGAGCATGTGAGGGTTTGCAAGTAGCAGGGGCGCGACAGCTTAAAATTTAAAAAGTGAAGGGGGAAAGGGGGGGAGCAAACAGGAATTTTGCTGTTATCCCTTTCTTCGTTAAGGACAGCCTCACCAACATAAAACATGTTCTCGTTTAGAGTAATTTACAATAGCAAGGCTTTTATGCACTGTTGGCTTTCAGTAACAGTTTTTTAGATATTAATATTCACGTAAATATTGAATTTATTAACAATTAAATCATATGTAATGTGTAACAATTTTATATTATGTATGAATATCAGTTTACTTGTATGCTGAAATGCTTCTTTGTTCGCCATTCATCAACACAGCTGTCATAGCTGCTTGTGTTTTAAGATGTTGATCAGTGAAGAATAAACACAAACTAATTAAATGACATCTTTCTTTAAACTGTAAACAATATTTACAAAATGTTTAATTTAGCAACGGTGTGTTTTATAAAACTAATTGAATACCACTAATATAATGTGAATGATCAAATTTACTGAAAAATATCCCCGCCAGATCATTCATTATTTAATTATTGGGTACAATTCTATCAGATCGGACGCAAACGAAAATTTTACTGTCATATTATTGTCATTCAGTTTCCTGTATCATCAAAATTTAATAAACACACAATGGACACGAAATATGTTTCTGGTTTTCAAATCTGGGTGATATTTAGTGGATACTGCTTCTAAGCTTTCTGCAATCTATCCAAGGAACTGTTAACAGGTCTGGATATGATTCATCATGCTACGGGATATCTGTAGCACTTATGAAAACATTTTCGATACATTATTTTATCTGCCCCCTCTTGCTGCTCCTCAAAATATTCATAGGGGAAACAATAAACCCTTGAGCCATCCTGTTGTGGCGTGCGCCCCTGAAAGCAGGTCTAGAAAGCCCTTCCTAATGTTCCTGAAGCGTCAAGACCACAAACATCGAATGTCCTCTGCCAGAAGAACTAGAAGAATTACTAGTAAGAAAAAAACACGAGCTTTCATGGTTAACTAGTCCATATCACCTCCACGAAAGAAAAAGGGTAGACATATCAGCAGCTCGACCAAGTGCTTGATCAATGTCTTTGACAACATTCGCGGCATTTCGTATTGAGAATTCGTCCCCAGTGACCAGATTGTCAATAGTACTTTCTACTGCCAGGGTATAAAGTTTATGGGGGGTCAGAATCGGCAAAAGCGTCCGGGTTTGCAGCACGTGAGAAACTGGATCCTCCACAACGACAATGCTCCCTGTCTTTGAGGTCCCTTCACACGCAAGTTTCTTGCCAGAAACAACATGGTCGTGCCTCTACAACTATCCTAATCACAAGATTTGGTGCCAGCTGCTTTCTCCCTCTTCCCGGACATGAAGGTCCCTCTAAGAAGTCACCGTTTTATCACCCTTTGTAGGTATATCCAGCACGAATCGCAGAAAGTATTTGACACGCTTAAAAAATAAAACTTCCAAAACATATTCGAGATGTGGTAGGAATGCCGGGAGCGATATGAATAGCTGTACAAGGGATGGAGGTCATATTAAAATAAAAGAACTAAATATGGTTTCTAATTTATTCGCACAGCTATTATTTACAGCAATATATTATCTGGCACCTCTATAACTCTTTTATTTAACAGTGAGCGCAATATTTTACGTATATTTCAACTATAATTAACGTATATTTTTGGTTACAGTAAATTAAATCATACTCATCATTAACATTATTCAGTCTATCTGCTGCCAAAATTTGTAATGTATTTCCTCTCGCATTTAGTCCAATAGTCCAGCCTGTCAGCCGCACCCTTCACTGCTTGATACTCGCAGTCGCAGATTTCCCTTCTGCTGGTCACTTCTTTCGCAGCTCGTTCTACTATCGCTCGGAACTCAGCCGCTCATAGATTCCACAAAAACTCCTACTTTGAGGCCTGCCACACTTTTATATCGTTAGGTCTGGCCATCTGGAAGGTTCAAAGCACCCAGAGACGCGCTGAGAGAACGAGGTCAGTAATCAGAGCATTCTTCAATCAAATGCAGAAATCAATACAAGTAGGGTCACCAGCACGTGCAACAAAAAGGATAATTGTGTTGGCTCGCTTTCTGTAACAGATATGCTGCCACTGGCCTACTGCTTGCCTATTCATTCAAGACAATTCTTGGACTTGCTACCACCGGTATCAAATAACTGATGTCCTTCGCTTCCACGCGCTCGCACGGGATGCGAAGCAGCGAGTGCGTTGCACTGTCCCCTCCTCGAATCAGATCGTCCCGAACAGACACTGCAACATCCGGACCATCGTAGAGTGCCAGTTGTTCGACGTGGAAAATCATAGGCTTCGCCCGAGAGCTTTGACGACAAATCCGAAACACTACATCATTGATCTTATTCAGAATCCTGTAAGGACCTCCCCAATATCTCTGTAGCTTTGGGCAATACCCCATTCTCTTCTGTTGATTGTACAGTCACAGCAGTTGTCCTTCTTGATATATCTCGCTCGAAATTCTCCCATCATACTGCACCTTAATCCTGTCACTATTTATTCTGAGGTACTGCCGAACAAAATAATGAGTGCTAACAAGTCTCTCGCGTAATTCACTGGCATAATCAGGGACTATAGCTTCCTCTCCTGTCGATCGGCTGAACAGCAGGTCACTAGGGAGTCGTAACTCTTTTCCAAACAGCATTCTTGATGGTGTTACACTTGTAAACTCCTAAACTGCTGAGCGGTAAACAAGAAGAAACAATGGCACTTTTAAATCCCACTCCTTTTGGTTGCCTGCCACAAAGATCGACAAGTACTTCTCAATAGTGCGGTTAAGCCTGTCGACCATTCCATCCGCCTGAGGGGGTAAAAATGTAGTCCTAGTCTTTTTCATCCCCAGAATATTTATTACTTTCTGAAACACCACAGCTGTAAAGTTTATTTCTTGATCAGAACAAACTTCTAGTGGCATCCCGAACCTCTAGAATACATGTCGTATAAGTGCATCGACCAATGTATGTGCTTCTTTGTTTGGGAGATGAATGATTTCAGGCCACTTAGTAAAATAATCTTCAGCCACCAGTATATACCGATTTCCTCTCTCTGTGAGAGGCAACGAGTCCCAGAATATCTACTTCCAACCTCTCGAATGGAGCTCGAACAATGAACTTGGTGACCATTTCCCCTGGTACTTGGGCCCTTCCTTGCAGTGCAGGTGTCGCACAATCGACAACACTTCTCACTTCTCAACATCATCCCGATAATGAAACCAGTAGAATTTCATTCTTACTCTTTCACAGGTCTTGTTAACGCCAAAGTGCCAACTGGTTGCCGCATTATGCAGTTCATTTAAGACTTCAGGAACCTCACATTCTGGAAAGACCAACTGTAAGCATGTGTGCTTTTCATCATTACTTCTCCAGTTTCTGTAAATTATGTCATTATTCAGTACGAGGGAATTACATTGTCCGCAGTATGCTTTGACTGCTGCGCTCAGGTTACATATATCTCCCCATGTTTGCCTACATCCAGTTATGACCACAAAGTGGGATCATACAGATGATATATCCTAATAACCTCATCACTCCAAGTAGGCGACCCATCACAAGATAAAAAAATTAGAATTTTTTATGCCGTACCTTCAGTGATTCACCACTATTTTCTTTCTGGTGTGCGCAATGATGATAAAAAGGCTTGGCTGGTTCTTAGAATAAAATGTTTGCCATAAAGTTAGGGGTGGAAGTGTGAAATTGCCTACACCGCAGCAGCCTGTGTAGGCAGAGACTTGCGGCTGCTGTGGACAACACAGGACTTAAGATAAGTGGTTCGCATTTCAAAATGCATGGCCCATATGGTCAGTAATGTAGAAGTGGACACTGCCGTCCTAAATTACTTGAGTAGAAGTAATTCACGTAGACTTGAATTTTGATGCTAAACCAGATAGAATTTTAAACTTTCAAAATGTCGATTTTTCATCAGTTAAGGCTATTAACATCAATTTAGCTTTTTCATTAAAGAACTGATGAATTTTTAGAAAGTTTCGTAGTTTGATTACTTTTAGCGAAATAAATGTTTGAATGAGAAATGGTAAAATTATGGCTACTGGAGAGTTTTTCATATTTTTACTAGCCTGTAATTTTGACGTAGTTTTGGAAATATAAAGTCACACGCGTCATGAGAAAGATGGCTTGTCATAATAAAGTTATCACCAATATTAATGTCTCAAAATAATAAGATTAATTGTCGTTGAAATGCCATTAAGAATTTTATTTTCATATAATGGGAGGTGGCAGGTAGCTTTTGGATGCCACATTTTAAGGCTGTTCCACTCAGAATTGTAAATTTTGAAAGTGTCAGCATTTTAAATGAAATGTTAGAAAATATAAAGATTGTCATTTTACACGTTTTTAAAGGAAATTATGAATCATTATGTGTCCTTTAGATATATATATTATATCAATATTTCTACTAATTATGTACCTGGTTTATAGGAATTCAGAATTACGCAATTAGAGTTTGGTTTGAAATGTAGTATTGCTCAAAGTATTTAAATATTTCTGTGTATTTTGCATGAGCCATATTATTTGTAGCTTTGAGCATCAAATATAATGAAATATTTCAAAGAACTTTCGTGAGCGTGTTGTAGACTTGTACAACTTAACCAACGCTGCTTCAATATGGAGATGTTTTTGATGTACGACAGTTTGGTCGTAGTGCTTTTGGAAAATATACCTTGTGTCATCCTACAGCGTAGGACGAGGCAAGGGCCTCAGGTTATAGGGTCGGTTCTCTTTCTGTAACAGATATTTGGCCACCGGCCTACTGCTAGCCTGTTCATTAAAAAAAACCTTGGACTTGCCGCTGCTATCATATAACTGCTGTCCTTCTCTTCCACTCGCTTGCGTGATATGCGAAGCAGCGAGAGCCTAACAATACCAAATTACTTCCCGCATAGCGCTGTAGATCAGTTACGAATGAATGGTAGCTAGTATTGCGAAGTCGTTACTGGCTTACCACATTTTAATATTATTATTGGTTATAGTTAGTATTTTATTTTAGTTTCAATTTATTTATACTTTTTATAATTTCCATGATCATCTTGCTTTGAGGTTTTATTTGTTGCCCATAAGTCTGACATTGTGACAGTTAATATTCACCGAATATAAAGGATGATTATACGGAATATTCCAAATTAATGTTTACACTGTTTAAACACGTCGAGGACAACTTTAGGTGTATGAGCATGTCAATAAAAATTACATATGTTCAAAATATCCTCGATCAGCAGTAAACGACATCTGCAATTCTGTAGAACAACGGCAAAGAGTAGCTATGGGAGTTCTAACGGCGTTAAATCTCGAGATATGGGTGGATACTCAACGCTTCCTCGATTACTTACAATCCACCTCGCCCAAAATGTTTAAGCCAGGAGCGATCATATGTCTCGATGGTAATGTGGTGATGAACAGTAGTGCTGGTTAAATCAGTTTGTCATCAGCGTAGAACTGGATAACAGCTGGCACAATGTTTTCCGGTAACATGGTACGGTAATTTTAAAAGTTTCAACTTTCTGTCAAAGAATAATGGCTCTAAAAACACTCTGGTACACATACTTTACCACGGTATTGACACAGGAAGATTAATAGCTTGCTTTCCCCCAATGTGGGTATTTTCATCAGCCCAGCACATACAGTCGGGGCAAGTCATAGTTACATTCGATTTAAAGGTTGCCTCATTGGACCATAATCATGTCAGTAAAATGTATGTTGCTGAACATGTTCACAAACCACTTACAAAATTCGACATGCCTATCTGGGTCGTTTTTATTCATAGCATAAAGTGACATGGTCAGTTAAAGTCACTACTTAACTTCATTAAAACACGAAGTGCATTTGATTCATAGACACATGACTCACGCACAGCTTTCAGTAGACTTTGACTTGCGAAATAAACATGTAAATGTAATGAACACAGCCCCTACACTTCCTTTGCCCGTTGTTGTTCTCTTCTTTCTGCATTGTCAGTTCTTCACATCACACACAGTTCTGTCCCTCTCAAACTTTTTGAATTGTTCTGTACGACGCCACTGATCGGCGGGCTTTCTCGGGGACATCCCGTTTCTCTGCCCTTGAATTCCGACGCTGCTCCATTCTTACCTCATTTAACGCTCATCGCCTCTCAAAACCTCGTTAAGAGCCGCCCAAATCTTACACCTCAACTCAACTCAATGTTATCATATGTGTCATTTGTGTCATTTTTATATGTGATGGTACATAATTTAATTCTGCCCTCCATTATCTCTCCACCTCAATCACATTCTCACACTTACTATAACACTTTAAATTCACCTATGTTGTTCGAGAGCTAATGTTGTCATATCTGTAATTTCCTCTACACTTGTAGTACTGAGGCTCGTGGCTGCAAACCGAACTTACTACAGCAGAGTGGTCACGCCCACTCGCACACACACCAACATTGCTGATATAGTGTCAACACACATCCCCATCAGACAATCTCTAAGAGTACGTGTTATTGATATAGAATGAGTGTAAAAACTAACTTGAGAAACTATATATATGTAGAGGTATTTTATCGTTCTATATTACTGTTATGTATATCTTCGGAACCCTTTTGCCAAGAGAACAGTTTTCATAACTTAAATATTATCTAATCAAAAGTATACGGTAAGTCCTCTGTAAATGTAATCTCGTTCATAGATGTCAATACGACCGCTACTGTCACTATAAAAAGAGGTAGAGGGCTCGATGTTGTTGAGTACTACGCAATACCGGCAGAATGGGTGGAGCAAGGGAGCTCAGTGACTTCGAATGTGATGTAGTTATTGGCTGCCATATCAATAAGCAATCTATCAGAGTGTTATGGCTCCTTAAGGGGGCCATACAATTACAAGGGTGAAGCGTTCTCAGATTAACAGGTAATAGTCTACTCTACTTGGTAGGGCTGATCAAGTAAGCAAGATAATTAATTAACTGACAATTCTTAATGACACAATAGTCTTTATTACATTTATTTCTATTATGCTTTCACCTAATATTAATATTCTTAAACATACATTTAATGTTTATTTAAATATTAAATCTAAAGCATTTAACATATTCCGCCAAGCAATCACAGCTATGAAAGCTCAGCACTTATCGAACCCCAATTAACACCCTGACGGTATCACACTTACCACTGATATACATTATCTACCAAAAAGTAATTGGGCACCCGTGAAGATAGGTAATTCAGTACGTCAGTTGACTTGTGTTTCACGGCCATCGACGTAGGACCGCTGGTGTTTGTCCGTGGTTGCATGAACACAGAGGCATATTGTAACATTCTGGATAATGAATGCTCCCAACATTGTAGCATTTTTTACTGAAATACTGAATAGACCCATGTTACTTCCAGGATGATAATGCCAGGTGCCATGTTTCAAGGGCTACTATGCAGTGGTACACCGACAACAATGTTCGCCGATTGGACTGGTCCGCCCAGAGCCCCGACCTCAACCCTATAGAACATCTTTGGGACGAATTGGATCGCCTGGTGAGGGCTCGTCAGGCGCGGAGCTCCATTGCTCAACTCATTGAAAGGTTGCAAGAGGAATGGCGACGAATCCCCGTGGATGTCCTGCAAACTCTCTTAGAGAGCATGCCAGACAGGGTGGGTACTGTTATAGCCGCAAGAGGTGGCCCTAAGAGATTCTAACGGGGTGACAACCACCGAGCAAACATTGTGGACAGGTGCCCAATTACTTTTTGGTAGATAGTGTATATACCCTCTCGCTCGAAAAATGTGGTTGTCCTCAGTCCGCGTAAATAGGGAAGGGCGCTGATAGGCGTGAGAGAGACGTGGTGAAGTTACCGGAATGCCGGGATTCCGAAGTGGACGCGCTAATGATTGCGAGTGGCCATTTTTCTACGTGGTCGCGGGTGTCCTGGAATTAGGGTGCAGTGGCATTTTTCAATGTCCTTTTGTTTTATTCATTAGTATCTTTATCTCTTATTTTTGTGATTTATCGAGAGTGTGAGATCTGGACATAAGGTTTAACCTAATTTTTTTCATAACCCCACATAATATGTTTTTACATTATTACTCAAGAATAATTTCGAAATAAGCAAATTAATATATTCATATTTACACTGAACTAAATGATTTTGAATGATCTTGTGCACATTATTAAAATATTTAGATCAAACTAAGCTGATATTTACACATAATTATTTTTTTGTATACATCCAAGGAATTGTTCTAATATTAACTATACAGAAGGTGATGTTCTCATTTTGAATATCTTATATATATTCTCTTCTGCATTTAAATACCATGTCTTCTTAATAGAAACATTAAAGAGTTTTACAAATTTCTTTCTAATTCCATCAGCTATTCTGAATATGCTTAACATTTTTTTTTCCTTCGGGTCTGAAGTCATACTATTACAACATCATTTTTATTTTACTATGCACACAAACTCAATAAATGCACTCTAACTGCAAACAATCACACACACGTCACTTGTTTCATGAAATGATGGATGTAAAAAGTATTCAATAAATAGTTCTCAGATAATTCTAAGACATAAATTCATAGTTTTCTAATACCCAAATAAATTAAGGAACATACCAAAAATTTGAAATTAGGGTATTCAGCATTTTTTACATATTTATATAATTATTTAGTGCTTCGTGTCGTAACTAGTTTGGCGGTAATGAGATCTGTGCTATCTTCACCCCAATTCAATTGTAGACGCCGGTCTCTGGGAACACGAAAATGTAGGATATCACGTGCTTGTTGGTTTCGACAGTCCGTTCCCTCTTTTCTTTGACTAAGTTAGTTCTATTTTCACTTATAGTTACTCTAACTTGAGGCAAAATATTTTAACCACTACTATTTCAATAGATTTTATTTATAAAACATTTGATATTTCGGTTTTATCATTTCTTTTACCTTGTTGCACTTGATTTGCCTTTTGCTTAGAGTCCTAGTTATCCCGGGGTTTCACTTGACTTCAGCAACGTATCAGTTTCATAAGTCGGCAGGAGCTGCAATCTACATTAAAAAAAAGATATAACGAAAATATAAAATGTTATGTGGATATTTCCTGTCGTCATGGCGCCTATTATAGTCATTACTCATATGTGTTGGGTAATTACATCTGTAATGACTTGTTTTCCTTTGCATATTGTAGCTATGCCTATGTAGCGTCTGTTCTATGTTTTTTCCCTTCACCTTATTTCAGTTGTGTATTTTAGTGTGAGTTTTGTGATTTTCTCCTTCTATTTAATTATTTATTTATGCAATCTCTTTGTCTCGTGACTGGGAGAGGATGTGGCAATGGCTTCATTGTACCTATGTAGTCCCAGCTCGACTTGTTTGAGGTTGGTACAAAGCTGTTCTACGGTATCGTTCTGTAAACCCATTATTTTGTCTGCTACTGAAGGCAGCAAGGACTTCCAAATTATCCCTATAAATTCTGACTTTCCTAGATTTGGAATGTATTTACAATTGCAGTACAACAGGTCTTCGATGTGTGATTGGCAGCATTCTCCTAGTTTTGCTTTTTTTGTTTACAATAACTGCCTGTATTTTTCAACTTTGTCGATGGGTGAGAAAGTGTTGTGTAGCTTAGTTACTATCTCTAACAACGTGATTGATTCTCCTGTGTACTATATTTTCGTACGTTATTTTTGCTGTTCCTACTAAAATAAAATTTGATGGGCCTGCACTTTTCTGCCTCATCCGAATCGTTTATGTCCCATACTGCACTGTAGTGATCTATAAAATCGTCGGTGTCTTGTCCTATGTCTCCTGAATATGTAGAAATCTTTTCGGACCTTTGAATGACTACTCTGAGTGGTATTTTTTCGACCATGTGAGCTTGTTGCAAACTTTCAGTGCTCAAATTACTGTAGGATGCATACAGTTTTTGTGTGTTAATATAGCTAGGCTGGAATTCTATTTTCATATCGGCTGCTATCGCTATCTATATAATCGTATGTCTGCCCATGTTCCTGGCCGGAAATTAAACCTTTTTCTATTATTTTAGCTACTATTCCCCTTGTTAACCGTGTAGAGTCACTGTCATATTCTGAAAATAAGTTTCTATGAAATTATTTGATTTTTGAATTAATGAGCTAAATGTTGTTGGTTTATATATTCTTTCTCTATGCTCTAGGATGTGAATTATTTCTGATAAGTTAAATGTGACGGTCTTAGATAATTCCTTTGCTGAATTTAAAACTTTTTGTTTTTATTTTAAATCATAAAATTTTTTAACACAACGTCCGACCGTATAAAAATGCTATATTAATATATACTACACATCATTATTTACTTTCTAATACTATTCTGCGTGCAACTGTTGTCTATGCGGACTTTCTACTTCACTGATTAACACAATGTATTACAAGGTGACGTGTGTCGTGTAGTTGCTGACACTGTTAATAACACACCACTGCACAAGTTAGTATCCCCATTTCAACACACCATCAAACATGCATAAGTGCACTACAAAGTAAAGCAAAGCAAGGCATGCAAAATTTACTGATTAAAAATAATAGAAGAGGGCGGAATCATTAAGCACCTCCACCAATGTTATGACCCCTTAAGAGGGCCATACAATTACAAGGGAGAAACGTTCTCAGATTAACTGGTAATAGTCTACTCTACTTGGAAGGACTGGTCAAGTAAGCAAAATAATTAATTAACTGACAATTCGTCCCTTTTAATGGCACAATAGTCTCTATTACATTTATTGCTATTTGGTTTACATTCAATAAACACTCATTTATAGTTTATGTAAATATTCAATTTAAAGCATTTAACAGATTCCGCCAAGCAATTACAGCTCTAAAATGTTCAGCACTTATCGAACCCCAACTAACACCCTGGCGGTCTCACACTTACGCACTGATATATATTTCCTCACGTCAGAAGGTCTAGTGGTCGGATCGCTCGTGGGCTCTCGCAAGTCGCCGCTGGTAGCAGCGTCCCAGTGAACGTCGGCAGGCGGTGGTGACGTAGAAGACGCTAGCCCCACTCTCCTCCGTGCCTTATATACGAGGCGCTGTCCTCTATTCCCGGTGCGGCAACTCTGTTTACCCACCTCTCTCGAAACACGCCGCTGGGCCGCTCTCAGGCTAACATCGCCTGGCTACTACCATCGCTCTCAAACAGGAGCCATTTACTTTCCGCCCTTCTAATGTTGCCCAAGTCGACTTTCGGCGTTGTGATCGTGGACTGAAAACTGCTCTTTAAACTGAAATCTATAACTTATAGGAGATACATCCTTTTGTTGTACTCGGTTTTTTTGTATGTGATTTCTCATGTTCCTTTTTTTATAATATTTTGTTCTTCTATTTTGGCTTAGAATCACATTGTTTCATAGTAACAAATTAAAAATAACAAATAGTCTGTAAAGATATGTATTCAATAAGCTGTTCGAGGTTAATTTATCACTTTCAAAAGCAGCGCTATGTATCTATATCGTACCCTATTTTCAATCCTTCCACTGCATGTAAAACTAGCATTTGTATAAGCATGATATTGACAATAGTCATACATGAATCACAGGAAACTACGTGTTTAATATGCCAAGTTTATCTTACAGCTGACCACATACCTACGACTAGTGCCACAATACAGGTGCGACACAACACAAGTACGACACAACACAAGTACAACACAACACAGGTACGAGACGACAATCAAATACAAAACAATTCTGACAGTAGAAACAGGACATTCAATTTTGTGAAACGAAACAGTTTCTACTATATTTTCCAACACTGGAAAATGTTTCGTTTTACGAAAAAAAAATTATGCTGCATGTCGCTGCCCGGTGTTTCTTTCGTGTGGGAAGGCGTCAAGAGCTGGAGGTCAAGTTTGTGACTTTAGACGAAGCGAGCGGCCTATCATAAAGGACGCTACCGCACACATCGATAAACTTATCGCAGATCGCATCTCGCTGACCCTGAGAAGCTCATATTTCTGCATTCATCACGCAAGAATGTCGTCATCTTCATTATTTTTCCCAGAACAACTTGGATTGCCGAGAACTAAGTGTGCGGAACCTACCTCTAGTATAAATAGTACGTGTGGGCCTCTGAGGAGGGAGTCATTAAGAGCCGAGTGTTTGGAGTCTCGTGCGAACTTACACTACTGTTGGGCTATTCCGGAGTGGCGAGGGACGACTGCAGCGATTTGCGAGAGTGCGTCGGCGACCTCGTGTGCAGTAAAGAGTGGAACTGATCTGCGGGACTGGTGACTGGATGCGTGAATGAAGAGACATTTCGGGACGATGGAAATGGACAGTTTTAACTAAACTTGTGTAAATAATTGTAGCAGTTTAAGGGACATTAGCAAGAGTAAAGACTGTGATAAACACTTTAATTTAAATGAGGATAGTAATTAAATATTGCTCTCAATACGAATGATAAAGAGTTATTAAATATTGCGGTCAATAAGAATAAAATGAGTAAATAGGACGCTCAGACTGGCAAATAACAGATGTTTCACTGTTTGTAGAATTAAGAATGAATATAATTTTAAAAAAATTGTTATTTTAATTTTATTAAGGCCACAATCGCTCGCGAACTCAGATATGCCCCTCAGTCGTCCATGTAATACAAGTGTCAGAAGTGGGATGGAGGCAAATATTAATTAATCTGTTGTTAATAAAGTTAGACTATAGGCAATTAGTTAGTGATTTTAAAACAAATTAACTAACCGTTGTATTTTGGGGATGAAAATATTAAAGAATGTGTTTTACAACTGATGCAGTGAATGTTAACCAGAAAAACGTCTGCGGAACTGGAAGCACTGCGAGCTATAATTGAAGGATTAAGTAGCCAAGTGAGTGCAAGAGTTAATAGCTTTGATAGCAAAATTAGTAGCGTGAAAGAGAGTTTAAACGAAATTGTATATAACCATATTAGTTCTGTAATTGAAACGGTAAATAGTGTAAATGAGAACGTAGACAGAAAAGTAAACGCTGTAAATGAAAATTTATACTAGAAAATATGTAATGTAGACAGAAAAATAGGAAGTATTAGCGAGTTAGTGAACCCGAAAATTGACAGAGGGAATGAAAGAGTAGACAGTGTAAATTAAAAAGTGGACACTGTAAACTACAGAATGGACAGTGTCGAGAATGAACTTAAACAGCCAAATATTCGATGAAGAATGTAAGAGAGGAATTACTTCAGTAGCAGAGTTCACCTATCGCCACATCGGCAGCCAATAAAAGTGAGGAAGCATCACAAGCCATAAACAATGCAGCAACCTCGGAAGAGAGCAGGAATATCTGCAGCATTGGAGTCGCTCAGCAGCAGTCTGGAAGGAGGTCTCAATTAAGCCCACTCCTTACGATGGTGGGACTTCTTAGCGAGAGAAGCAACACCAGATTGAAATAGCTGATAGCCTGAATGGTTGGAAAACCGAACAGTGGGCTTACTTCCTCGCGGCTGAGCTGAGAGGTAACGTTGTTGTAGCAAGAACTTTGGTTTCATCTAATTCTGACAATTGGTTAGCCAATGACGTTCGGCTTGAGGAGGGGGCCATTATACGTGTTCGCAGCCAGGTCACACAGGTATTTCTAAATGATCCAGAATATTCGAGAGTACAACAAATAGAATGTCTTCTACCAGAAGTACTGGATGAACTGCTTGGAAGAACAAAAGAAAATATTTACTGGTGCCAGGAGAAGGCTTTCTCTGAATTACTGCAGAGAAATAGGAATGTCTTCTCGTGTGGACCAAATGACCTCGGGGAAGGACTAAATTAACCTGCCACCACATTGATACAGGAGATCTCAGGCCCATAAAGCAGCCACCAAGACGAATGTCACCAGATTCGCACGAGGCAGTTGAGAGAATTCTGAAGGAAATTAAGGAGTCAGATGTGATAGAACCATCAGTTAGTCCATGGTCGGCACCCATAGTACTTGTTAAGAAGAAAGATGTCTCGCTGAGATTTTGCGTAGATTATCGCCAGCATAATAATGGAACAAAGAAAGACTCTTGTCCACTTCCAAAGATAAACGACACATTAAACAGTCTAGCAGGTTCACAATAGTTTTCTTCTTTAGACATGAAGAGTGGAAACTGTCAGATGACCAACACAAGACCGAATTTTGTATCCAAGGGAAAGAACCTGGCATTTCAAAGTTATGCCTTTTAGGGCGTGTAATGCCCCTGCCACCTTCGAGCACTTGATGGAAATAGTCCTGCTTTTAGATACAGTCAGGTTTACCTTGAAATTGTTGTGCCAGGAAGGAAATCTTAAGAGCCCATATAAAGCCTAGGCTCTGTATTCCAGAAAGTGGCCACAACCAACTTGAAACTGGTTCCTAAGAAGTGCCACCTGTTCCAAAAGAAAAATTATTTCTAGGACATGTAGTATCGGCCCATGAAATCGAAATAGACTCCGAGATGACCAAAACAATAAGAAATTGGCCTGTACCAAATAGCAAAACTGTGTGGAATTTTCTCTGATTATATATTACTACCATCGATTTGTTCGTGGGTTCGCCACAATCGCCAAGCCATTACATGAACTGACTGAGACAAAAATAAAATTTCATGGACCACTGAATGTGAAAATTCTTTTCGTAAGCTAATGGAAATCATTATATTTTCACCAGTCCTGGGTTTCCCGGAAAGTGAGGGTACGTTAATTTTGAACACTGATGCTAATCTAGTAAGCATTAGAGCATTGTTATCTCAGGTTCAAAACGGGGAGGAAAGGCCACTTGAATACTTCAGTAAGTTATTGCATAAGCCTGAGAGTAATGACTGGGTTACGTGCAGGGAACTTCCGGATGTTTGTGAAGGCAATTTCATACCTCCACCCCTACTGTTATGGCAGACATTTTATTCTAAGAACCGACCATGCTTCATTATGCTGGCTACTAAATTTCAAGAACCCTGAAGGTCAAATAGCCCAGTGGATACAGCTTCTTCAAGAATATGACTTTGAAATACAGCACAGAACTGGAAACCTTCACAGCAACGTAGGCGCACTGTCTAGGAGGCCATGTGAGCAATGTTGTCGTCATTCCGAATGCCAAAAAGAAAAGAGTGGCGAATCACTGGCAGGTGCGCAGGACAATAGTTTAAGTTTCTCTATATTGCGATAAGTCACCAACCTGGAGTGATGAGGGTATTAGGAAATATCAGCTAAATGATCCCACATTGCGGCTATTATTAAAGGGGAAAGAAACTGGCTGTCGGCCAAAATGGAAATATATATCTAGTCTGAGAGCAGCAGTCAATGCAAACAAGGCACAATTGAATTTCATTATACTTAAAAATTGTGTATTTTAAAGAAACTCGGAAAATAATGATGAACAATACACACATCTACAGTAGGTCCTTCCTAAATGCAGGGCTCCCAAAGTCTTAACAGAACTGCATAAAGCAGCAACCAGTGGACACTTAAGTGTTAATAAGACACTCGACAGAGTAAAATTGAAATTCTATTCGTTTCATTGACGGGAGGATGTTGAGAAGTGGTGCCGATTGTACGACACCTGCACTGCCAGGAAGGGCCCAAGGACCAGAGGACAAGGACACCTCGATAAATACAATAATGGAGCCCCATTCGAGAGGATGGCAGTATATATTATGGGATCTTGCCTGTCACAGAGAGAGGTAATCGGTATCTACTGGTGGCCCAAAATTACTTTACTAAGTGGCCTGAGGTCATTCCCCTTCCAAGCCAAGAATCACGAACTGTGGCCAATGCACTTACAGTGCATGCCTTCTCGACGTTTGGGGTGCCACTATTACTCCATTCTGATCACGAAAGAAACTTCGAAGCTGCGATCTTCCAGGTAGAAACAAAAATTCTGGGCATGAAACAGTTTAGGAATACAACCTTACACACTCAGTCGGATGGAATGGTCGAGAGGCTTAACCGCGCTCTTGAGCAGAACCTGTTGATCTTTGTGGCAGACAACCAAAATGACTGGGATTCAAAAGCGCTTATTGTTTCTTCTTGTTTACTGCGCAGAAGTTCAGGAGTCCACAAGGGCAACGGAATCAAGTATGATGTTTGGAGGAGAGCTACGTCTCTCGAGTGACCTGCTGTTTGGTTGACCGACAGAAAAGGAAGCTGCAGCCCCTGATTATGACAGTGAATTACGTAACAGACATTATGGCATGCATGATTTTGATCGACTGCTCCTTAGAATAAATAGTGACAGGATGAATAAGTATAATAGAAGAATTTTGGACAAAGTCTTCAAGAAGGACAACTGGTGTGGTTGTGCAACCCCCAAAGGCGAAAAGGATACTGCCTGTCGTCAAGGCTCTTGGGTGACGCTGAAGTTTGTGCACATCGGCCGTTTGGCGCTCTACGAAGGTCTGGGTGTTACAGTGTCTGTTCTGTACGAACAGCCTTGAGTTTAGAGAAAGGAGGAGGAGGCTGTGTTGCATGTCACTGCCCAGTGTTTCCCTCTCGTGGGAAGGCGCCGAGATCTGGAGGTAATGTTTGTAACGTTAGACGAAGCAAGCGACCTAATGTAAAGGACAATGCCGCACACGCTTATAGATTTATCGCAGTTCAAGTCTCGCTGAATCTGAACTCATATTTCTTCATTAATCTTTCAGGAATGTCGTCGTCATCTCCATTACCATTCCCAGAACATCTTTGATTGCCGAGAACGTTCTAGGCGGCACCTACATCAAGTATAAATACCACTTGTGGGTCTCCAAGGAGGGGGTGATTAAGAGCCGTGTGTTTGGCGTCTCGTGCGGCCTTAAGCGACAATTGGGCGATTCCGGAGCGGCGAGGGGTGACTTCAGCGATCTGCGAGAGTGTGTCGGCGAGTTTGTGTGATGCAAAGAGGGGTGTGATCTGTAGGACTGTGACTGGATTGGTGAGTGAATTATATTCGGGACGATGGAAATAGACAGTTTTAACTAAACGTGTGGAAATATTTGAGCAGTATAAGTGACATAAAAAAGAATAAAAACTGTGATAATAATTTTAATTGAAATCGAGATAGTAATTAAATATTGTGCTCAATAAGAATAATAAGTGTTAATAATATGCTCAGACTACATATGTTTGACTGTTTGTAGCATTGAGATTAAACATAATTCTTTGTATTTAGTACTTTTATTTTACATTGTTAACATATTTGTTATACACGACCTAGCACATTACACATAATACACGTTAATATTTTGCCGCGACTGTGTTTTACCGTGTTACAATTGTGGGGGAAAGAACTGTAGTACTTAACCTCTTGTTATTGATATGTGTACCCAACACATTTCGTTGAAATGAGGGCCTCAGTTGGAATAAAAATTAAAACGAAGGAACAAACAGTCCGACGAAATGACACAAAATTTTCAAGCATGCAACTCGTGTCTCTTATTTTTGTACGTAGAATGGACAAACTTAAAAATTATGGTGAACTTGCCCACAGATAGGCCTACCGAAACTTTTATTCCGCTCATATTTCTATGCATCGGTAACTACTATTTTATGGGTTTATTTTATTATTTATTTAAATTTATCAGGCTGGGCTTAGTGTTTTGTTGGCATTATTACACAATTGTTTTTCAAACACCTAGGGCCGGGTTACAACGTTGTGAGAAAAAGACGTGGCTTAAACAATTAAATTCTTTTCATAAATAATTCATGGTTAAAACATATAAATCTCACGCGTCCGATATTTGCGATCACTCAGCCACGTTGGTCCAACATAATTTAGTGGCAACAATACACTTTCACATTCATAACGGTCACAACTCGCTTTACACTATAATTTTTCCTGCCGTGGAAAATCAGATTTATCACAACATCGTAACTTGCCTAGGTAGGTTTAAAAAACATAACGAGTACGATCTTAACGGTTCGTTCAGAAACAAGCCATGTATTTCGGCGTGGTCAGTCGCCACTTCTGCCAACTTCCGATTTGTAACCGTCCCGCCATCACATCTAAATATATTATAATAAGTATTCAAACAATAAAATCTTCCTTCAGCTGTAAATTACAAATTCAATAATCATTATTTTTGCTGTAATGAGTATGAAATATGGTAAAATTGGAAACGTGTATAATTTTCCTGCTATTACAGGCGGTGCCAAACTTCCCGAGAGAAAGAGAGATACAGAAAGAGATAAAGAGAGCGACAAGCTCCACTTCGCCTATTGAAATTTCTTCCTAGGACCAAAAAAAAACTCCTTCGTATTTAATGAGAAATAAATATTACAATTTATAGAAGATACTATAAAGTTTCATTTATTCAAGAATATATAACATTGAAGTTAGTCACAGTGTTATATATTTATAGTATAGAAGTTATTGAAAAACCAGGTTGACATGCCTAGGGTGGTTTTTCAAAAGTTCGTTTCAAAAATTCGAAGAAACCGTGAATGGACTATATACACTGTGGGTAAAATTTTACCAAATCGAGGATTGTTTTGGTTGCTGTCTCATTTCCCTTAAGAGTTACTCCAGAACTTCTTTTCCAAAATACTAAATCTAAACGGCTTGTGTAAGTGATGAGTTATTCAAGATACAATTAGTAGGATAAGCAAAGAATTAATCTTAAGCACGAAGTATGCTGTGTTTATTTTTCCTTAAAATATAAATGGGATAGTCGGTAGGACCAGTGCACTTAAAGAATATTATGCCGCTATATATATATATATATATATGCTGAAGTTTGATTTTAGGTGTGCAGAAACATATATTTTAGAAATCTTCAATATATCGAATTGTTTATTATTATAGCTAGACAAATATAGCACTACAAGCGATAGAAGAAAAACGTGTCAGTTATAAACTGAATATTAAAAAAACCGTCATATTACTTTCAAAGTGGAAGTACCCAAATATAGTATTATCTGAAAATGTTGTTTGCAACAATCTGAAATTTATTAACACAGTCTTCCAAAGCAACCAAATTGGTAGTCTGAGCTGCTAATTTTTGCCACGAAAATTGGAGCCAAGGAAATTTTAATTTCTCCTGTATTACAAAGATACAACCAGCTTCATTATATTTCACCAGCTCTTTCTGCAAACAAAATTAAAACATATTATCTAATTTAACATATAAGTTATTATTTAAATAAGAACATATCGTACACTTCAAAAGTTTTAAGGATATCCAATTTGTATAAACATTTATTTTTGGCTGTGAATAATGTACACTATGTCTATCTCGTCCCGAAACGAAATTTTACGGAACATATTGACGCAAGTAGAAGATAGATAAAAATAAACGAGATGGAAAAAAGCATTTGAAAGTAAATTTTTTTGTTACAGCGATATACTGTTTCTGTGCCCAACTTTTAAAATTTCTTACCGTTGTTTATTTTCTTCCTGTATACATGAATATTAATATTCGTGGAGGATGGTGCTGTTAGACACTTTCAATTTGAATCAGATTATCTAGCAGTTGTAAATTAAATCGTTACGGTGTATTATTTTAAAGGTAGTGATTGTATATGAAGTGTTGTATTCAGACAATATATATATATACGTATATATATATATATATATATATATATATACATATATACACACACACGCACAAATTACATATATTCCCCTTTCATAGCATAGACATGAAAAAAAATATTTTCAGTTCGGTGTCCACGTGTTAAAACTGTTTGCAGCTGTGTTCAGAAGAGAAGTGATAACATTTTATAAGACAAGTAACAATCGAAATTAATAAAATACTGAAAAAAGTAATTTTGTCATAGCCCTACAGAAAATATATTTAACTTTTGAAAAATACAATGGCAAACGAAATTTTCCCAGAAATGTACATGGTTCTCCGAGATATAACTTAGCCCACAAATGTAAATAAATCATTAAACGCCGTCCCATTTTTTACATTGACGTAGTAAAGTGAATATTTGTGTGGCCACTCATTTGATGCCCGTTGTAAAATACAGTTCAAAGGTTAGTTTTCATTTTCCTGATAACTTTGATAGTACCTGTGTTTAATAGTGCATTTATTAATACTTAATAATGGTATAAACATCCTAATAAAACAAGTTCATCAGGAAAATGAAAAGTAAAGCAGTAAAACTTGAAATATTTATTTGCGCACGTTTTCCAGTATTTAAAATTTAGCTATTTAAAATACATTCCACTCTCATCATCAGTCGCTTCAACTGAGCTTGCTACGTCATAATGCTCGGCCACAGATTATGCATCGACGTTAGAATGTAGCTCAGGCGCTCATTTTTTTTATTAATGCTGTTCACAGTCAAATAAGCACTGTTGAAAGGCGTGATTAAGATCTACTTATTTGCACATTGTGCATTACTCCCCCGCATGTACAATTAACGTTACAATGGGCCTAATCACTTTTTTTGTGCGTCGGTCAAGGACAACTGTAACATATTTAGAAAAATTATTAATTCACAATGGTTTTTATTTTCCTCTTATATGCATTAAAAACAATAAGTAACGTACTATTACGTGGGACGCCTAAGGGGCGTATCTGAGTTCGTAAGTGATGGAGGTCTTAATAAAAAAAATAAAGAACGAAATTTGATTTCTAATTTATTCACACAGCTATTTTTACAGCATTCATATATCTGTCTCCACTCATACTATTTTTTATTTCTAGCGAGTGGTATATTAATTGTCTATTTCAAGTCTAATTACCGTCCTTTTTGTCTGTGTTTAGTTATTGTCAACTAAATCAAACACATCATTAACACATGTTCAGTCTGTCTGTTGCCATCATTTATAACGTCTTTCGCTAATGAATTTAGTCCAATGGTCCAGCCTGCCAGCCGCACTCTTCACTGCTTGATACTCGCAGGCGCAGATTTCCCTTCCGTTTGTCACTTCTCCCACCGCTCGTCTTCTGTCGCTCTTAACTCAACCACTCATTCACTCATTATCAACTCATTGCCCGGAGGCCCGTTGCACTATTTGTACTCTGCTGGCTTTGATCTGGAAAGTTCGATGAACCCCGAGTCATGTGGACTAAATCTAGGACAGTAAACGACTAGAAAATTCCTCAGACAGACGCGGAAACTCAACACAAACATGGACAGCAGCGTACACCACAAAAAAAAGATTATCCTGTCGGCTCGCTTCCTGTAACAGATACGCGGCCACCGGCATATAGCTTACATATCGTTCAAAACATTCCTTTGACTTGCTGCTGCCGCTATCATATAACTGCTGTCCTTCACTTCCACTTGCTCTCGCAGGATGCGAAGCATCGAGCGTACATCAGTATAATATTTCAGATCTTACAAATTATTACTTAACACTTGTAATTTAACGTTAGCATGAGGAAATACTTTCTCTCCGTTGTTGCCTAATTTACTGGACACTTGAACGTCAGTGTGCCCTTTAAAATATGCGCAGGTAAGAGCAGTGACTTTTTTCAAAGGTCGATGTATCGATTTTTCGCCAATGCTTCTATCTCAGAAGGTATATTGAAATTTCCCGCCCGGCATATCCTAAATAACAGCTTCCCAAACTTTATCGAACTTTCACAGCTTCGGTATATTTAATAATTTTTAGCTGGTGCTGTCGAGGCGAAACGCGAGATTATATCTTGCGAACAATTGCAAAGGCGGTGAAATATACAGTAATCAAGAAATACTGACGTCAGACTATGCACTAGGTAATGCTCTGTGCTCTGTCGTTCCAAAAAAAAAAAAATGATACAAAACTGTATTCCCAGAGTATGGCAAAAATTCCATAAATCCAAGAACCGAAACTTCTTATGTACGTAGAGCCAAACAAATCTTCAGTTGCACACACCAAATAATTATTTGTAGCAACTGAACAAGAACAAAATAATTTAGTTTCAGCAACACAATGTTTTGTTTGCTCCTATACAAGCGATTAATTTGGTGGCGCCAAACGTACATCGTTGGTTTCAACAAAACATTTTTCTCAGTGAATTGGGGTCTGTGACTAGTTAAAAGTATGTTACCTTCTCGTTATGTTCACTGAGTTGAGTTGAGATATTTGGGCGTCCTCGAGGTCTTCAGAACCGATGATGGTGAAGAGAGGTAATTATGGAGCGGCGCCGGATTGCAAGGGCTGGGGAAATGGGAGATCCACGATAAATGCCGCCGTCCAGCGGCACGATCACCACATGCGAAAATGTTGTAGCGAGCACCCCGGGAATGGATCCCGGTTCACCCAACTAGAGGCACTTTCAGTCTGACCCCACTGCACCACCGGGGCCCACGCTGTCTTGAAGTCGAGTCAACTTTTCGCTTAGAAATTTTACCTTTACGTTGCTCTCAATTCATTGTGAATACACTGCTTCGCCGTCTAAACCTTAACATATCAACAGTAAGTTAACGCAACGTACTTCATGTTAACATTAATTGGATTCAGCCACCATCAGCCCATGTTACCCGCCATTATGCAATTTCTATTTATTCCTGATTCAAATTTAGGAAGATTTGTTGAAAAATGCTGCAACAATAGCTTTGCTTATTACCTCATCCATCTTTCCGGGCATAATATATGAACTCCTAACTCATATATATGCAACAATTAACTTAACACAAAAGTTATACATTATTTATACATATCTCACATTTAAATTACAACATGAAATGTAATACTTATATAGTAACACATTTTCAGTAACGACCCAGAACACTTCTGTTATAGCACTGAATAAACAATTTCTGTGTAAGGGGTGACACAGCATCTCAACTGTCGTAGGAGGGGATACAGAGACAGGATCGTATGACAAGACACCTGGAAGCAGACCAGACGCAGACCTACACGTCGCAGCTAGCTGCCCTGAATTTGCCACACAGCGCCATCTATAGGCTTTGCGTCAAACCATTACGGAAGTAAAAAAAAAATTATACAGCAAATTTCATATTTTTGTTAGACAGTCTGCATGTTATACAAGACCAACTAATAAAAAATGTGTTTATTTTAGCAGATACTATTTGTGATGCATATGTTTAACTATATTCTTTTTTTGGATTTTTTATCTCGTTAAAATTGATTTTCATTTTACTGTTGGTATTTCCCTTACTTTTTTTCAACTCTTTGTACGTAGATGCAAGACATCCGTCGTAGACTTGTACAAGGTCATAAGCGAGTAAGAATGTCACTATAGAACCGACAAATGGCCTTATTGACGCGTCTTGATCAACGTGTTTGCGTGTTCGACGCCTGGAACCGTAGGAGCCTGAAGGATCGCGCATTGAACGTCTGGCCGCCTATACGAGCAAAGCACTGAATTCTCTGCAGTCTTCTCTCGTAGATTCGCCTTGTAGAACTTGGAATAGTGATCATATAATTCTGTAATAATTAAGACAAATGTGTATCGCACGTTCATATATAGCCTCTCCCGGAAGTTTCATACCTAAACACTTTAGTGGAACACTAGTATTATCCCTTTTCACTTCAAAAAACACGCATTCCAGACGGAATTAAAAAACTGAAAATGCCATTTGGACGTGGAAAATGTCTCGAGTATTCTCAATCGGACACTCCTGAGAAACGGAGCTGTTACTGTGAAAAATAAATGTAAATTGACACAAACAAAGTTTCGGTAATTTTATATTTTAGTCGTGCAACTTTTGAAAACATCTACAGTACGTGTAATTTGACACAAAACTTACTTCATAATCTGGAGAGTCCTACTAGTGGTTGGAGAAAATACATGAATTTCTGGTTTTGTTTACGTAATCTTGGTGATGATTTACATATTTTAAAGTATGTGTAAAAACACACTCACTCCTTTCACCAAAATCTAAAATTGTGTATTTCCACTGCTATATGTTCGTTGTATAAACGCTCTATGTCAGTGTAATTGTACATCTTCCACTGCGTAATTTTACAATGACCATGTTTTGTAAACTTGAATTACATTCTGCACTATCAGTGAGCATATATTTACATTCACACTTTATTCGGTAATTTTGTGTTTTTTATGTGCTATTTGCTAAAATGGGTACAGGTGGTTTTTTTTTTTTCACTAAAATGTTCCTAGGAATTTAAAAAGAACTGGAAGTATTTTTTTTTATACGCGAATTTATTGTTAATTTTACGGGCATGTTGGGCTTAAAATTATAAAGTTTTAGTCCTCGAAAACCTGTTTTACCCATTTTCGTCCCCATTTGGGTAAAATATAAAAAAAAATATTTAAAATATATATTTTTAGATAATGTAACCTTTCATGCGCTGAGAGTATAACGATATCTCATCGGGTTAATGAACTATTTAAGAGTCCTCTAAAATTCATTTTACCCTTTTCACCTGCTTATGGGTTGAATTTCGAAAAATCACTGGTTAGTTGGTGCCTGCACACTAAGGGAAAGGCATCTCTAAATTCCCATGTTTCTGTGTTCAGCTGTTAGGGCTGTGCGTTGATAAGTGAGTGAGTGAGTGAGTCAGTTAGTCAGTCAATTAGTCAGTCGGAACACTTAATTTTGTGCATAGAGATTAATGAACCAAAAGCAATAATTTGTAGGCAAATTATGAAAACTGAGACAGAAACTTTCTTCGCACTGAACGCTTCTAGAATGTGACAAGAAAAGAAAACAATCAAGGAACATATAAACGAATGGATAGAAATCATGTACCACAGAAAATAATATTTCTGCAAAACCTCTCAAAATTACCTAATAGCATATGTACGTGATAAGAAGTATAGTACTCAAAGTGTAAAAATAATTATTTACAAGATCTCAAATTACGGAAATTTTGTAAATATTGTTATTTTAAAAATAAACTACAATAATACTTCATCAACGGATTACAAAGTAAGATTGCGTGATAATATATATTTTCCATCTGTATATGTGAGACTTTAAAGCTTGATGACACATTACACAAAGTAACATTATACCTCTGCCATCTTCGCCTGGAAAGTTTGACTCAACATTTGTGTGTCATATACTTCTGTAAAATCTATACAATTCCGTAGGTAAAAGCTCTGAAAGCGATATAAAGTCATTGTATTTTGGCGAAGTACTAAAACGAAATTCTCCTGACATAGCGCACAGAGTTTGAGGGAATGAAAACACTTTTCTGGCTTCTCGCCTTGAATTTAATTCCTGTAAATTGTCAAGATAAAATAATTTTGAAAAAAAAAAAAATCTGCGAATAACTTCTTTTTTACATTAAGTTGAGTGTTGTGCGATAATTACAATGGTTGTTCTACGACACCTATTTCCTGTACAACGTAGGAGATCTTTGTGGTGCACAATACAAGGACTTGAAGATTTGAAATCCTTAACTCCATATTATATACGATAAAACTTTTAGATATTTGGCGGATCACCTGTTGCCAACCTTGTCATGACTGTTGTAAGTGGGAACTGTGTTATCTTATTTTCTATCACTAAATGAATTTCTGTCTGCTTTCATGTGAGTGTGGCCATTATAAATAAATTAATGTTTACTAATTTTTTGCTGGCTGTATTTAAAAAGGATGAAAAAAATTACATGTTGCAAGATATTATTTACTCTAACCGTTGCAATTATCAGTGAAAGTTTTTATTTCATGGGATCGGTATAACATGATCTGTCCACTTAGAAATTGCGGAAGCTATTTCATTTCACCCATTGCCTGCTTTTTATTCAGCTCACGAACTAATGCACTGTAACATATATCTAATAGCTGCACTGACGCTGAAAGCTTCTAATGAATATATAAGAATTGACTGAACGTGTGATATCACGATTGTCGACCATTCATAACGTAGGCGGGATCACCCTACAGCATTAGATGTAAACAGTCTTATCGGAAAGTATTGCTTGCGAGAGGATTAAAAACCAGAACTAAAGGGTTACTTGTCACTTTGGTGCTTTTTACCTCGATACCTCAGTGGCAGATTGTGCCCTATCCGACTGGCTAACTTACTACGAGTATAAAATAGTGTTTTGCCATAGGTAAAATATTCAGTTACCTCAAAAATGGACATAGCGTATTTTACCTCTGGGGTGCCGATCCTTACAGCGGCACTTTTAAAACGAGGACAATACTAAGATAAGCGTCGTCATTTGAGAGCATGATGAGATTTATCAACATTTTTCTGCAATTAATTTAAGTTTCGCGTTTATTTTTTGGGTTTGTTTCGATAATTATCAGAGCAACAAAACACTAACTTATCGCCAATCACGACACATATTAGGTAAAGTGAATCGTTGGTACAAGAGTCGCTGATAAAGGTATTCTCAGAGCAACTAGCACGCTCAGATAAAAAAAAAAAAAAAAAAAAAAAAAAAAAATTCGGTATGAAGTGATTTACAACCATGAAGAAGGTAAACCATATAAAGTTCTGCAGTAACCCTACACTCAAACATTTTGTTTACAATGTCATTGTAGTTTTCTTGACAAATGCCTCCCCATTTTCCGATCTCCTGGGTTTGAACCTAATAAGCCGCAGTACATATAATCTAATTTATTTCTTAAATTAATTGCTTCTCTTAAATGGTCAAACGATTACTCAGTTAATAAGACGCCATTACAATGAAAGTGCGATTGCTCTACGTGCGAAGTGGACCACGTAAATACATCATAGCTGAACAAACAAGACCTATACAGAGGTAGGTCCTTAAAATACTGGTCTCACTGACAATGCGTGGTCAATTAAAGGTTAATTTTGAAATTTTATTAAATTCGTTAATGGCTATTAACATTTATGATACGTTTATCTTCCAATTTTATGCAGAAGTAAACTGTGTAAGAACGATGTCTGCACATGTAAATAAACTCAAAGACCAGCCAAAAAAAAATGCATGAGCAGTGCCGATGCTAGGAGTACTAGTGAATAAGTTGACCACTTGAATGCAACACGTGCACATACAGGCACGTTTATCTTGGAATTCCCAAGTTATTATAAGGGCTTTTTTTTTTTATCTCGAAACGATAAAAGGTTTTTTATATCTATCACTTTTTCAAGGTGGGTTTCCCATCTCTGAATTTTTCTTTAGTTTTTATTTTTATAATAATGTGTCATAGGGTGAGCTTCATCCCTCGTGGCATGGTGGGAGGCCAAGTCTTACATTCTTATTGCAACGAATCATAACTCTGCGTTAATTTTCCAGTAGCTTCTGCCACGCCATGCGTGCTACATATACGTGACGAACTGAAAACTTGCAAACGGTCAGTTTGTAATTAATATAACGCTCAAATTGAAGTATCGCTCCAAGTGTGTTTGTTCATGAAGCAGTGTCGTTGATTATATTTCGGGAGGTTGTGAGTTCGATGCAGGTTTCTTGCACTTCTGATAGTTTGTCTCTGTGGTTCTCCCTATCCAGGGGATTACTGGTGCAATACTCTAGTATGAAGCCTTCTCGTAACTTACCAGCCGTGTTAATTTACTGATTAACGTAGGGGTATAATGCCGCACACTTAATTTTATTTTGTCAATTGGCATAACTTTAACAAACAGTCATTCATAACTTGACTATCATCCTCGTTTCAGTTCATTGAATAGCAGCTATTTAAGACGTGATGGTATGCTGTTAAAAACGGAAGCCAGCAGTCGTCGTAGAAATGATCAAAGATTACATTTTCGACAGTCTTACGTGAGTTTTCAGCCTTCACACCCAAATGTGTTACCGACAACCGAACTAACTGAGGCAGTGGTAAACATTCGTACCTGCATTCCGGAGGACCTGGCTTCCAATACAATGCGGACATCTTGATTTCGGCTTTCCATAGTTCCTTCAACCACTCCATGCGAATGCTGGGGCGGCTCTTTACGGCAAACCACGACACAGTACTTCCCCGCTCCTGTTCCTTTCTCAGCGGCTTGCTGTCTCTAATGACTTCGCTGTTGACGAGACGTTAAGTGCGACTTACCTGTTAAAGGCTGTTCACGATAAAGTGAGCTCTTTTGAAATCAACCTCAGAAAACAGTCACTACCCCTACCTGTATACGTTTTGACGGCCGCACTGAGTGGCGTGCGCCCAGTAAAGTTGGTAATGATGGATGGGAAGTAGTGCAGTGTCTTAATGTAGAATAAAAAGTGTTAGGTTCATGATAATTTAAAAGTATTTCTTACACTTTCTGTCTCTTTAAATGCAACGAAGTAAAAAAAAAAAAAAAAAAAAAATGAGCAGGTTTGTAAACTATTTACTTTTCTAATAATTTCTCAGTTTCACTTGATCAACGCATAAATAAAGTGATGAGGCCCATGGCAATGGCAATCGTACATAAGGCAAAATAATACATAACGTGAATTAAAGTAGATCTTAAGCAGGGCTTTCAAATGTGCTCATTTTAACGAGAATAATTGCGTCAACTCACTGACAGCTGATTCTAGTTATATGTCAATTCACAATTATGTACAACTTCTCTGAAGATCTGCAGATGTTCTACATCCAGGATATGCCTCCGTCTCGTGCAAACTGAGCTTAACCGAGTCTAGGAAATTACACCAAAGGGACAACGCACCGTATTTGTTTGCACTCAGTGTAATAATATTTCGCAAAAGAACTATTTCTTACTAGGCATTACCAACACACGCATTTTTTCACTGTCTTTATTCATGTCAATCATAGTAAAAATGAAAGTAAGATTTCAGTTTAATGAAAAATACTGTAGTTCAGTATAAATGCAAGTATAAAACGCTTGTGATACACGACCTATTTAGGAAAGAACCAAATACGTCATACATGGAGCGAATTTTTCATTTGCTTGATTCAAAAAGTGTGAAGGTGCCGCGAATAGACTACAGGGGAAATTTTCTCCAATGGAATCAAGGAAAGTCTTGGTGATTTCTTCAGTGGCACAAGTTCACTGAGTTGCTAGTGAAGTTCAGTGATTTGCGGTGATAAGTAATGTTTCGAGGTATTGATCTCCAGTGAACTGGGGTGATCTACCGGTTGTGAAATCCAAACAGTGTGAGGTGCAGCGGGTTCGATTCCTGCGCAAGGCATGGCCGTGAAATATTTTTACGTTTCTACGTGACGTCCTCAATGGTCGTATATTACAGTTAACTGCCAAATGTCAAATAAACACCTCTACTACGAAATAAAAGGGGTGAGGTTGGGGCGGGTCGTAACATTGGGGTTTTGAAAGCCGATGACGAAGCGAGGTGAATATGGAGCAACGCTGGAATACAAGGATGGGGAAAACGGAAGATCTCCGAGAAAACCCGTGGCCGGCGCAACCGTCTGGCACGATTGCCTCGTGCAGGAATCTGGGGGAGACACCGCCGTGAATTAAACCCGGTTCGCCTTGGTGGAAGGTGGGTAGTATGACCACTACACCACCGCGGCCCCGGAAGTGTTTCGTGTCGAACACCAGCATCACTCAGTTCACAACACCGCGCATTGTGAGGTTTGGAACAGTAATGTTTGTGGCTGTAAATTTGATTTAATCAAGTTAACATTGACGAACTAATATTTTCCTAATTTAATTACATATAAAGAGAGAGAGAGATCCATAGGTCGGAGCTTCAATTACAATGGAGAAGTTCGACTGATCACTTCCTTATGCCTGTGTTACTCCAGGTTACAGGCGAGTGTGGTTTCGAATTGAAGATGAACATAATCCTCTACAGATACAGATGTGCAATGGATATTAACATTGGTGTTTCTTGTTAATCAGTCCTGATTATACTTTTAAAGTTTTTGATGTATATAATGGGCGAAATTCTTGTCCTTTATATAATTTACGTCCTGACAGCAAACTACCTTGTAACGACGGTCAACTAGAATTTGAAGCTCAAAGTGGTTACATCACAAAATGTATGTCCTACAAGAAAATTAAATTTATAATGCAGAAGGAGTGTAGTTGCTGCTCTCTTACTACAGTTTGGATAGAACAATGTAACAACAAGCAATATTTAGCATACATTGGTGATGCATTAACTACTCCCTGTGGTATGTGGAATTGTGAAGTTTGGCTCAGTAAGAATATTTAAAAATGAGAAAAAAAGTGATGAAACAACAGCTATTTACAGGAGAATGCTCAGTATTAAATCGTTAGTCATGGCAAGAATCTTCGACCCTACAGACATATATGAAGTCCTGCAAATTGGTTATAGAAGAGTGTTCTTTAAACCGTGTGACTGTATTTTATAAGTTCATGTCTGCAATGATATAGAACATTTGTGCTACACTTATGACAGCAGTCTCGGCATTCACTTTGTTGAAGGAATAGTATGCAACGATTTTGCTGTGAGATATCTTCACCAGCATAATAACTTACCAACAACATTAGAATATTAGATAATTGACAGTCTTACCAAGGAGATAGAAGAGGAGCATGGACACGGAGTAATCGCCTAACATCTCACCACACTTCTTCTGGGAATCACCGATCGTTGGAAGAAACCTGTGATGGGGACATCTATAACTTTATTTATGAACAAGGAGGATTAGTTTTTCCATCTATATGTAATTTATATCCGTATGAAGTGGCTAATTCAGAACAATGTTCCCAATGAAATATAAGTACAAATTTATTAATAAAGGTTTGTATTCTCTAAGTTATAGCTTATTATATTCAAATTATTTTGTTAAGGAAATATGTGAGTCAGAGATTTGTTTCAAATACCCGTATTTCTCTCAAGCTTTGACACCATGTAGTAAACCAGCTAGTTTTGGTTCTGCTTTAACTAACTGAAATAGTTCTAAATGTCTTGTAAACCAATACAGACCTCCTAACATAGATCGAAAGTGTAAGATAAAGGGCAAGCGCATTGTAACATCATATTGTGAAGAAGAAAGATGTTTGAATCATCTTGTTATAATGCAGACAATGTTTTGCCCTATCAGTATTTTGAAGAATGTGATAATAATCTTCATACTTTATATCATTTTGGCAAAAACAAGTTTGGTTACAGGGCTCATACTGGGTGTGATTCATCAAAATGTTATGTGCATCGAACAATAAAATTAGCAAAAATTAAATTCAGCCCTCAAACATGTTTTAACTTGCAAATTTAGAGAGAATGAATTATATCAACATAAATACATTGTTCCTTGCTAGTTCTTCTCAATCGAGTGATGGATGTCATAGCAGTAACTTGAAGTATTTTCATCCTGCAAATTGTTATGTCAGTATGAAACAAGGAAAGTCTAACATTACTTACATCCTATGGTGTAACAGGCTTTTTTGAGCATTTTATGGAGACTTGCAAAAGTATTTTTCTTTTTAAAGTAATTTATTTTCCTCTAGTAGATGAAAAGAGTCACGAACTAATTCAATGCAGTGATAACAAATGTCCAGTGTTTTATATGACTGTAACCACACATCTTTCATATAGTATTGAAGATGTACATACACATCATGTTGAAACATATTCAGATTCGGTTAAAATCATTGTTTACATTCTCCTAGTTATAAAGATGTTGATTTGCAAACAGACAGGTTTATGCTAGGGCATAAGAAATGTCCCCTCCTTGAAAGCAGAGTTCAAGAAGAGGATCTGGATCCAATATTAAGAAAATGCATGAAAACTTTGTTCACTGAAAGAGCTAACAGCTTATAAAAATATTTGTTTTCAAAGAAAAATGTTGTATATATTCTGAATCGACCTGTAATTGCTAGTGTTATAAATAAATTTCTGGATTAACATACACTTGATTTTTTAATGCTGAGTTATTCTTATAATAAGCACTGCATCTGAAGACCAAAATCGATATTTGGTTTAAATAATTAAGTTTTGATATATGGTGATGCATTAATATTGTTAGAATAAAATTATTTCCATTATTTACCTTGCTTGAGCAAAAAAAAAATCTGAGTAATTGACACACTACACTGCTTTTTAAAGTAGAAATAGGCCTTATTTATTTTTTATGTGGACATTATGTGATAATAACATTGATGCTAGGTTTGCAGACTTTAAGGGTGTATGTTCTTCTTTAACGATTAATCAACTCCAACACCCATATGTTGGAGTGACATTCTTTATTCTGAAAATGTGCAAAACATAACCTAGGCCAACTCAGTGTAATATCAGGAACTTTAATTTATTCACCGCATGACAAAATAGAATGTTATGTGTGTTGGCAATACTTGTGATTCAGTAAGCGAATAAAATTAAATAACTACTGTTCCACAGAAATATGTTTATTGCTCAGCTGTGCACAGTTTAGGACCCAGTATGTAAGATGTGTAGAAACTCATCTTTAACAACAACACCTTCGTTACTGGCAAACGTTTATTTGCCACAAATACAACTGAGAAACTTAATGTACACAACTACACACATACTAAAGCACTTGTTTAATTGTTTGCACCTGAAAAATGTGTAGGGGAGGGATAGGATGAAACGTGCATATTCAGAAGTAGTTTCGGGCATGTCAAATCCAGCTTAAACTTATTATTCAAAAGATCCAAAATGTACAAATTCAAAATATGTTTCAAATAAGCTGAAAGTATTTAAAAAAAATCAAAATATCCCTGAATTGCAATGAGCAAGAAAATTAATAATGTTTAAACTAAGCCGCCATTAGGAAGTGGTCATGGGCAATGATAATATTTCCAAATCCTCATGTGACACTTGGTTAACAGTCTCACTTATGCACTTGAAATTAACATAGCTCTTTCAAAAATAAAATGTCTAAAAATAGTTCGGAAAAAATGTAACAATCTGAATATGGTAAAACACTTGACTTGCAAGGGAAAAGTGTTTTCAATAAATTTAGATGGGTTGTTGATGTATATTTGAGAGGAATTTAATAGAGTTTTGAGGGAGATACTGGATGCCCACCATGGTATTGCACAAAATCTCAAATTCAGGCCCTCTCTACACTGTTAAATCATTGCAAATGAATGTTACAACAATCTAGAATAAAATACAAAGTACTCCAAGAAAAATATTTTTAATTTGTTTATGACTGCGAGCATGAGTGCAGGGGAAAGATAGTGCAATTTATTTAAAATTTTGTTAGTTTATATGGTTTTTAATATATGTTTAAGGGTGGGTTGTTGTGTGTATGAGGAATGAATCATGGTAAAGCAAAAAAAGGGAAGGACTATGCCACTCACACCTAGCATAAGGGGATGTGCATAACCTCAGGATCCAAACTTGTTCTCAGTAAATAGTTTTGTGATAAATGTTTGAGTTATGGATAAATGAGCCTTGTGTACTTCTAATAAATGAAATGTTTTTTGATGTGTATGTGATGGGATGGATTGGGTATCTAAGTTACTTTTAAGAGATTTCTTTTATTTTTCAATACAGTTGAAAAACTGTATTTTTTAAAAATAAAATTTGAGTAAATTTTATTTCGAAAATGTCTAGAATGTTTAGTTTTTGAGAAATTTGTTTAGTAAACAAAATGCATAATTAAATTTATGAAAGTATTTTTGACTGTGTAAATTCATAATTTTTTTAATGGTGTAAACAGTTTTTTAATGATGTCGAGTAACTCACATTATTTTTTACATAGAGAGCGCATTTAAGATGTAAATTTTTAAACAAGGCTGGTGTTAAATTTCCATTGCAATAGCATGAGTTTAGATTTAAATAATGTAAACGAAGTCTGCTTGATTTAAATGGAAAAATTGTGATAGACAGGCGAGGCGATCCAGCTCAAGGAAAATCATTGTGTAAAGTGGACGCGAGCTGTGTGATGGGAACTCGCCTGGGTGTTAGCTGGAGTCGACGGAGTGGCATGGGCGGAAGGGAAGTAACGACTCTCCCTCCCACTATCGTGCATGTGCGCCCCTAGGGTCTGCACGATGAGCGCTAGCAGGGTTGAAGGGGTGGTTGTTGGGTGGGTGTAAGGTGAAGGGGAGTGGGCCTGGATGTTGACGCATGCTGCGGACAGCAACAGTTTCCTGAACAATTTTTTCATTCTCTCGTCAGCTCCACATGCATCCCAAACTTCCAGCCAGCACACACAGTCTAATCGTTCGTTCACTGCTCCAACTCCACATGCATCACCCTCATCAGCTCTTGAGACCTAAGTTTCGCTCTCTTCCCACACACTCAATTCTCGAACATCCACTGCCTGGCTTTTCCACGAACCTTTAGAAAGTCTCTTCCCCCGTACCTTTTGTAGAAACACGTCGCTGTAGTGGACTGCCTTTCCCAAACAAACAGAACTTTCCTCAAAAATATTTTACTTTTATCAAATAATACAGTGTTTTATGTGACTATTATAATATTAATTTCAGCCATGTCGTGGTGAAGGACTAAAGTGGGCTTATTTTTCTCTGTTTTCAGAACTATGAGTCACTTCAGTTTAATTTATTGTGGTGTTGTAACTGTTATATCGGGGAAATTGAAGAAACTACTACTGATTTAAATGGGATAGTGTAAGAGGCAAAGTATTGACAGTTTACTTGAAGATATTTATGTAAGCGATTCAGATTCTGAATCGCAGATGCAAAGACAGTCTACAGCAAACTGTCGAGACAGTGTCCTGTCGCCTAAGCAGACACGAGTTAATCTCTTGGAGGTTGATCTCTACTTAAGCGATTCGAGCACAGATTCACTTATGGAGAGATCGCCAACAACAATAGATCGAAACACTTCCCCAAATATTGCCTGGTTGATCTTTTGAATGATGACTTATTTCTATCAGACTTATTTCTATCAGACTAATCATAAGACATAAGACAGATGTCTTATGATTTGGAGTGTGCTCAATCCATTTCACAACCGAATTTCGAGTCAATTAGAGGTATTTCGCCCACAGAACCATAAAATAATTAGTTTTCCGATTCTGCAGCCTCAGTGGAAGTTTTGCCAGACCTGACATAATCATGGCTAAGACATTCGTGGGAAGACTAAATAATGCACAAATAGTTAATGATAGGCTTAACAGTGATGCTGACTTTTTCTGTTTTATACACATGTGTACAGCCCCTTTATTAAACTCAATAATAGCATCAGCCCGGCCTATAAGAGTTTCATTTACCATAGCAGGTAAATACTTGAAATCCCTAATGGCAGCCGAAGGCACTATGTAAACCTTTTTTTAAAAGCAAAACCCTCCCTGTCCTGCACTCTTCCGATATGGGTTTAATCTATGCTAATGACATTGTTCCTTATCTCACAAACAGACTTGAGGTGTTTAGTGTGTGTGGATCTGGCTGGAGTCTGCAAATATTGACATACATGGATGTATATGTGCCCCAATACTGGCTGTTCACCGTCGATACTGTGCACACTAAATTGCCAAAGTTTATCGCTGATAGGAAATCTTGTATCGATGTACACTAGCCAGAGGGTATGTTTGTCTACTACGCCGTTATTGCATATTTGCTTCCTACCATACAAAATGTCAGTCATTCCTCTACGTATCCAAAACGTCACGAAGTTTTGAATATTGAAAGTCTTTGGACACCTGTAGTCATACAAGATATTCGTAAGTTCGAGGAGAACAATTCTATTTCTATAAATGTCTACTGTTTGGTGGACAAAGATACCTATACAATTGACAAAACTTGCAAAAAGAGTGGGGTTGTTGTACCAATGTGTATTTTTCTTCTGCACATCATGACAAACACGTGAATATTTTGGCGATTCATGCAAATGGAAATTCCGCTCATTTGAATTTTGTCTGTATTTGAAATTTGTCAAAGCTGGTTGGTAGTCAACTGAATAAGGGGAAAAACAGGAAATTGGTTTGCAAGCATTGTCTTCAGTATTTCAGAACTGAGGAGAAACTCGCAAGTTACAATATTCTTTGCCAGCCACAAAAAGCTGTTCGCAGTACTTTCCCCACTGGGAACAACATGCGGTTGCAATAAAACAATACAGCAAACAGCAGAGATTGGATTTTGTCGCCTATTGCGATGTTGAAAGTTGCCTGAAACCTATGTTGACTTGCTTGCCTAATAATTAAACTAGTAATACAACTACCATCAACCAACATGTTCCATATGCTTGTAGCATTTTGTTGGTCTGCTCATACAATCCAATTTTATCTAACTATTTTGAGTTTGTGGGTGCTGATTGTATGTACAAGTTAGTAGATAAATCAGATGAACTTAAAACGTGGGTTGCAGGAATCCACAGCATGATTGTTCCCTTGCTGATGAAGATAGGTTGGCAGCTCAAACATGTTGTCACATTTGAAAGGAAAATCTTGGTACAGATGATATTATGGTCGATCATGGCCATCTGATGGGGAAAATCAAAGGTTGCACACATAATAAGTGCAACTTGAATTTCAGACTGTTTAAAAGACAACTTGTTTCTGTTTACCATAACCTGCAGAATTATGATTATCACTTTCTTATAAAGCCTTTGGCTGAAAGTCACATGCCACAACCTGATGGAACCATGGTAATCGAAAACCCAGGTTAAAATTCAAGTGATTGGAATGACCCTTGAAAAATACAAATGCATTACCAAAAAATTACAAAGGGATTGATTTCAATGGAAAGGTGCAATATTTCAAGCTATGATTTATTGAATCATTTCAATTCATGAGCACCTCTCTGGAAACTTTGGCAGGCCATTTACTACCTGTGCGATTGAGTATCACCTGCTCAATGTTTCCAGACAAAACCCAATTCGGATTAGCAAAATGGAAGGGAGCTTTTCCTTATGACTTTTTTAAGTCGCCAGAGTGTCTGATGTGCAAGTCACTCCAACCAAAGGAAGCATTTCATAATGTAATGAGAGGCGAAGGCATTAGGGATGAGGATTACGCTCATGCCGAAGCCACATGAGATGCTTTCAAGTGTATAAACTTGCTGCATTATGCCATTCACTACTTACGTGTGGATGCTTGTTTGCTGGCATATGTTTTTGTAAATTTCAGGACCGTATGTTTGGCTCATTATGGCCTTGACCCCACAATGTACGTCATCACAGCTCCGTCTCTTTCATGGGATGCTTAATTGTCAATGATACGTGCACGGCTAGAGCTGTTGACCGACCCAGACATGTATTTTTTTGTGGAACATGGGATTAGGGGTGGCATTACCCAGGTTTCAAAAAGAAGTGCAGAAGCTAACAACATTTACATGGCTGAGGAATACGACCCCTATGTAGCATCGAAATACAAGCTGTACAGTCATACAATACAATCTAAGTTTCTGATTGACAATTTTGAGTGGGTTCAGGATGATGTGTTTCCAACATGGCATGTTTCAAACACAATGAATGACGGTGAAACTTGTTTTTTCGTGGAAGTTGGTCTGTCTTTTCGAGATGAGTGTCATGATGCACTATTTGATCTTCCTTTGGCCCAAGAAATGGCGTACCCCGAACAGCTTGTTTGAGAAAATTCTTTTGATACTCACACTGCAAAATAATTATGTTATACAGAGGGAAACACTGAGGCACTACTTGATGTATGGAGCCACGCTTGAATCTGTTTATCGCATTTTACACACTAAGCAGAAGGCTTGGATGGCTCCGTACATCGAGTTTGACATTGAGAAACATGCCCAGGCTGCAAATGAATTCGAAAAATATTTTTTTGAAAGTAAGAATGATTCTGTTTATGAAAAAACCTTGCAGAATGTCCACCGGGAAAGCGACATCAGAGTCGTTTCGAAATACAGTACAATCTATGGGGTTTCAGAGCTGATAGGTGATTCAACACTCCAGGCAAGATGGATTCCCGATGAAAACTTGGTACTTTTCGAGATTTCAGAGTGTTCTGTTGTGGTAAACAAAACTCTGTACAATGGTATTGCCATTCTTGAACTTTCTAAATTAACCCTCTACGAATTCTATTATCAGTACACACACACAATATTTCTTCCACCAGCCTTGCACCTCCTCTATTGTGACACAAATTCATTGGTATATTCTCTTGCTTGTGAGGACATCTATAAAGTAATTACACCATATTTAAAGCCAACATTTGATACATCCAACTATGTGCTCGATAACCCGCAAAAATTCCCTCATGATAACAAAAGCCATACCAGGGTGATGAAAGATGAATGTGCTAGTCGCATCATCACACACTTTGTGGGTTTACGTCCTGAGCTTTTTGCATACGTTGTTGTGAATGAACAATGTATATGTAAGGCAAAGGGTGTAAAACCTAACATGTTATAATCACTCAGGTACGAGGATAATCGAGTTTGCCTCGAAAATTGCACAAGGGTTTTGGGGACGCAACATCAGTTCCATTTGCGTACTCATGAAGTCTACACCTAATGCATAACAAAGGTAATGTTGTCAGTTATGTATTATAAGTGGTACATTGAGACAGATGGAATAACAACCTTACCTTGGAGGCACTACAGAATACCTAAGTAATTTTTTTTTATTTTCCTCCCAATAAACGTTATAAACACCACAATAAATACAGCCTGTCCATGACACCACAACTGCAACCACAACACTGCCAATGACGTCCATCTGTCACCACCACACACACCTCATGTTCCACAACCAACTTCACATCTATCTAAAAATGTCTACAAAAATCTACAACTATTTGCAATATTTCTTGCATCACCATCAATGAAGCTGCTACCTGTTTGCCGATCTCTAAAGCATGTCAAACTACAGTATCATGACTACCACTGTCATCGATACATTTTACAAAATAAGAAGAAGAAATTCGCAGTCTGACAAAACATGTATGTGAGTGTATGAAAAATATCCTGGATGTTACAAATGAATGCCTCGAATGTGCATCATTATATAAATACTCACTGTAAATAGATAAGAAAAAAAGGGCATCTACTACAACGATGTAGAATATATGTAACTATTTTGTTAATCATTTATTGTACATAATTAATAATGTAATATGTGAAAGAAGATTTTTGAATGTTGTGCAAGAAGTAGTAGTAGTATTAGTAGTAGTGGTAAATAGTAATAGTGTTAAGATGTACATAATTTTGAAAATGTTTGTTGATGTACACAGCTTTATTTTAGAAAAAACTCTTGTTATAGATATTTTGTTGTAAATATTCTGTTGTTCTCAAAACAACTTGTTGTTGTTAAAAATGTTTGGTAAATTAGTTCGTAAGATGAATGTTGTATATTTTATTCTGGTAATATGTTTGTTTTAAAGTATGTGAAAAAATAGATTTGTATATATTTATTTTGTTTGGTAAAAACATAGTGTGATTGAAAAAATGTTTGATGTAAGGTAATCTTGTATGAACATTAGAAATATTTAGTTTTATGGGTGTTTTTTTTTAAGAATTTTGAATACAATATTTTTATATTAATACGCTATACTGTGACTTGCTATTTATTAGTTTGAAGATTCTCATTTCATTATATCTATTGTAAATGATTGGAGATAAGATGTGTCTGAAGACAGAGTACTTGTATATGAGTGGATATTAAATGTTTAAATGAAAATATTGTTCATAACTTGACACGAGTGTGTGGTGGCATGTTGTTGGTTTTAATTTAAAATCAGGTAACTGGAGATTTTTTCATGAAAAAAATTAATGAGTTATTTGCTTTCTTCTTGACGAGGGAGATAATTAATATTATACATTAACAATTGCCATTTAAATAAAATTGAATAAAAATTACATTCTTTGAAGGGGAAATTACAAAAATGTTGAAGAAAAACGAACATGTCTGTATGAATGAATTTGAAACGAAAGGGAACAGACTATTATCTCGAGAAAACTTTGCCAATCTGCTGGCCAACTTGAAGAACCCTGGGGAATGTAACAAAACCGAGTGTAAGGTGACAAAAATACCTTTTAGAGTGGCAGGTAGAAATACCTCTTAACAACACACCCCCAACTCCAAGAACATTTTCCTGCTGCCCTACATCTCTACAGCAAGCAGTGGCAAAGTTCAACAAACTTTGAAATAAAATAAATTTTCTCGCAGCAACCAGATTACTACTACTGCATCTGAAGATTCAACACGAAGATGTCTGCTGGTAAAACATAGTCTTACTTTACACAAACTCAAAAAACATAATTGAAGGCTTAAAAAAAAATTCAGCTATTTCACTAATATGCATTCTTCTTCCTACAATAGTGAGACTTTCGTTAAAAATCACGATAAGTTTTTTATTATTATTGTTTCGTGTCTGTTGTAGGACGAATAGTGTATTCGGAGTTTTTGTCGTAAATTTCAACTCAGCCGCGCCCCATGTATATAGTCAGGCTCTCGACGTAAGCTCGACTCATTCTTTCACCAGCCTCCCAGGCAGACAGATGTGTTTGGTGGGAGGTCCTTGTGCGATTTCATTAGGTGTATTTAATTTGTTTAGTGATTGTCCTGTACTTGTGTTCATTAGCCGTCTAATTTATTTGAAACATTCGTTTTGTATTTTCATTCATTTACGAGTTTTTCACCTCAGTCTATAATCAAACGTAGGCCAATGCAGGTAATGTTTGTTCTCAACACAGATTATAAGTTGACATAACTACTATATCCAAGTCAGTGCTGCAGCACATTTTGTTTTTATGGGTTTTAATAATTTATTTTCTTTTTTTAATAATCGTCGTTTAACGTATAGATTCCATTTCAAAATTTCCTCCCCAGTATCACAGGCAGACGTGTTTTAAAATCGTGTCAGGTATGTTCGAGAGTCATCAAGTCTTGTAATTTTTGAAATACCATGTTATTGTGTTTGTTAGCCATTTAATTTATAGGGACATTTTTGCTTCGCTAGTTAATTTCATACTGGAGACTCGCGTAATTGTGATCGTTTAGTGAGTTAGCCACTTGTCGACACCAGGTTATTCACATAGTAGTGTTCGTTATACTTCTCTCTCGTGTTATTTATTTATATTGATAGGTAGAACTCATTAAAAATATATCTCGTTTAAACATCCTGAAATTTCTCTCGTGTGTTAACTATATGTAAATTTTTCTCTTTCTGTTTAATAACTATTACTAAAAAATCGTCTATTTCCCACCACCGTCTACAAGCAATATCACTACCAACCCCAAAAATTTACACTTATGCCACTCTTGCACAAAACTCACCACATATCTAACCTGTCCCCAACACGTCACACCTCATCGAGTGCCAGAGCTTGGAGGGTGAACATCTACCAGAGCTACTCCCCAACCCAAAAAAAGAAAGAAAAGAAATAAAGAATTATACACACAAAAATATCGGATTAAAATGTTTTAATCGGAATAAAAAAAAATTATCGGATTATAACTGATTAAAAATTAACCCTTTCAATACATTTAACTCTTTCTGTCAATTTAATTAATCCTTTCTATAAATGTAACTAACCCTTTCAATAAATTTAACCCTTTGCTATCAAGAAAGGCGGCATTCCTTTGTATCTAGGACTCGTGAGCCCCTACTATTAAGGACATTATAATCTTGAACGTCCCGTTGTTGTCAGCATTTCTGGGCTTTAAGCTGGGTTCTTGTTTGAAAATTTCAGCACTAACTTTAGAACTATGAAGTGCACAGAAGATCTCAGCATGTGTCGTTCAACGTGTTGGTTCACAATAAAAATTAGAAAATAGGTAGTGTGCGGGGTTGGGTTTCACTTAAGCATTGAAATAAATTATATTTTATATCTTACGTAAAATTTGTGGTACGATCACCAATCATAAGCGAACTGTCTGTGATTTTGCCGGGAAACTCTTATATAAGTTAATGTCAGCATCCAAAATATTAAAAGGCATTTGTATATTCAGGTTTATGATCATATTTGTGGATTAAGCTCTCCTTTATCAATTTCTCAGCCAGACAGTAACTGGTTTGAGGAACGATGGGCTCATATTTATTGGTCTTACGCGACTTTATGTTAGGAATATGTATCAACCATAAGAAAACAGAACCGGATTGTCGCAAGTTTCAGTTGTTTGAACTTAGGATTATTGTGCGAGTTGTGAATCGTAAATCTAGAAGATTCAGTTTCGTGAGCGAGAACTGCGGTTATTGCATAAGTATTTATAAATCGTAGGGGAGAAAGATATACAAATATAAAAATGCCCTATTTGCATAAATGAATGCGCTAGCCGCCAAAGCGTGTATACGTGACACTTGGGCACACAAAAATAGTTTCAACAATGAGATGACAAATATGATAATGTGAAATATGGATAATTTGCGTAGAGGAAAGCCTTGGGCACACTTCTGTTGTCCAATCAATGAACTTGCGACATCTGAAACTGGCGTTTTTATGGTAGAGTGCACTTCTTAGCTGCGCAGTTCCAACATCCCATATTGTGCCAGACTTAAAGTGCTTGACCGAAAATCAATTTTTTTAACACCTTTTTAACCTTAAAAAGTACATTAGGATGTTAAAAATACAATTGAGGGGGTCAGTGTCCGAAAACTCCAGTCTGCCCGGATACGTCCTTGCTGGAACACAGGCGAGAGACACACTTATACGCTATTCTCAGTAAAATGAGCCCTTTTTAAAGCCCTGCTTAGTGTCTATTTGTATCCACGTTGTGCGTTCTTCCGCCTTATATGAGATTAACATTGTCATGGGCCTCATCACTTTATTCATTCGTCGGTCAAGTGAAACTGCGAAATTATTAGAAAAGTAAATATTAAAAAATTATGCTATTTTCTACACTACGATGCATTAAAAAACACAGGAAGCGAACGAAATGATTTATGTTATCAGAAATGGTTGCCTAGCAAGTTTTATTTGACGTTAAAATACGGAACTACTTCCCATCCATCGTTACCAACTTTACTGGTCGCATGTCACAGGGCGTCCAGTAAAAGTGCTCACTTTATCGTGAACAAACTTTACCAAGTTAACCTTAGCGTGTACTATTTGTACACGCAACTGGACCACATTCTGAAAGACACAGGTACTTGGAGAGATATTACCATTAGCATTATGCAGGAGTAACAGGGTATAACTAAAGTTTCCACCAACAGACAACAGGTAGTGCAGTTTGAAAATAAAAATATTTTATTTGGCTTTAAAATGCACTATTTCACCCTGACAGTTAATGGTTTCATTGAAGATGGCAATTGCAAAACCAGAATTGGACACAAGAAATACTGATATAAGTTGGTTTGGTTTAGTAGCCGTTGTTACGTCAAAGCCCTTGCAATTGGTTGTTATCAGCTTTAAGGTGTCCAGAAAATAATCTTATTGACTGAAATTGTCAATTTAAAATAAATATTCAAATTTTAAATGTCTCAAGATAGCTCTCGGAAAATCAAAATCTCATACGGGTTTATCGTGGTATATACCATGGGAAAGTCTAAAAATGACGTGTAACAACATAGCTGCTGTCATAATGTTCTGGGAGTTCTAAGTGTAAAAATAAATATGGCGAAACGTTCTTCTGCTTTATTTCTTATCTGCGTTCTTTAATTAGGTGTAGATGCTAGGAGTTCGAGACGTTCTTGTAGGTCGTGTACGGCGACGGGACATAACCAGGGTGCGAAACGTGAAGGCTGTACGTAAGCGTACCTGCTTACGGTCTACCGGCTTGTCCACGAGTTCAAATCTAGCTGCCTGAAACTATGGTTGGGGGAGGGTTAATTAGGCCTCTTATTAACACCTAAACCTCGCGCGCTCGTCACTTCATGGCGGCCTATGTGTCTCAGGGGACGAACTCGCTCGGACTTCCCCACAGGTTAATTATAAATTCTTAACGACACAAGCCACGCTCGGGTGCACGTCCTGCCGTTTCTTTCTGAGATCCAATATGGAGTGTCCTACTACCCCAGCTAAGCCTAGCTCTAGAATACGTGTTGACCTCTCAGCCAATCACGAGGTTCACATTGAAAAATTAACTTGAAATGCCACTTAAACGTCCATAACTTTGAAAAGGCACAGAGTCCTAGGCCATAAAAAGTACACATAGTATTACTGTAAACTGGAAAGAAATACTAATATGTGGCCTAAAATAAAATATGGTAAAAATACAAAATATATATTTATATTCTGCTTTCACATAAAAATTACCTAATAAATAGTGCCATCTAATAAAAGAAAGAAAAAAGAAAATAATACTCAAACACATTACGTAAATTATAGAAATATTCAGTGTTATATATAAATGCAAATGACGTGATAAAAGATTTAAAAACAATGTGTAACATATTATTTCATTATTTTCCAGTAGCAAACTAAGCTATAACATATTCGCAGTCTTTTCCTACTTGTTGAGTCAAGCCTTTACAAAAATTACGTATTTTATGCGGTGTTTTGTTCTGTCCTAAATATGTCATGTATAACGATTGTTTTATGCTTGTGTTAACGTACAAGTATTTTATTTATACTAAAGTTGATCTTTTTCTCATCTTTAAATTATAAAAATTTAATATTTCATTGGCCTATAAATAAAACCAGAAAGAAAATAGATATGTTGGTAGGGCAACTTGAGTGCGCACGACATAGTTTAACTTTGTTTGCATGAGGTGGAGTGATAGCCTGGAAGAAGATATTAAGCAGTTCTTGAGGAAATTTGGAAGTAACCACGAATTGACTGCATACGCTGCTACGAAAAGTCCAAATGTTGACCTTCTGGCCAATAGAACTACGGGAAGTGAAGCGCCCTGCAGTGGAGGGTCCGTGGTACGTCTCACGAATGGGCTACACCGAGCCCGTGCGAGATTAAAATCTGCGGCCAATAATTAAATTCTGCCATCGACGTGCGTCGGTCGCTGGGGCGAGCAGCCCTCGCCGCAGGAAATCTCTCGCCGCTCGGGCTCGGCGTCATGGCGAGACGGCAAAAACAAACCCCGGGCGGGTGAGGTTTTTCTCCCCGACGACTCTCCAGCAGGAGACATCGAAGGGGCGGTAGTTTCTTCACGCCGCCACTTTCATGAGGTCGCCGCCGGAGGAAAATTTATTCAGAGGAGCAGGTGGCTCCGAGTGTAAAGAGCACGTGATGAACTGCTGAATTTTTCATTGCGTAAACACCATAACCACCCCGCGCTCTGGCGTTTACTCTTACATTTTGTTTTCAAGATGTTATAATACCTGTAACATTTGTTTGCGTCAGGTATCGCAGGGAATCTAGCTAAATAACCTACGTTATTAATAGGGATCTGCGAAATTTGGGTTTTTTTTTTTCTGGCATCACACTGCAATTCACTGAGCTATACACGTTAGAGTCTGTGCCTTCCGTTTATTGGCTTCTGCAGTAGTGATTTCACATTTCCCCTTTTGTCTTGGTTGGACGTGATTGCGCCAGCATTTTGTTAGTTGCTTGCTATTGTTCCAAAGCCGTCCAGTGCATTGCCGGCAAAGTGTAGTCCAATGACAAACGCAGCACAATAGCACCAGTGTTTGAAGTCTAGTCTGTCTTGAAATAATAATTGCTTAAACGTGCATTAGCATTTTTGTCGCAGCAAAATACGTAATTTTCGGCTTTGAAACGAACAATATTTTTTTGTTTGTTGTTGCAGAATTGTCGGTGAAACGCTCTGTGATTTGCCGGGAACAATACAAATGTTTTATTGTTTGATATATTTAGCATCAGTAGTTTATAGGACAACGGAACACATGCTCATCAACGCACTGAAAAAAAAATTGTTACAGGAAACATCGAGACTGTTAAAATAGGGACATCCATCTTATGTGTTGGAGGCACCGCCTGAATATTGCAAACAAAGGCAGTCATTCCAAAATAACAGTTTATTGTATTGCGAATGATTGTATTTGCTACTTTTCATAAGGTCGCTACAACAAACCACAGAACAACTTCAAATATTTGGATTGTTCCCACAACAATTACGATTGTAATAACCGAACAGAATGTAAGTTATTGTGATTCTTCTACTCTCAAACCCCACTGCAAAAAAGTAGGACAGGAATTGAACTACTTAATATATTTAGAGAGGTTTCGATTTATTGACAAAAAGTGTTTGAATTTTGCTAACTATCCAGTACAGTAGTAGTTATTGTATGCTTTTCAATTTAAAAAATGTCCAAAATATTGTTGAAAACTGGGGTTATAAAAACAAAATCAGTATACCCTAAATTATTGTATAAAAATTAACAGAAATATATACTGTATAACATCATGGTACTAAAATGTTAAGATGCCCTTTTAAAAATTAATGGGTGATTTTAATGAAATTAATTTCGGTTAATATAAATTTTTTATATGTTATATATTTTATATGTTCGAATTAACTAATTGTTAAAAATAGAAAATGCAGTATGGCTGATATACTGATTTTGTAATTTATAAATACTGTCCGATTTATCTTGACCACCCACAACAAATCCGTACCGGCGCTACAAATGAAGAAGTGTTTCACACGAAGGTTTAATAACTGGAAATGGGGTTATAATACTACTTGGTAGTCAGCTTTATAGCATTAGCATTATTTATTAGTGAGATACGAGTACTAAAATCAGTTTTTTAAATGGCACTATGTACCTATTAGTCGAAAGTTGAACGGATCTCGTCAAGACCTATTCAAAAATGTATTAAAATCTATTAGTCTAATAAACTGATCGTTAAAAACCGCCAAAGACATTGGACTCAAAAGGATCCATGAAGACGTTTCATGTGTTGCGTTCCAGCACGATTGCGCTGTATCGTACAGTACAGTACAGTATAGTACAGTACAGTACAGTACAGTACGACGTTAACGCTCTGTATTTGATGCAGAGGTGATTAAACAGCGCAGGTACCCAGAGTTGCTTACTCCATTACACAGAGATAGCGTTTATTTTTTAGCCATTCCTATATAATATATATTGTTTTTCTATTTTGTTAAAAGTGTATTTGTTTTGGTTTATATAGTTATCAATTTGTAGTTAATTAATATAGAATGAGAAGATTATTATTTTAAAGCTGTTATAACGTTGTTTATCAAGTTGCATCTTGTTAGCTCGACAAGGTACAAGGACGGAATCTTATTAATATATATTTTCTTAAAAATTATGTCATTTGTTCGGGTAGCGATGGTTCTTCATTAGTAACTTTTAGTTAAAAGGAAAAAGGGGAGTGCCCCCAGTAAAAAAAAACCTTCTGTAGTGGCAGTTATTGCTATATAGAGGTTCTGGATGAATGCTAGCCTGGAAGGTCACTATCGTGATCGCTGTCGTCTTCTTCTTCTTCCTCTTCGTATTCTGCTGGAGGCGCTTGGGTAGGGGCGTTTTGCAGCTGGTTGTCTTCGCTGGAGTGGAGGAGACGTTCATGTCAGCGTTCTTGAAGATGCTCAGATGATAAAAATGGAGGCATGTGTCCTGATACGAAATTTTCCATGTTTCGTACTAGTGGATTCAGGTGCTCTATCATTTTGCCTGTAAAAGATTTATTGATGTCTTTAAGTTTGTCGACTAGGTGTTTTGTAGATGTTAGTGTGAGCAGAGTCTGTCGGTGAGTGCGTGAGTGGCTACCAGTGATTTCACGGAGGCCAGCATAGAAGGTGGGTGTAGAGTGGTCGATGTGTCTCAGTGGTTGCTGATGTCCAAACCAGTGCTGCATAGGCGAGGTGCGGTAAGATGAAGGCGCTGGAAACTGATTATGGTGTGTAGGTAAATTACACTAGTTGGTGCGATGATATGGTTGAGTTTAGTTATTGCTCCTCTTATTTTGCCGGCTGTTTACAATTTGGGATCTAGCATTATGCCACGATATTGAACTATGTCGCACCAGCTAATACGCTCTGTTCCAAGTAGAATGGGTGGTTGTGGAAGATCAGCTGTGATTCGTGAGAAGTGGACTGTGTTTTTTTTTTTTCCGGGTTTAGTGAGATGCTTGACACTTTGAAAATATTATTGATTATTTGGAAGGCTTCTTGACAATTATGCGAGAGTTCGGTTATATTTTTGTCAGTAATCAGTATGACGGTATCATCTGCGCAAAGAGTGATTTTGGTGTCTCTTGTTACTGGTAGTAGGCGATTGAATAATACAAAGAGAATGGGGCTGAGAATTGCTCCTAGTGGGACTCCTACTTCTGTTGGGTGAGGATTGGAGAGGTGATCTTGAAGTTTAACCTGGAATGTTATGTCGGATAGAAATGAATGGGTGAGAGGGATGAGATGTCTTGAGATGCCTGTCACTGCCAGATTGGTGATGAGATGGGCATGGTGGACTGGATCAGAAGCTCTTGCTGGATCAAGGAGTTTAGCTGCTAGGTGTTTGTTGCCTATTGCAGTGAATGTCGCATGAGTGACTCTGGCTATAGCATGTGTGGTGGAATGTGACTTTCGGAAACCAAATTGGTAGTGTGGCAGTAGTTGTTCAGTTTCCACAGAATCCAAAATTCGCCAGAATATAAATTTTATAAATTGTTTTAATGTCAAGGAAGCAGGGCGATGGAGCGATATGATGATGGGTTTTCTGGTGCTTTCCCTGGTTTTGGCATGGGTATGATGAATGTGTTTTTCTAACAGGTTGGAAAGTATGATGTGATGGTAATGTGGTTGATGATTCGAGTAAGACAAATAATTGCTTTTTGTGGAAGGTGGATGAGTACTGCATTGCGTATGCTGTCTTCTCCAGGAGCAGAGGAGGTTTTCAGGGTTTTCGTTAGTAGGCAGTGGATTTCGCTTGGTATGACTAGCTTTGTGTCTGGGAGGCCATCTCGTGAAGGAAGAGTGACTGATTGTGCTTGGCCAGTGTCGCTTTCTGAGTCACTGGGTACGAGTGAAAGTGCATGAGGCTATATTGGATGTTTATAAGTGGTTTCAAGTATCGAGCCAGGAATTCTACTTTGTCCTATGTTGCTTCGAAGGTATTGGCACCCTCTTGGAGGAGAGGAATGAGTAGGGGTTTCTGTTTTGACTCTCAATGCATCTACAGGCTGATACTCCATCTATAGTGAGTGAATTGGTGTTTTTTTGGTAGTTTCCTCTTGTAGCCATTGCTTGTATCGATGCTTGCTCATATCTCGGAGATGTGTGTAGGCCCATCATTGGTGTGGTTGCCGGGTGCATCGCCACGTGTGTATAAATCTATTCCTGAGCTTTTGAATGGTTTGTAATCGTAAGGGCATGGTGGGCAGTGGATCAGATGAGTTGGTAGTGTGGATGGCCACATCAGCTACAGGTTTTATGATTTGAGTGATATTTGATGTGTGTTGATCAACTGCTTTTTGAGTGGGTATTGTGAAGTTCAGATTTATGTTGTTATTGAGTGCCTCCTGGAAGATGTCATAGTATGATTTTTATTGTTATATTTGTTGTGCTCTTGTGGAGACGAGCGATATTTTAATCTGTCCAGTGACTGGGTAGTGATCTTAGGTTCCAGAGTATGAAACCTGTATATTTTCAATTTTGATGTCAGGATATGTAAGGATAAAGTCAATGATGGAGTAATTGATCGTATTGCTGGGAGTAGTATGTATAAGAAATTGCTGCTTGTATGATGAGAGGTTTGTTGCATAAGTAGCAGTGGATCTGAATGCCATGGCTATGGCTGGTGGGGTTGTACGAGGATTGGTGAGTAGTGTTAAAATCGCCCATTAGTATAACATGCTGGTCTAGAGTTCATAGAGATTCTAGGTCAGTGGCTGGTAAGTAGTGGAGGTTGCGGTTAGCAGAAACGAAGGAAAATACATGATGTGACGACTACTCAATCAGTCATCTGTGTGCAGTATAATACAGTACATAGTAAGGTGAGAGCTGTCGTAATGGAAATGCACTCCAGCAATGATAAGGTAGAAATGCTGCTCATCTATGAGAATTTAAGTTAGCAAATGAATGTGTTTGTATTATTTTACAGTGGCAACTCTACAGAGAGCGATACCCTGACAAGACCTCACCGTCCAGACGGATGTTTTCCCGTCTCGTTGTGAAGCTTTGTGAAATGGGTAGTTTAAACCCACAACAATACAATCGTCGTAGAACTCGCACAAATAAAGCTGATGAGCTTGCTGTTCCCCCTGCTGTAGCAGTTAATCCACACATCAGCACATGCCAACTTGAAGCAGACAATGGTATTTCGAAAACGTGTGTACATCGCATTCTTAAGTGTAATTTGTTCCATCCCTACCATGTACACTTACACGCAGAATTACACGGGAATGATTTCCAGAATCGCGTAGAGTTCGGTAATGGGCAAAGCAGAAAATTATCACCAACCCAAAATATTTTCGGATGTTCTTTTTACTGATGAACCATGGTTCTCAAGCTCAGGCTAAGGGAATACGAAAGAGCATGCATTATTGGCCCATCGAGAACCCACGATGGCTTCGACACTTGGACCATCAGCATCAATGGAGAGTTAACATCTGGTGTGGGATGGAATAAGGTTATAGGGCCTTATTTCGTAAATGGATACCAAAACGGCAGGCAGCATGCTAACTTCATACAAACAATTCTTCCTGGTCTTCTAACGGGGATACTTCTAACGAACAGAATGGTAATGTGGTGCCAGCACGATTGATTCCCAGCATATAATGTCGTGTATGCACGTCGTGTTATGGACCGAAAATATCCTAGTATGTGGATGGGTCGTGGAGGACCAGTTTTGTGACATACTTGGTTTCCTGACCTTAACGCCCTGGACTTTTTCTGTGGGGTACCTCAAAAGCCACGTCTATCGAGATATTCCAAAAACTCCACAGAATATGCAGGAACGTATTGTGCGTGCTTGTGAAGCTCTTTAGCAGGCAGCACTGGAGGAATCTGTGTTGTCATTCATCCACCGACTGAACTTGTGTATCGCTGCCAATGGTCCCCACTTTGAAAATCTAATGTGAATGTTCTACCCTCGGAATACACACATGGGTAGTACTACAAACGGGCAGTAGAGATCCCACTTTCTGTATCATATTAGATGTTCATGTTACGAAAGTGTACATTGTGCTACATGTTGAAAAGGCCTTGACGAGCTTCATGAATATTTGACCAATAGATACATGCTGCTGTTGTTAATCGTATGTCATTAATAAACACTGCTTTAATACTGATTCCCCAGCAGTATTATTTCCCTCTTCGAGTTCTACAATTTTTGTTTTAAACATTTTTTTATTTTGAACCCTTGTAAGATGTTATTGTTGGTGGTCAAGATAAAGAAGGCATTCTGTACACGTTATTATTTAAAAAATCATTCCACAAATTATTTTTTATTCGGAACCGGTACAGTTTTAAACTAATGTTGGGTTTCTTTTGTGGAAAAACGAGCCCCATTGAAATAAACTTAATAGTTTAAATTCAAATCTTGAGTTAATATTTTGCGAATTCACCCACAGCGAGACATTTCCATGGCTCTTTAACGTTGATTACGTTTTATAAGTGTTTCTGGAATTCAACTGCAGGCAAGTTGTGCGTGTTATTGAACTGCCCCAGCATTAAATATCAGGTAACAATAATTGCGCTAATACCGTATTTTAAGTGATTCATATTAACATTCCCGCGGTTTTACCATCAGCTTACTGGGAGATGGCTTGTATACTAAACAAATATAAGAAGTAATTTATGAACATTCATTTCATCCATAACTTTTCCCGAGTATGGCAATAAAAAACACTTCGTTGATCTCATTTCCGGAGGTCTATGTCATGGTAAGAGGGGCAGAATTTGACAGTGCAGAGGCTTCTCGATCAACTCCAGACCAAAAAATTGGTTTGCCTAGTGATAAAGCTTATATGGTGGTAGCAAAGACATGGTGAATAAACAAAATTTAACAAAACCACATCTGAATCCACATTCATGATATTGTATCAATGTGCAAAATAAATGTTAATTGTGACAATTTCGACTACGCCGTTAGTGCCGGTTTTAAAAGAGTAATATTTCCTATTCACAATCTTTTTGCACTAATGGTCTAGGCAGGCCGCATTTCAGTGCTTTAAAGACTATGAAATGCATGCAGTAAATAGCACTGCAACAGACGGGAAATGACATAAGTGGTAGTGTGTATTCGCGCGTAGTGACTCAAGAACCCGTAACAACGATGTTTGCTATGAAGTATCATCGGGCGACTGGAGACAGGCCAAACTCAGATTATTGTGTCCCAATGCTTGCAGGTGTCACAGAGTGACATTTACACTTCTGGTGTGGAGTTTCGACAGGCGAAAAATGTTAGTCAAACCTTCGGCAACGCTAGCCGAAGGAATATAAATTCGTGGGTATTTCGTTTATTGGCACTTCCCGGCAGAATGAAGTTGAAGAGATGGCAGGGGACTTTGACAAGGACTAGGGCACAGCTACATGGGGAAGTACGTAGTATGTAAAGTGAGGGCCAGAACTCAAAATTTTATAGAGTTGTATGCCTTGAAAAAATTATCAAGTAATCTACATCAAAACAGATAAAATATTCAACTGTTTCTTCTCTGTTGGCCGTCGAAGTTTGATATATTGTGCTTAATTATTTTTCTATGTTATATAAATTCTACAACGTATAAAAGTGTAAGAATCTTATCATAAAGTCGTACACTAATACTGCTTCTCCTCCTTTCACTTCTCAAATACTTTAAAATATTATATAATGTTTTAATGCTACATATAAGAAAAATTTATCGAATGCATAGATTTAAGTTTCTTGGGTTATTTCAGTTACTAATGTGTAAGAAAAAAGGATTTAAAATTCACATATTTAAAAAAAAAAGCATGTAATTTTTTTATTTATCACGGAATGTAATATTTAAGGTGTCACCGGAAAGCTTTATTTATCTTTTCTAGCAGTGAATATATTCTTATTTATTTAAAGAATTCAGAACAAAATTTAGAAAATAAAATATAAAATCTTCGTTATATTTAATTAAGTGTTCAAGTGTTACGGGAGTCATCTGGCTGGAGGTATTTCTCGTGTCCGAGGCCTAGAAGTATGAGAGTGCTAAGGGCGACCTTGGTGCGCGCATTCAATGTCTGGTCGCCTTTACGTGCAAGGAACTGAACTTGCTTGCTGTCTTTCTTTCGTCAACTCGAGCCTCTTTTGCTTTCAATAGCTTACCTACCATGTTAGGATGTTTATAAAGAATACAAAAGAATGTTGAATGTATATATGCTACACCAATTAGCCTACACCGGGTGTAAAAACCCAAAAAAATAATGAAACACTCGCATTAGAGTTCATTCACGTTTACTTCAAACTATTTTGAAGCCCTGCTGAAGTTCCACTTCCATAATATTCCTCCGCCTGTGAGAACTAAGGTAAGGAAGTTACGCCATAGGGAAAACGCGCTGCATTCGTATGCGCTCAAAGTAATAATATTTTGCATAAAAACTATTTCTTACTAGGAATTACCAACACACCTAATATATACCACTCTCTCTGTCTTTATTAATATTAGTTATAAATGAAGTAATATAATTTATATTTCACATAACAACAAAAAAGGTTTATTTATTGTTAACACAAGTATAAACGCTGGTGATAACAAGTCTACAATGAGGTGGTTTTTTTTCCATCGTTTGATATAAAAAAGTGTTAAGAAACCCAGAATAGACTCTGAAGTATGTTACACTTTTAACAATTGAACATTTACGACGAAAATATAAGACGGAATAAAGCACAAGTCGAGAAAAATTCGTGAAATTTGGGGAACAATTTACACGTTTGACATCTAACGACATGTTTAATTTCCGTCCTTTCATCTCTACCCCCATGTCAATCATTAGCTACACGAGGAAGGACCCAAAAATTTCGAAAATTATTTTTAAGAAATCGTGTTTATCAAAAAGTTTCAAAATTTAATAACCTACAAAATAGTGTCTATCAGATGTAATTCACTTGTCCCAACATTGTTCCCAGTGTTGGTAACAATTTTTTAACCCTTAAAAATGATGTAGTTTAGTGCCTCCTGCGATTTTTTTTCACTTCTTCTGTGCAGTGGAAACACCTCCATTTCAGGTTTATCTTCTCTATTGAGAACAAAAAGGAGTCGCCGGAGAACAGGTCCGGTAAATAGGGTGGGTGAGAAACCGTTCTCTTGTTGTTTCTGGCCAAATATTTTCTGACACACAGTGCTGTGTGAACAGGAGCATTGTCGTGTTGGAGTTAATCTCCTGATCTTATTTCAACAAGGACGACCCTAGGCCCACTCAACCAAACAAGTGTCTGGTGCAAGCACCTACCGGCAGACGCAGGAACTTTGCGCCTTCACCACCTGTCAGTGGAAGTGAAGTATGATTGCCTCTGTAGTTTCGGGATACCATCATACGAGCAGATATGTCTGTGGGCTGTAGTGTGCCTGGCGTCATATATGTGTGAATCCTTCTAGCAACAAAAAAATGACGACGGTTTCTCACCCACCACCTTATCCGGACAACGGACTTCTTTATGTTCCCAAGAATGAAAAAAAAAAAAAAGCCAGAAAAAGAGCAATATTTGAATGTATAAATGATAAAACAAAGGTCGCTAGGTTGGCAATGAACAGCTTTATGTCGAACGGGTTTAAATAGTGTTTTCAACAACGGGAAAACCGTTCGGACAAATGTATTAGGTCTCGGGCGATGGGATTTTTAAAACGTTCTGCCACATAAACGATCTTTAATATAATAATTCACGTTAATTGTATGGGAAAATTGGGGGGGGGGGGGGGCTGGCAAAACGTCGCATGTCAGTTTTTCGACTAAATTTTTTAGTAGAAAAACCTCTTGCGTAACTCGATAGATCGAACTGTGTTGTTACACCATAAACGCTCCCCTAAATGGCATAAATTTCATGAGAAGGGCATGATGCATATGTTCCCTTAGTGGAGAAACGTTTCATGCTGTAAATCGAATGTTGGCTATACTGCAGAGGAGGTTATTTCTTCTGTCCTTGACTTCAGCGTAGTTTTCGTTTGGACTTGCTGTTCGTTCACCTCGTACTAAATATGAATGCATCACAAAGTGATTTAGAGAGCATAAATAATAGTAAACATGTGCTAAATATTGTGAAATGGAAGGACACAGTTTTCTACTATTTTTTTAAGCTTTGTTTTTTACTCTCTCTAACTTTATATATATATATATATATATATATATATATATATATATATATATATATATATATATATTCACCCTTTTCAATTCGTACATGGGAATTTTGCTGGACGATGCCGCTGGTCGGCGGGTTTCCTCGAGGATGTCCCGTTTTCCTCGTCTTGCAGTCCGGCGCTGCTCCATCCTCAGATCACTTCACCGTCATCGGCTCTCAACACCTCGATGTTCAGAGAAGGCCAAATCTCTCTACTCGACTTCACCCAAATTCAAGGTAAATATTACAGACAGTCAACTTGGTGGTTAAGTAAGTATTCTAATTTTTTCCCTAATCTTTGAAGAATTCTTTCATTATTTTAATTTTTCTCAATTTTTTGAAGTTTAACGTCTTTGAAGTCAAGGTCACCCAAATCCAACATAATTTGTGTAAGAAATGTAAATTTTCCCTATTTTTAAAATGTATATGATATGTAAATATATATTTTTCCATTTTGAAGTTTTTGGGGTAAGGCGACTCGCATCAGTAGATATGTAAGTGGATTTCTTGACCTCTCCTTATTTTCATTGAAATTTCGAGGGGTTTTGCTCTAAAATCAAGGTTTTTGAGGCTAAATTTAGGCTCTAAAAACATTAAAACAGGAGTTCTCCAAAACAAGCAGCTATCCTTGAAAATCAAGCAATTTAAGCCAAAATCCAGCAAAATTTTTAATTTTGCCAAAAGTACCGTGATAATTTGTGCCACTTAATAAACGTCAAAATTTAAGCAAATAAAATATGGAAATTTCTCGCTTTTCAAGCAATTTTTCGTGTTGTTTTTATTTACAAATGTCAATTTTGCAAGTGAACAATCTACATCAAGCAAATTAAGCTAAAATAAAAATAAAAAGATACAAATTAATACATTTTATAAAATTATTCAACAAAAATAAAACACCAATAAGACATTTCAAAGTCTAAAAATAACGAAAAATCTGAAGCGTAACCATTACTGATTTCATTCCCAACCAACACAACGTTCCAAATTATAAACATCTTCTTTAGATTAGAAAATTTATGTAATCTTAAATCGTTTTTAATAATTTTTAAAACACTTTTGAAATTAATAATGTCCAATTCTTTATCAATGGAAGTTGCTGTTTTTATAATTTCATATCCAATATCCCAAAATTCTAAAAGATCTATAATTTGATCCATTTATAATATTTAAAAACGTATTTATATTTTATAAAAAGTGATACCATGAGTAAATTTTTATTAGAATTACGATTTTTTATTCGATCAATAATTCATCTATATTTCTAAAATCTCGTAAATTTTTTTACATGTTACCATTCAACTATAAGTCTGAAATGTTGTATTAAAATTGTGAACCAATTTTTTGATTCCTCCGTTTTATAATATTAAAAATTTACAAATTTTCAGTAATCCTCTCTTGTAAATAATCATAAGTTAAATTTTGTTGGCCAACTAGAACAGCATGACAAATCTTATGTGCTATAACAGCTTCGTTAAAATTAACACAAATTTTTATTTTTTTTAATCTTTAACTACAGTGGTTTTTCTATATCAACAATCAATAACATATAATGCCTTTGGACCCCAAAATTAATAAAAATTAGTTTTACCACCATAGTTCATCGTAAATTGATAATAAAGCTCATTATTTCTATAATCGGCATCTAGTTTAGTTTTTTGAATTTCTAAAATCATTATAAGCAAGAAACTGTTTACTGCAAAGACCCTTTTAAATATCTAGATTCCAATTTTCCTTTGGAAAAATCTCATTTCATTAATTTTTAACATAAAAACTTTTCACATTGCGCTGATGAAACATAGAAGCCTGAATAGTCTGGTCGGCTTGATTTTTTCTATTTCCCTGAAATCCTAAAATTACAAAATCAGGCATGTTAAATTATAAATTATTAAACTGTTCTTTTATATCAAAGTTAAAAGTTGTTCCTTTAGGCTTTTTTCTTCAAAAAATTGCAAATAATTAAAACTAATAGTAATTTGAGGCTCTTTGTATAATTTTTCTTTAATTGCAATAGCTATTTTCGATTCGTATTCAACAATAGGCCACATAATTACTAATTTTTGAATATCAATTCTACTTGGATCGGCATAACTTGTCGGAGGTGTGGCAACTGTGTTCTCATATACATATAAACCATTGTTATCAGATGAATTACGGAAAAAAGTGATTTTATAATAACCTTTCCAGTAAATTTCAGCAATATCTCTGATAAAGCCAAAGAGATATCTCAATAGGTAAATTATTTTATTAAGTCTATAACTATGTACATATTTTACTCGGTATTTATAATCAAAACCAGTAGCCTGAATAAAATTTTGCTCACCTAGGGATCTTAACAAAACATTCATCATTGTAGAAGTTAATCCAAGATTATCAATAGCTTCAAAAATATTTCCATATTTTGAGATTTCTACTCTAGAAAATTGAAAAGGAAAAGAGTTAGAACAAACATCAACATCGTTTTCTTTTCTATATTCTGTATCATCTCCAATCTTATCTCTCTTTAGTAACTTAAATTGTTCAAAAACATAAGCATAGCTTGGGAAAGAAAATCTATCACCTATAGGAATATCAAACTCGATTCTATTATTGCAAACATTTAAATCCCCCTAGTTTGATCAGTTGGGGGAAAATTTTGCCTCTCGTAGCTCTCAATACTTTTATAACTCATTTATAAGTTTAAAAAATATTTAAATGGATGAATGGAAGGGTGTTTCTCTAGTTAAATTACTCATTGAAAGATATAAAAGATGCAAAAAACATAGTGGAAAAGAATATGAAAAAAAATTAGAAGAAAGAGCAACCATTAATCGATGAATTACGAAATATTGGTAAACAAGTAGAAAAATTAAGTGAAGAAAACAAAAATTCAAAAACAATGCAAGTCTCTGTTAGAGTAAATAATTTAGATTATCCACCAACTCCGGTACAAACATCATTTGAAAGAGAATTATTTCCAAAAGAAGAATCTCCTAATTTGGAAGAGCAAGTAGGTATTATTCCATTAAAAGATTTGCCACCTACAGCAGGTGTTTCTACATAAAAAAAATGGCCCGATGTAAGAGAACGTATAATAAATGAATTACATAAACAAGCAAGAAGAAATTTCCCCAGAATGAAAGTAATTTCATATGGCATTGATGATTTATGGAAAATTGATCTTGTTGAAATAGATACTGGCAATTTGAAAGGCATATCACATATAACAATGGATACAAATATATTATGACAATGATCAAAATTCAATAATTTGCCAAAAGAATTTAAAAAAAATTGTTTAGTATATATGGTATATTAAACGAAAATATTTACATTGCTGTAATTTAAAAAATATACGACTACCTCCTTAATTTTTCATGTGGTGCTATTTTATAAAATGCTGGACAGATTAGTTTTTGCATTAAGTCAAGCTCATTGGAAGTTTGCATAGATACTTCCAGAATTCAAAGTTAATGTTAAAATTGGTTAAATGGTTTCGTAGTTATAGCATACTATGATAAATCGTTTTATATGCTCGCTCTTTTGAAAATAAATGTGTGGTACTCTTTAAAACATACCCTCTTAGTTTAATGACTGAACCACAATACTTCATGTTTGCCTACTTAGGCAGGAATCTGTTGGTTCCTTTTTTTTTTTTTTTCTGAGTTGGAGCCTAACAAAACTTTACTTACGCATGGGATACTATTTTACAAAATGGGTGGCCAAAGAGGCTCTTTGTATACACGTTTTAGTGTCGTAAAAGATGCAGTCATCACACAGAGACATTGATTTATTGGTTTCGTAGATATAGCATACTGAAATAAAATATTTATATTGCCGTTATTCTGAAAATAAATATCAGATCCACTTGAAACATGCCTGTTTTCAAGGCTCAATGTATTACAACTTGATGCCAAATTTGGTAGGAGACGTTAATTGTTTCCCGAGATATGGGAAATAATGTATTATTCATGTTGCATAACTTTACAAAATGGGGGCAAAAGTAAAGTTACTCTGAAATTTGTTAACGTGGTTACGTAGATATAGTATAGTAATCTAAATTGTTTACATTGCTCTCATTTGAAAAATAAGTGTTTGGCCCACTAGTACACATTATTTTACATGGCATACAGTAGTATTACTCGAGTGCCAAATTTAGTGGAAATCGGTTGATTTTTTTCTCGAGATACGGCATACATTTAATTTTCACGCTGTGCTTTCTTAAAAGATGGCGGATAAAATACGCTCTGTTTTAACGCATTTAATATTTACAATTTTTACTTTCAGCATAAAATGTTATGTTGAAATTGATTAAACGGTATGGTGATACAGCAAATAGAACTAAAATTATTATCATGGCCTGCATTAGTATTACTTATACGCTAGATTTTGGTAGAAATAGGTTCTGTTGCTTCCGAGACAAAACGCAAAATCATAAATTTTTCATGATGCACTATATTAAAAAATAGCGATCTACCAAAATTATAATTTTCTGCATTAAATACTTACATCATGTACGATCAACGTAACGAATGTAGTTTAAATAGGTTAAACGGTTCTCTAGATAAACATAGTGGGCTAAATTCAAGAATTGGCATAATTTTCTAATTAAGTAACCAACTTGCTCGATAACTATGAAAGTTGGAATTTACTCACTAAATACTGCATGTGGACAGAGTTAGGTGAAACTCGGTGGTCGCTGGTTTGAAGTTTATAAGGGGGGAGGGTTGATATACATTCCAGACAATCATCCAGGTGATAACATAAGCCTATCCCTCCTTTGGAATGCAGGAAAAAGTGGTGTACGAGAGTTCTGGGTTGTCACTACTGCGTTTTAAAGAGCATGCAAATTTTGATAGAAATTGACATAACCCTGTAACAGGTATAACAAACAAACCTAATATATTTTATAACCGCTATTTTTAAAAGAAGTGCTTAAATAATGTAGATTGGAATTTACATGGCCGACAATATTATCACTTACGTACATGATTTGGCCTGAACTTGTTAATAATATTTTGAAGTAAAATGTAAAAATCTTTTTAATTTTCACGTGATATCGTCAAAAATAAATAGTGAACCAACAACTATACCCGTCTCTATACCAGTGCCTAAATAATACGCAGTAACACACACAATTTTGTTTAAATCAGTTTAATAGTCCCCAAAATATGAAACACTCTAAACTTTAAAACGTATGCGATTTTTTAAAATAAGCACCGCGTGGTCGAAAACATTAAAAGTCGGATGCCCGTGTGTGCCGAGTTTGGTGAATTTCGTTTCATGTATTAAACACATTTTAGGGTGGTCATACACACACATACACCCCTTACACATACACATACACACAGCCAGGAAAGTGATATTACTATACAATCTTTCCTTCAGAAAGTACACTATAAAGAGAGCATGCTCTGCAAGTGTAGTGCTCCTGGGCCTGCTAAGAAACACCACGTGTTGACATTGCTATCTACTGCTGCAACTATGTGTACGAGATGAAGAGTGAAGAGATTTGTGCAGCTCTTAACATCGAGGTCTTGAGAGCAACTATGTGTACGAGATGAAGAGTGAAGAGATTTGTGCAGCTCTTAACATCGAGGTCTTGAGAGCAACTATGTGTACGAGATGAAGAGTGAAGAGATTTGTGCAGCTCTTAACATCGAGGTCTTGAGAGCAACTATGTGTACGAGATGAAGAGTGAAGAGATTTGTGCAGCTCTTAACATCGAGGTCTTGAGAGCAACTATGTGTACAGTGCTCACTCGAGACGAGGGGAAGATGGAACATTGAAGTGATTTAGAACATGCGATACAGTAGGTTTGAGATAATTATATATATCTTATACTCTGAAGTGATAAGTACTGTCTTCCTAATAATGTAACACATTTATTTGCGAAGACCGATAGCAGCCACGAAGCTCCAACTACACAGAAATATATAATATATGGTCTATTCGCAGTTTCTTTACACATTTTCAATCAAACCTTTGAATTATCATCCTGTGTATGACATGCTTGGTTTTTTTTTTTTTCGAAATATATCAGCAAGTATCACAAGCGTATTATACTTATGTTAACATAACAATAAACTACTTTTGGTCAAATTGAAATTTCGCTTTTTTTTATCTACAAATTATAACATTTAATATAAAAAATAAAAATGAATAAAAACAGGGAGGAAGTATGCTTGTTGGTAATGCCTAGTAAGAAAAAGTTCTTATGCAAAATATGTTTACACTAAGTGCACACGAATGCAATGCTGCGTTGTCCCTTTGGTGTAATTTTCTAGACTTTCTTCAGCTTTGTTTGCATTAGTGGTTCAAGATATTAAATACAGTGTTTATATAGACAAAGGTAATGTTCCCGATACACTAGCAAATATCTTCTCAAAATATATATAATTTATGTTAGATGGTTGGTATGGTCTGTACAGTTTGTATCATCATTATTGTCGATATTGTGTTTGTGGTTGGAAGACTGGTATGGCTTTTATGGCCGATATGGTCGGTGTGGCTGATAGAGCCTGTATGGTCACCATGATTGTTGCGGTCGGTGTGCGGTATCTGTTTGCAGTGTCTGTGTTAGTGACCATGACGGTTTCATTTAGAAGTAAATATGTTGAATTATTCTCACTTTACTGCCGTGATCATCGTAAACTATCTTAGCTTTATTGTCAATAAGCGAGAATAAATGAAGAATTTTTTCAGCATGAGAAACGAATTTCTTCCGAAACTTCTAGACGAATAGTGTTAGAGGGTGCATCCTGTCGCATTCTCACCGCATGAGTTCGTAGAACTGCATTAGGATGCGATGGGATTCGTATTGCGTTAGTTTATGTATGACACGACATTAAAATAGTACAAATGATTACCATGTGCTACTTTAAATACGTGTTTAATCAAATTAATTATTACAGAATGCATATGTAGACTCGATTTATTTAATTTGTAGCACAGTAGTAATTCCTTATATAATAAATTAATTGTATTAGATGTTTACAATAAATTAATAATGGACCTTAGCAAGTTACATGCGTTCCCTCGAGCCTATTCGAGTAGACATTGTTTTGTTCCTTGTGTAATATTGTCACGTGTTTAGTATTGAAGTGCACACCACATGTACATATAATATTTCAAATGATCTTTGGTTTGACCTTTTGACATATTAAAATATTCCATATAATGCCTGCTTCAAACACTCATTTCAATTGAAACTTATCGTTGTACTAGTCTTATAAAATAGTATCATAACTTTTCTGTAACTACTATATATCATGTACATACTCCATATCAAAATAAATTTTTTATTTCAAGTAACAGTTTTTCCTTTAGCATAACCGTTAAAAACTCAAAATATCCAAGATTCCGCGGTGGTTTAGTGGTTAGACTACTCGCCTCAGACCTAGGCGAACCAGGTTCGATTTTCCAGTGGGGCCAATCCCGGATTTTCGCAAGTGGGAATCGTGCCAGATGATGCCACTGGTAGGAGGGTTTTCTCGGGGATCTCCGTTTCCCCCGCACTCTCATTCCGGCGCTGATCCCTACTCACATCACTTCACGCCAACACCGCGATGTGAAGAGCCGTTAAGATATCTCCACTACCCTCAAAATATACACTTTCTTTTATAATATGTAAGAAAATCGTACTTGACAAACTTCTATACGAATTTACTTCTAAACCCTCTTCTCCAGGTCACATTTTTATTTTCTTTTATGAAACCGAAGGAATCTCAGATGGATAAACTGGTTAGTTAGGTTTACCAGAAGTAGGTGATTAAATTTTGTATTGTCAGCACAACTCAGTTGAAAATAATTTAACACTCATGGTTACCGTAATGAACATTATTAGTAATGAACATTATCAGTATTACCTACAGCTTCTGAAATTTACCTACCCATAAATATAAATTTATACTCTATAAAATTTTGAAAATAGGATGTTACAATATATTCATATAGAAAAAGTATTCTACACGATTAAAAGTCGTACACATAGGACTACTTACAGTTATAAATTTATCAAAACTAATATTGAAATTGAAAAAATTATCGAGTTAAACTACTAACGGAATTTTTTAAAATGACGAAATAAAACCAAATTTTGACTGTGAAATATGTAGAAGGCTAACCTTTAGTACATGATTTATGGAAAATAGGTCATAAACTTATTAGTTACTGACACAAATCAATACTTAATTCTATATTTAGCACCAAGTGATACAAACAATTTGAGCTCTGTTTTACACCACATGGAAATATTCTTGAAAGTATTGAAAAAAAATTGATGAATATATTCGTTATTATGAAGAAATGTCAGACATTACAACATTAAAAATATTATTAATGTATAATATTTATATGGATATTTAAAGAAATGTATGTTCTTAGGGTTGATGGAAGACATGGAAATGTGTAGGAATAAAATTCAATACAGAGCAACCATATGCAGAAATGCTGAAGACTGTCGAGCACTCCCGAGACAGCCCGAACAAGGTGCCCTCTCTCTGGCCCACAACGAATATTTGTATGATATAGGTAACCACTTTGCTGGTTGCTAGTTTCCCAAATCCCTTCCAAGTTATGATATAGGTAACCACTTTGCTGGTTGCTAGTTTCCCAAATCCCTTCAAAGTTATGATATAGGTAACCACTTTGCTGGTTGCTAGTTTCCCAAATCCCTTCCAAGTTTTCTCTCTCCTCAGTCATGTTGACTTTGCCTCAGGTGGAAATACACTCCGTGCAAACATTCTTTATTAACTACTAGAAATTATATTTTTATAATACCATACAGTATATATTGAAACAATTAAATTCCTTGCATTTTTGTAAGAATAATAAATATATAATGTTTTATGAAATAATTTCACTTCATTGCTTTATAAATGCATTCAAGTACGTTAAAAAACAGAAACTAAAAAAAAATTCACTAAAAAAAATTTTAAATCATTTTAGAGTACTTTTGACTAACACGGAGAAAGCTAATTAATGAAACTCAATTCATCTTATTTCTTACTGTATTGTGGTATTTTGTCTCACATATCTTATTCCGATGGGTTAATTTAAAATGGAGAGCACATTACTTTAATAAACGCTAAGCAAGCCAAAGAATAATAAACGAACTCGCATCTTGTACTACATGTTTCAAGCACCAAGTATGCTCTGCTCAACAAATTTAATAACAGTGTTAAACACAGTACGTATCAAGCGGTAAATACATTAGTATATTTGACCAATTCTTGTGTTTTTTGATTATACACAACATTTTATCGTGTTTAGCCGTTGCTTTTTTCCTTGAAAGAAGCCACGCTGTTGCACAAAAAATGGTTGGTAAGATATGACTAAGCCGAAAGAAAAATACAGCGTGGCGGCATCTCCACAAATAAACAGTATAAACGCGGTGTAATTACTCCCGGCATTGTGTTTTCGCTCCAAGTAACTTCCATTGTGATCTCGGGCGGTGTGGCGGCAAGCACAATGCGATCCCCATTAATCCCAAGGAGCTCTTCCTCTGCCTTCAGCTGTAAATGAAAACACGCTGCCTTCCAATGCGAAACGCAGCGACAAGAAGAGAAAAAGTAGCGAAAAGATGCAGATTACTGCTGCTGTGCCCGTGGAGGTTTCTTTTGTTGGAAACGGCGTAAAGGGATTCGGTACCGAGGAGAGTTGGAGGAAAGAGGTCGTTGTGCGTGTGCTGTGACAGTCGGTTTGATACCATGTCATAGTTGATGTTAAATTTTAGTGAACTACGTATTAAATAAAAAATTAGACGAATTCATATTACAACATACGTTATTTCTTTCGTACTACATTATAAAAATCCTTTTTTTCCCGGTCCAGTAACTTAAACGCCACAAAGTACACAATTACAATTGACTATATATATATATTTAATATTGCTACTTATCTTCAATACAGCCACTAAAATTTAACTGAAAGTATTACAAAACTCTTTCGAAATAAAACACATCTAATGTGTTCCTTGTGCACTAATAGTGTAGAGAGCTTTCTAGGTAATATTTATTTTCAGAAACACGAATTTAGATTTTTTCAAAAGAGAATAATGCCTAAAATTCTTTATGAACTCATCAATTTAGGGTTACAAATACATGTTTTTATATTGATAATTATATGGTTATATGCGGTTGTTTTAACTGTTGCTTCTTTAAACCAGTAATAAGCTACGATTGTCACGCTCTTCTCAGTCGGTTTTTGAGTTTGGATAAACGCAGTTATGTAACGGCAATAGTACGTTAAATTCATTTCCTTAATTAAAATTTAACTTAAATAAAGAAGAATATATATTGAGAATAAAATAATTTCAAATATTCAAAAAGTACAGATTTCTAAAATATTCACTTGACAATATATGTATTTGATTCCTGAAACGTGAGTTAGACGTCCGGCAACCAGCTCTCACTTACTGCCATGATCTTTTTTAATTCCTGGCTGAAGTTACTCAAATATTAAAAAAAAAATTCCGAGTTATTTTGATATATCGCTGAATTCTTCTAAACACGAATACTCTGTGTGAGTCTCATTGTGAGTTTTATAATGTCTCTTATAAATATGCTCGTTCGAGTGTTCGACAGAATTTCGACAGAATCTCAGTATTATTGTAGAAGTCTCCACATGTGTAAGTATATGTAAACGTATGCATATATACACATATACAGGGGCTGAGTAGCGGTACTATTCTTTGTAATAGCAAATCACGCAAATTAGTACGTGCTTATTTGAATTTAATTTTCAGTCATATTGTAACCGTCCCATATGGGGGCCGTTCATAGTATGTGGGGAAACGTGCTCAGAATGTACAAAACGAGATACTCTTCTTAGGCATGTATTTAAAACAGATAAACATATAAAGTTTTACATTATAATATACAAACCACTTTACACTATGTTAACTACCTTGAGTTGCGTCGGAGGAGCTCAATATGTTAGTTACAATTTATCTGCAAGTATTTATATATTTGTAGATTGGTTCATTAAGTATTACCACGTGCTTCTAATTATGTGTCACTCTTGTGTCTAATACTGGAACTGCTTTACATTCATGATGCCGAAGGCTGATCACTATGGCGGCTTACGGCGGACAAAACCCCATTCTTCAGTCCATCTTGACTGGTCGTCGGCTGGATGTGGTAAGACCCGAGCTTGACTCCTCGGCCGCGTTAAATATGGCGGCCGTTTACATTTCCTGCGTTCACTTGCAAACTGTTCGATGGCTTGTTTCCTGATCGCCGCAATGGTGCTACACTTCCGTGATATCGCTCTCGTTGTACCTGCGATGGCGCGTTCCTGCGAGGAACTGAGCTAGAGCCTGCCCACGCCATAACAACATGTAAGAGTTAGTAATCTTACAGCCTGGTTTATATACTTTATACGTACCTTTAACCATTGACACAGCACATTTTAAAGGGAAGGGAGTGAAGAGTGAAGAGATTAGGGCGACTCTTAACAGTGAAGTCTTGAGAGCCGATAAGGGTGAGTGAGGTGTGTATGGAGCAGCGCCGGAATGAAAGGGCAGGTGAAAGGGGAGATCCCCGAGAAAACCCACCGACCAGCGGCATCGTCCAGCACGATTCCACTAGAGGAGTGACCCGCCGGGGGGATTGAACCCGATTTACCTTGGTGGGAGACGAGCAAGCTAACCTCTCAGCCACCGTGGCCTGTTAACACGTTTGATAAGACTGGAATATTTGATAGATAACATACTGAAAGTCTGTAAGGCATATAAACGGACACAATACAGTTTATTTCACATGCGATTGATTTTATATACTGTCAAAGATAGTTTGAAAGTTAGATCAAATATTAGATATTAAAATGACAAAAAATAGATTGCAATATGTTTTGAACCTTAAATTGACAATTTCGCAATTCAACTTATCAAGTACATATTAATATAATGGATATAGAAGAAAAAATATTTATTTAATTAAGGTGAGAATGTTATTATTGTATAGTAAATAGGAAAAGGGTAGCATGGTGCAATGGAGCATGAGCGAGGATTGAGGACCGTGATGTCACAGTGGGAGGTGGGACATCATGTGTCGGCCATCTTTGATGAGAGTGGTCTTAACCTTATGTGATATTTGAGCTTGAAACGAACTTGATGCAAAAAATAGAAACAAATAATTTTAAAATAAAATAATCTACAAACTTATAAATATGAAAACTTTTCTAACTAAAAAAAGTTTTAAACGCAAAAATATTACAATTTAAATAAATTTTAAAAAATTTGCAAAATTTTGATCTTAAAATATTTTTTTAATAGTTGTATCTGGAAGAACCAGGGCTAGATTATTCTGATGCTGGTGGAGCACACCCACTCCTAACACATGTTCATGTAGATTACATACCCGTTCGTAGGGTATTATCGGTCGTGCTCGTAATTACACATCTAATTTCCAGCACAAGTAAAAAATATGCTCAGTTTCCAAATAATTCTTCTCGGACCAGCGAGCTATTGGAGAGTAAAGATCAAGACGAAATGTTCTTTTAATAAATGAATCAATGAGTGAAATGATTTGGGTGGCTCATAATATCGAGGTCTTGAGAGCCGATTCATTTAATTAAGTACTATCGCTGACTCTAGTTGGGCCATTTCAAACCATTAGGATTGTGCTCTTTAAACTTCGACTGTACGTGGCCGACTCAAGTCTAATCAAACCTATATAGGAAACTATGGTCTAGGACATCATATAATTATATTCATCCAACATTTTTAAATTATTGGTGATATAGCCACCAAATTTAGGCTGTCAGTAACACTTCAAAGAACAGGCATTGTTGAATTAGGAGGTAAGTGCCAAAATAATTAATCTAAATTATCAGTAAACCTAGATTTTTATTGCAAATTTAGTTCAGTGGAAATACTTCCAAATATTTGCTGCTATACACAGTCACCATGATCAATATCATTTTTACTACAAATAAACTAACCACAATAAAACACACACTAGCCATACAAGTAGATCATAACAACTTACTATACCAGCCACACCAAGCATACCGAGCATTCAATCTATACCAAATGTACAACCAAACAAATGCACCAAACCTCATACCAAATGACAATATACCAACCAATTCAAACGTACATTTCGTTGCTACCAATGTCCATACCATTCATATCGACTTTACCAAGCAGAAATACCAACTATTCATACCAACTCACCACTTTCATCAACTTTCCATGCCCAACTAACAAGACCAACCAACCATACCAACCGAATATACCAGCTTTAACAAATGACCATATCAGTCATATTGAAAATACTAGCCATACCAAACAAACATGGAGCCATAAAACTGGTCAAATCAAGCATCATATACTTACGATTAAACTAGTAGACTGGTCCAGTAACTATTCAAATTTACACAAAGGCCAACCAATCAGACCATCTGACAAGATCGGCCAGATCAGCTGACTAGGCTAACTAACCAAAAAAGTCTGGTTGATGAGACAGACCATACAAGCTGGCTAACCAAAAGCCCGTACCAAATGATAAGACCAATGGACTACCAACATCGACCACCAAGCCAAATCAGAATGTATCAGCTATCAGTAACAATAAAATAAAGAATACCAACCATATTGACCATAGTAACAATACCGACCAGACCACAAACTAGATGTATCAGTCATGCCAAATAACTACAAAAAATCTGTACCCATCCACCAGACTAGCCATCCATCAAGGCTGACTGGACATACCAACTCCGAATACCATTCAACTGATAATACAATTGGACAAACTGATTACAGAAGTTCAGTGGGTAAACTTTGGACTCGCATTCGGAAGGACCTGGGTTATAGTCCTGGACTGGCCACATTCTGATTTAGGTTTTCCATGGTTTCCCGAAATCACTCCAGGCGAATGCGAGGATGGTTCCTTACTACATTCCATGGGAGATTCCCACCCCATTCCTGCTTCTCTGAGCAGCTTGCCCTGTCTCCAACAACCTCACAGTAACGGGGCATTAAGCCCTATTACCTAGGTACCTTTCAATGGACAACAGTAAAAGATAAGGGCAACCAGACCAAATGTCTGTACCAGCCGACAAGACCAACTGACAAATATTTCTGATGTAACTACACACCAAAAAGAACAGCCATTCCAACCAATCATAAAGACTGACTAGGCCGACTGACTAGAACGAAAAAAAACTGTTACAGCAGAACATATGAACTGTCCATATGAATAAATCATAATAACAAACATAAAAAATCAGACTTCGAACTGCCAAGACCTCGATGTTACGAGCCACCCAAATCCCGTCACTATCCGGATCTTAAAAAATAGGCTACATAAAGAGACTACAGTCAATCCTCAGACCTCATACAGACCTCATACAAAATTCAGTCGACTTTACATTATACTAGAAAGACATGATACATCTGAATGAACAACGATCCTCCTTTTGAAAATGTTCGCAGAAATGTTACCCAAAACCAACTCTAAAATGTAATTACTATACAGTATTGGAATAAAAGGTATTTCAGAAAACAATTACAACACACAATTATGGCAAAATAATTTTTTTTCTTTTCATTTTTCCATATATTAGATAGTTCTCAAATATTTGCAGATCATGGACGGTATTTAATAGCATCATTTGTTACAATCCCTGTCCTTCAGTTCAATGACGATTGAAGATAATTTCCTTAATGTGTGAGAAATCTCCATCATTTTGCAAAGCAATCATAGTTCTGAGATTTTCAATTAGTTCGTTGTGGTTTTCAAGAAATAAGTATCGCTTGTTATTGTCGTCTTCTGCCTTCTTTGCACCACTTGTCTTAGGGAACTCGTTTGAGAGAGGCCTAAAAACATCGGGAATTTTAACACCCTTTAATCGACTTCATTATCAGCACTGTCTTCAATATCGTCATTCCTGCTTCATCGTCAGCACAGGCACTGCTGAGTTTCATTTTCTTGGCTCTTGGAGAGTCGTTGGCGGCATCATTTTTCAGAGCCACAGGTGTTTCATTAGTATTTGGAAACTCCTCCATATCACAGGTCCGTTTAGCAAGTGATTTCGCACTAACCGACTGTATCACACGCTGTTCGTCACTTGCACAATCTGTAGTCCACTAGTATTTTGTGATACAGCATGTTGGCAGGAAGTCGCGATGTTAACACGTGCTGTTTCTCGATAGCAGAAGGAACATTTTACTTGCAGACCTCGATGTGTGTATTCAAGTTATCACATCGAGCGAACTGCCTAGAACATTTATCACAGCTCAAAATCACATGAGATGGGATCTCCAAACATTCACTCTTCTCATGTTGATGGACTGTGTAACCAAAGGCTTAAACCTTGTCGCAGTATTGGCACTATAGAGAAAATGCTGATCTTGGTGCCATATTCCTTCGTACGCACGATTAATCTTCAGTACAAGGGGAGAGAACACTTTCTAATCGATATTTACATATAAATTCCCAACAGAGGAATTCACTACTGGAGTTTATAAAATATATATTTATGTGTGTATATACATCCAGTTTCATATTTACATAATACATGTCGTACGTTCCAATGCAATAAAACAATATTTATATATTTGCTCGTCATCTGAACAACACAAACACAAGGCTAAATTATTTGCATTATCTGTATGGAGTATATACATACACCGAGAAGAGTTCTGTATCCTCAAGCACCCTCACACATATAGGTACCTTTCTCACAGAAATCACATACATTCCAGCATAGCCAATGTTGTTCTAGTATGTCTTATTTCCTTCGCTCATGAAGGGTATGAATCTCATCTAGACACAGATATTTCAAAGAACTTAAGAAAAATTCTTTACCTGAGAAAAGTTTACATCGCCAAAAATATTACTGTGGCGTTTGTTTAATGGGTTCAGCCTGCATCGTTCATCGCCATTTTTGGCAGAGGGTTGCAGAATATATAAGGATTACACTAGCACATGCTGCAAGATCTCCTTCGCTGCTATGCGCGTAGGACCCTGCAAAACCCTATCCGATTGGACTTGGCCCAGCCTGATACTCGGATAGGTACGGCCAGGCCTGGCTAGACCCATACACGTATTACTTCGGGCTGGTCTGGCCCAAGAATAAATCGAGTTATGGTCTGGGCCGAGCCATAATACTACCGGCCTGGTCTGGGCCAAACTGATATGGGTAGCTGGTAATTATCGGGCACGACCGACCAAATATATCAGAGTATCGTTGGACTTAACCCCATATGAGCTGCCGGCGAATGCATTCCAATTAGACATAGTAAATGTAAGATAGAACAACATTATTCTCAGAAAGTACGTACAAGGGACATTATTTAACTATATTACTATGTAAATGATAAAGATGAAGCTGACCCGACTGAAACACAACCAACAGAACACAGTGCGCGATATCCTTTCCCATATTACGTCATCATATTAATGTCAATGTAACAAAAGCATGCGACAACAGTACCCAGAAACCTCTAGAATAAAATGTAATCGCCAACGATTTACCATTCCGTTCACTTAATCGGCTTGAAATTATGCATGCGTATGGGCATTGCTGTTCACGATGCACAAACATTATCACATTACTACTTATCTGTCTCACATTGCAGTATGTAATGTTCCTAATAAATGGGCAAATGAATCAATATCACTCTGAAAGAATACTCGATGTCCTACGCACTTTCGTCGGTTTTCAACACTGCATCCCAGATCACTGAAATAAGGTTGACAACCTCTTGTTTAAATACGTTTCGATGTTCCTTTATAAAGTACCCAGTGATACTGAATGTAAGTTCACTGGATTCACTGGACGCTGAAATGACTATGATTCGTCGAGCTAAATGTGCCATCAGTGACAGGGTTGTTGCATGTTCATTCCATCACTCAAGAACTACACAGATAGTTCGAATATCCTATAATTTATGAAACATTGTCACCTCGTCAAAATTCCCATTTTCATCATCTGAGTTTTACCAGTCTTGCAGTTCGCTCCTCTTAGACGGTATCTCTTTGTTCATCGCTGGTTCTGTATCCGTCTTCACCAGATTACGATCTGGTGGTAGTTTAAGTACTTATATATATGCACAGCTTCTCTGCAACTGTCACTCAGCTTGGGGAGTTTACGACGGGTAGGACTCAAAAAATGTTGCAAATTTGTGCGCCATTTTACTTTGAACTCGTCAATAACGCACAGTTCGACACGATTCTTTGTGTGGCCGATTTCAGGGAAATCATCCTCACTTACGTTGCATCATTCGACAAGGGTATTGTTATGGTGTTGGTAAGCCTTACTTATAATGCTTGCCTGAATGTGCCATCGCACCTGTAAAGAGAGCGAGGCCAGGAACCGTGGGGCGTTATAACAACAGTTCAATATTTGGGAAGACAAGCGCCATACTTAAGGTCATCAGGGCACCGAGCGTGGATCTTACCACAGCCAGCCACTGACAGAGCAAGATGGTAATAAGACAGGCGCTTCGTCCACCGTAGCGCAACGATGATCAGTCTTCGGCATCATTATTAATGTAGAGACATGCCGGTAGTTCCAGTAGTACCAACAGTACATTCAATAAGTTGCGCGTGGCTTGAAGTATTAGCTAACTATGATACTAAAATATTTGGGATGTAACTAAATAGTAAAGTATATGTTGCGCTCCCCTTAATTACCCAGAGTAATTAATATAACTTGACGCATATAGTTTTGTAAAACATAATGTAAAATTTCTACTTTTAATTATTTTAAATACAAGATGTACTAGATTAAAATGTGTTACATTGTTCAGAGCACGCTACCCCACAGAGTTTGTATGGCCTCCAAATAGGACCACAACAGCAGCATCCACGATGCAATTAGATGAATGGCGACAGTTCTCTCTGCCCCGAGATCTTTTGTGGCTAAGTAGAAATTCTCCAGGAATGTTATAAATTCACCCATAAGAGTTTCCTCCAGTCCATCAAGACGATGTTCCTCACTGTTATTTTCTGGCTCACTATGAACTGATTTCAGCTGGGAATGCAACGTTCGCAGTATTATAAACTTCGAGTTGCACTACGATCCGACATCAAGTTTCATAGTATGAGGAAGTTGGTTGACAAGACCGGATATTTTCAGATACGGCACTATCTTTGCAGTCTGATCGAGAACATTCTTCATGCTGAGAAGGGTCTCTTCCAAGTATGTATCATGAAATGTATTCTACAACACTGTATTAAGGAGATGTATAATTAGCAACACATGTGAAAGCTATGTAGACGTCACACGGTATCACTACAAACACTTCAGACTTGGAAGTAACGAACCTCAACAGCACAACGAGAGATAGCCTGGACGACTGACAGCTGGACGACTAACGTCGGCAGCTATTGTTTCCTGTGGCCCGCTAGACAGTTGTCCGGGCAAACGCACGTCCCGGGCCCGTGCGGAGGTTCGTCCGTGTACGGATGGTGTGAAGGGACTCGTGTCTCGCCGAGTATTGTTTGTTTATCCGGGTGATTGCACGGTCCGTGTGGAAGCAGCCTAACCCTAATGATTTGCGAAAGGCATCGTCGACAACATAAGCATCCCAGCTAGAGACAGCGATGGTACCACCAAAGACTAAGTCGGAATGTTGTTTGCAGGCTCTCCATTAAACGAACACTTCATCTTGGATCGTACATTCCAGTAGCTCGCTGGTCTTAAAACAGGTAATTGAATTATGAGCGGATTTTTTCTCTTGGTGAGAAAATATGTGTGGAATTAGGAGCACCACCGACAATACCCCACTAACTAATGTAATGGAAGATTATAACACGAACAAGAATTTATGGATAAAACGTTTGAGTCTACTTTCATTTACATGATTGTAAACAATTCTTATTAAATTATTAGAAGGTTAGATGGTCGGTGGGTCTTGACGTCTCGTTTATAGCGATATCAATAGAGGTGCGACCAGAATTTAATGCAATACTAGTGAGAAAATTACAAAAACACGCCTGCTTACCTGGTATTTTTAATCAAAACTCCTCGTATTGTAAATTGGTATGCAACCAACTACATTATGAAGGTAGGATTTGCACCATCAACTTTAATAACAATTAGTCTAACGTTTTGGTGGACTGAGTTAATCACCTTAAAATACATACGGGGACATCAATTTGAAAACAAGTGCGAGAGTAATTTAATTCATGTAAGTTTACGTGGCCTACCGTAACACCGTTTCGTGCAGAATTAGGTGAAAATAGGTTGTCCGGTTTAACAGTTATTAGGGGGGACATACACTCCAGACACTCATCCTTCGGAAATTAGGCTAAAAATAACTTACCAAACCGAATGCTCAAAGCATCCCGAAAGAGAAAGCTGTAATTCACTTCTTACATCAGACAAATATCTGTGATACAGCGCGACTTTCACCACATTGTTTTCTTGCAGAAGAAGAGATATCGTGTGACCAACCACAAATCACTTGCAAGCAATGTGACATCATATTTAAATCATTAGTGCTGTCACGTGACACTGGTGGGAGTCAAACTAAGGCAACGGACCCAAACACCTTAGATTATTACTTGTTGTGTCACCTAAAGGCATGGAGTTATGATAATGACATGGCAAATGATTGAGAAATGTAGCTACGTGTTAATGATACATGTCAGGCAGTACAGTCTATTCGCGGCGTCGTCACACTTTCTGAATCAAACCTTTGAATAATAACCAATTATTCCTTTTTGGTTGTTTTCTAAGTATATCATGTACAAAATGCTTTACTTCTGTTTAAAATAAGGTGATTAAAATTAAATATTTGCTTATACTATAACTCTAAATTGTGATATTTTTTTTAGAATGAATATGAATAGAAAACAGAGTGAAAATGAGTGTGTTAGTGATGCCTAGTAAGTAATGGTATTCATACAAAATATTATTATACTGAGTGCGCACGAATGTAGTGCGTTGTCCGTTTCGTGTAATTTTCGGGATTTCGTTAAGCAAGGGTCGGAGGGAGGAATGGCCTAAAAGTAGAAATTTCGCAAGGCTTCCGAAAAGTTGGAAGTAACGATGAATGCAATAAAATGGTGGTGTGATGCAGTGTGTTCGCCAGTACTTTCAGAGCGTCGCCTTCATTCATGTATGAAAGTCGGCGACTCCAACGCTTTATACACTTATCGAAATGCCACATGTGATAAGCTAACCCATGATAGCTAACAACAGTATTTTATGACAATACCTAATAAATGAGTAATAAACATTGCGCTGAATAATCGGCATATGTCATTATCCCCATATGGCAATACGGTTATTCAAAACAACAGAACTGGCTGCGTATCAAGCATTAGTTCCCACAATTCAACACAACTATGTAATTGTCTGGACACTGATGAACTGGCCATGTCGCAACAAGACAAACCTATTTGTTAATTTGCACATTATCGTTACCTTTCCGTAACAAAACATGTACTGCAGCACAGTGTTTTACAATAAACGTTCGTATATTTATTATAGTATTGTGCAGGCAAATGTTTAAGCTTACACGTTATTGTAACAGAGGATACATCCCCTTTCATCAGTATCTAATGAAGTCTGTCGTAACCCGTCAGAAACTTTTCAAATCAGTAACAAGGCGATTTCGGGTGTGCATGCAAGTACAAACTAAAAAAACGCTTGGTTGTTAGGTATACTGTGTCAGGCTGCATACTCACAAAACTAAAAGAACTACATGCATCGATATTTCGGAGACGATTAATCTGAGCGAGTTCCGATAAAACCTCTTTTTTGTTAATTTTCACATTACCAAAAATGAAGTGCGATATATTGTTTCAAATTTAGAGACCAGATGAGGGCGCCAACCAGAAGATAGGTACTGAAGGGAGAGGTAATTATCACCACATAATTCCCATATGGGTAAGAACTCCCTTTTCTTAAGGTCTGTTTAAATTTTTGTTGCGTAATATCAAACATTTTCTGATATTTGTAAGTAAATAAAATTTTATATTTAATATTAACGGGCCCATAACTTACACAATTTTGACACTTTCGAAAATGAACCAAAACTTTCTCGTACGAAATCACCTCCCTAAATTAACACACCCAGTCTTTGCTCGTCCTGTTGATCACTTAAGTTTTAATGTGAGGAACAACCTGACACGTTTCGTTGATGTAGTTACAAACCATAGTTTTTATAGCTTTTTCACAGAATTTTAAAACATACAATTCTTGATTAAAGTCAGACATTTCAAAACCATAAAATGTTTCAGCCTACAAACCCGAATATTTTAACTTAATCACTGAATGCTTGTAGTAAAGTAACAATGAGTAAAGGAAATTAGCGTTACATAAATACGTGTAATTGTTAAACTGTTAAGTAGGAAATATTATTTTTCACTTCTTACAAATAGGATTACGAATTGGCTTAATGGTACAATACTAGCGTGTATAACATTTTCACATGCACACATAACAGATGCATAGACACCAGGTACTAGAACAAAAATAACATTGTTTCCTCTGAATGACGCCATTGCAGAAAGGAAAGACAAGTTAACTGCTGTGAACCGACTACAGAATGCTTCCTCGCTTATACGAAATAGTTAATGTAATGCATAGTACTGTATGAGAAAATCAAGGGTAACAGTAAGTGCCTTTGGTTACATTGCTTTGAAAACTCTTCATAACATCTTGCTCGGGACAATTTAAGACAAGCCAGAGATAAATTGGACGTCGAATTCAAGCAAATGAACGTGATGTCATCGATGATGACCACACAAAGACACCATTATAATATAAGAGTACCCTTACACAACATAGTGGCAAGCCTCTACCACTAAAGACTGCAGCGTTTAAACTGTATTAACATTAAAAAATTACATTGGATAGTGGTTGACCTTGAACTGAAAGGTGACTGACTTATGGACGTTAAAAGTGGTATTTCTGGTAGACGAAGCATTCGTAACACTACGAAGAGTTCGTAGCACTACGAAGAGTTCGTAGCACTACGAAGAGTTCGTAGCACTACGAAGAGTTCGTAACACTACGAAGAGTTAGAGATCTCAGGCTAGTGTAGTGCCGAAAACATTTTTATTCGCATAAAAGAGAAATAATTACAGAGTGAAATTACTTTAAATCAATTAAATGGGCGTAAATGTAGTAATAGATTATCTGGAAGCATTATAAACAGAACAAAAATAGCTTAAATTATGCGTTACTAAACAAATAGTTAAAACTATTTCATAAATTAAATTATGTAGATGCCAGACATAGTGAAGAGAAATGAATCCCTATTGATGATTCATTACTTCAAATACGAAATAAATATGGCAAAGCCATGTAAATAATTTGTTATGACGTATTTTAACTTAAACTATGCTAATGTGAAACTACTAAAAATAATTGTGTAGAATATTCACATAGACTTGGATTTCGCTAACATGAGATGTTTTGTTTTATTATTTTAAGATAGGAAGTTTGAATTCCTCGATGTATGTAAAGCCTTGCTGAAGTAGGGTCGAGTGCTGTCCGACTCGCTCTAGCCTGAGGGATCAGAGGGTAAAATCCATTCTCGCTTAATTCAATATTGATATTAGAGGCGGGTGGCGGGCCATCACATGCTCGCAGATAGCCGCTATTAGCCTGTCGGCGGCATAGCGGAACATATGGCGGGCTACGTACGACCACATGCGTGACGAGAAATACGTTTTTTAATGACGTCCTCGTTAACAGCGTCGACCAACTTTTACAGCGCCCATTAATTGGCGGCGGAATTAATCACGCCTACGAAATTGCGAGAGGAAAATCACGCCATACTGTTGCCAAGTGTCTCTTACTACAAAAAAAAGACATCAACCCTCGCCCGTTCAGGTGGAAATAAGAGACTGGGCAACTGCAGATGGATAACTGCGCGATTTGTTGCTTACAGTGATTTTTCATTATCAAACATGAAAAAATTATATTATCTGCATTTCAATTGTTTTCTTTTGTGAAAATGAATTCAACACGAAACATTTCCAAAATATATCTTCATGTCAGCAAGTTAGAATACAAAATAAAATGTAAAAGTATGTTTTTAAGTCAATATTTTAATAAATTGTACTAGAAATGTCAAAATATTGTTGAAAATTGCTTAAATGACTGCCTTAGAATATATATATATATATATATGTTATATTCCTGAATATAAACTTCAGGAGGTTTAGTATTGATATTATTATTACTGTTATTATAATTTATGTTTTTCACACGGTTTTGTATAGAATTGATACAGGCTAGGACCTCTACAATGACTGTGAAAATTGAAATATATAATCTCATACCTCTCAAAATTGCATTCTTAATGAACTGCCATATTCGGTGTGCATCAAAAATATTATAAACGCTGGAAGTAATAAGTCAAGGTAACCCAGATACCAGATTATTTTGCCGCTAACGAAAGGTAAAAGATTTTTTTTCTCTATAGTCAATTATGTTTATATAAAAACTGCTACAGATTGCATGTGTTATTGTGGTCGATAAGTGCTTATACTATCGCCATAAAAATGAGACATGTTTTTCTTACGCAAAAGAAACTATAATACTGAAATCAGATGTTGACAGACTGTAATACAGAAAGTGTACAATAAGGCGTCAATGAAGATGATGGCGATTTTACCAAAACTTGTTTTATTAAGTAGGCAGAAGTAAACATGAACATCATATCTGTGCAATATGATGACTTAAATCAACAAGTTGATAGATTAAGACTTTTGATCATTGTATAAAGAATAAAAGGCAACTCGCCCCAGTAACGAGGCTGTAACAAATGTGTATGTGTAAGATGTCTTTAAAGTTGGATTCCTCAGCTGCCATTGTCGAAACTGATTAGTCTGCACACAAATCACGTGGTTGTTGCTCGGAATGGCCGAATGCTCGTCGAGCAGCTTTTATGATATATGAAAACTAATGGCTGTGTGCAGTGTCATTTTAATTTGACAGAATTATCTACAAATTACCATGGCCAAAAGTAACGTAAGGACCAGAAAATGTTTAAAGACATATATAAACTAGAATAACAATGCTTGCCTGAATATTGCGTTGTTTAAGAAATTATCTGTGTCATATTTAGCTATGTAGATCGGAGACATCGCCCTTTTAATTCAAACAAACTCCAGTATAAACAACATTGGCAAGGCGTCACAGACATTATGTAAAAATATGCGTCCACTCAGTTGTAGTCTCTCCAAGTAAACAAATAATTTAATTACTTTAAATGGAGGCTGTTTCAGGTTACTCAGAATTTTCTCAGCTCTGACTACAAATTCTCAGACTGCTTCGGTTATAAACATTCATAAAACTGGTCTTCATGTGCTGTATTTAACAGCACACGTAAATATATAGCTCTAATTTTACCAACACTTGAATTCCTTCGTTATGCCTGTCTTCCTTTGCTGTCCATCACATTTATGGATCATCCCTGGTAACCACATTGTTTCACTGCAGCCTTATCTTCTCAGTGAGAATAATCATAGTTATGTTTTTTGAACAAGTATTATTACAGACACACCCAAAAATTACCCTGTGTCCTCCTTTCACATCTCGCCTTTGTCCATCCATATCCTTTTGTTCTACACCCCTGCTGAAACAGCTTCCAAAGATCTACTTTATACAGTACACATTGCTCATAACATCCTAACATTGGTGATTTCGTTTAAAGTACTGTTTAAATAAATTTATGGATTGGTAATTGCAATGTAACATCTTAGTGACAAATTCACGTTTGTTTTTGGACATGGAAAACAACTCTACTGGATTATAAATGGGGTTCAGGACAGTGCATAAAACAAGGCTTCATTTTAGAGTCCCACGCCGCATCATGGCAACATCATGGCATGAATAGCAATCTTGTATTATTACGTACGTGACTAACCCCTTAAATAATATAAATTTAGACGGACTGCAAAAGTATACTTTGTTATATTATTTTGTACAAATTATACAAATAAGTTTCCCGACATAGGATATGACGAATTTTGGTAGTACCTTCTAAAAAGTAGGAAAAGGAGATTCTGAATAACTTCATCAAATGCCTGCATTGATACTGCCAGTACGCAAAGTTAAATTTAAATAGATTACATTTTTTCGAAGGTATCCTATATTAATATAAAATGTCTCTATGGTCGCTTTTTTTAAAATAAGTGTCTGATCCACTTAAAACATACACATACACCTCACCTGGAATAGTACTACTTGTTTGCCAAATTCCGTAGGAATCGGTTGATTTTTTTCCGAGTATACACAAAAACAATATTTCTTCATGTGGTGCTATCGCTATCTTTCAAAAGAGGCTCCGTGTATACACACTTGATTGTTGGAATTGATACTGCCAGCATACAAAATCAAGTTGAAAATTCTTACATAAATTTGTGGATTTGGAATAATGAGAGAAATTCTTTATATACCTACTAACCTACCTAATTCTTTATATACCTACTTAAAACATTTTAATTTACACGGTGCTGCTTGTATGCTTAATTCCGTTGCAACGGCATTTTATTCCCCGATATAAGACATAAAACTTTAATTTTTTCATGTTGTACTACCTTACAAAATGTCTTATGCGTTGGAATATATGATTTTTGTAATAGATTCTTTCAGAAAACGAGGTTTATTCGTAGTTGGCTGAGTAGTATAATAGATATAGTAAATAAATATAAACTATTTGTATAGCAGCAGTTCTGAAAAAAAGTGCCTTATCAATTTGAACCGCATATGTTTACGTAGCCTACCGTAGTATTATTTACGTACTCAAACGTCCTAGTAGTTTCCTAAAAATAACATAAAAGCTTTAGTTTGTAATGTAGTGCTATCTTCCAAAATAAAGGATCAACAACGATCTCTATCTCTAAATTCAGTGATTACATGATGCACTGTCAACTTACAAAATCTAGTTCTAATAGGTTAAATTTTTCTCGAGGTATACCATAACACCATAAATTTGATCAAGTTTCCGCTATTTTGAGAAAAAATTATCAGTAGGTTAGACAAGTATAGAATTCGGATGTCTTACTAATATGTGTACCGAGTTTCGTGACATTCTGTTCACACATAAATTTTTTTTTGTGGAAACACCCAGACTCACACAGAGAACACATATACTATCACATACACAGACAGACAGAAGCACGATTTCACGAGCCTATCTTCCCTTCAAAAAACGGCTTAAAAGTGGCATCTTTGGTTATATGCAGTAAAGGAAAACACGAAGAGTGAAGGAAAAGTCTCTAAGGTTTTAACTTTGGAGCATAATTCAACTAAGTAAATTAAATAATCTCTGTAATGGATTCCACGTCGCATAGTACATAGGATCATTCGACCCAAAATATTTGAAAATATCCACAATACTAATTTTAAACCACTTATACTTTAAGTCATAACATGCAACTGAATTCTCACACAATTCAATAACTACGCAAATCTCAATTTATGTTTATCTTGTTTATCGGTAATTGTGCTCACCGCAAAGTCTCTATCAGTTTCATTTCCGGGCATATCGCCTTCCTCATTGGTGTATCACAGCCTTTCAGATTCTCTTGTACTGCAAGCAGAAGTTCTTCAAAGGACTCTACAGACATCCTTGTGTAGTTGGAACATTTTCTTTATGTTGTCTAAGGTCGTGATAAAATATTGCAAACATTCCCTTTTCAGCGTGCGTTTGTAACAAAGTATGTACCCATAATTTGTTCTGCCTACCATTTCTACGCTTTCTCATTAGGTACCACAGAGCTAATACTTGCTCCGCGTTCATCGTCGGAATGAACAACTACGTCGCACAGCCTAGTCGCAGGCACATCGCTGTATTATCTGGTCGCACTGCCAGCTCGCCTAGACCGGGGGCGCCCTAGGCCGGTATTCCAGAACGTTCAGTTTAACATTACAATGTGCTACCATCTCGAGCGATAGAAAAGCGATGAGTTATCCTTAAATCGTGGAACATATTTGTTAACGTAATTTATCTATGTCCTCAGATGGTAACGGATGTGCCGCTGTTTGTTATTTGCCGCCTCGTGTGAGGCTATAAACAAATGAAAGCGATACCTAAGTGTTTATTTACAATAGCTTTTGCCAAAATAAATACCTGCATGGTTTATTTGTTACGTTATCTGTAGCGCCGGCTGTTATTACAGACTTGAAATAACGTTGCATAGAGCAATACAAATTAATATTTATTATTATAGGCCGTTCACGGTAAAGTGAGCACTTTTTAAGCTAGTTACTTTTCTCTTTCAACCAATTTATATCCTTCCACAACTTGTTAACGTTAACCCTGCCATTTAAGTAATAAATACAGTGTATACATTCACCATACTCAAAACCAAAAGTCCGAGGCCACAATAACATGTATTCATTTGTTATTATGTCTGATGAAACAGCTTCAAAAAGTGCTCACTTTACCGTGAACGGCCTATATCGTCTGACGTGATATATTTATTTCGTTCTTTAGTGCGTGATAACTTATTGAACATAATATGGTATGTACTATGTAATATGGTGAACATGCATTTTAGCAGCAAAATTGCAACTTTATATTTATATGTATATGATAATAAATAAATCTACGATATTTTGCGGTCCTGCAAATCAGAGCTGTATTGTATTAATTTGCATTGATGAAGTAGGAGTCAAGGGATAAAATAGCATGTGGATGAAGCCCATAACCGCAATGTAAAAATACTGAACAATAATGCAGTCTTTCATTGGTTTTGTATGTAGCATGGGAACTGAATACATAACCTTATTTTAGGTCCTGGTAATAAAAATTTGTTACCCGCCCCTTTGTTTGACAAAAATGTCTGTATTAAAATATGCGCAGTATTAAATATCTCCAGAAATACACATTTAAAACAGTTTGTACTGCTTACGTCAATTTTATTGTAGTATTATTCCATGAGTTTTACTGGCTGGAATTCCGAATTTTTCCACATTGTTGAGCCGTGGTAAATGTTCAAATGACAGATAAGACAAGGCAAATTAACTCATTGTATTACTACAGTCGAAACTGCTGTTCACTGATGTAAACATTGTTACTGCAGTTTTCGCTGTCAAGTATGAAACCAAATGCTACTTACTCCATGGGTCAACGCCATTTCGTACGCACGCACATCTCTATTGCAATCGACACGACACACGCTGCACTAAGCCTCCACTGAAACGTCGAAACGTTAGAAACACGAAGTAATTGTACTTAATTTATTTTACATTTGAATGTTTTTTTTGTAAAGGAAATAACATACAAGACAATTTTTTACAGAATCGTAAATATCCGCACCTTAAGTTTTACAGAACAGTAGGGACATCATATTTTTACAAAAATACCCAAAGTTACACTAAAATTAATCGTTTAGCATTATATTGCATTAACAGCAGCATCAGTTACTGGCTGTTCTCAGATAACCAAAAATTACTGTTGTAGTAACATTAATACTGCTGTCACAATATTAGACTTTTTCATTGCAGTCGATGCTGGTTTCAAAATGTAGGCAGATTGGGATACAAATGTGCCTCTAAGACAGCAGATACGTACTAGGCGTACGTGGTTTCAGAAGAACTCACGGGAATGAAATATCCTCCGTGGACGGACCAGATGAAAGTTTTTTCCAAGAAGTGGCCGTCATTAGAGATCATTTTTCCTGGTGGAGGAATTCGCTTTGTTGCATGAGACATTTCCAGTGGTGGCTAGCATAGCAGGTAAGGTGCCCCCCCTTTTTTTCCCAAGAGCCCCTCGGTAGCTTTGATGACATAATCTTAAACAAAAAATTCGTGGGCTGTCGTGTAGATAATAACCCATAGCCCCGGAATGAGCTACGAAACCCTGATATAAAATTGTATATAAACCATTAAATAAGTATTTTCCTTATTATTTCACTTTTGATACCCATAATAAAAAAGAATAATCAATATTTCAATTGGAAATCCGTTTATTTTATAATATTTATTTTAATATTAATATTATTGTCTGGTTTTGTCAGCTAATATAACTGACATAAAAGCTAAAAGAATATTCCGTAGCTACACTGCAAAGAGAATCACTGTTTTCAATAAGGAAAATGGTGGTAATGAATGTAAATTATGTTATCAAGCTCATGCTAACTGATGACGTCCAAACCAATGTACAGAAATATAAACCACAGTTATGTCGGTGAATACAATAACCTAATTAAAATTGTCTATAGTATGTCAGCAACGCTGTAGCACAGATTTTCGCTGAACAATGGTATATACTTTCACATATTTTGAGCAATTTACACTGTTACATTGTAAGAACTATAGCGCTGTCTCATCGAATTCGATAAAGAAATTAGACTGAAGTAATAAGTATATCTGGCGGTATACCTGATGTAAAGAAAATTTCGAGTTATTTCATTGCTCAGAAAACAATTTCACGCTTTTACTTTTTCGTAAACGTGATTAATACCTAACATTAGACTATATATTTATAAAATTAAATTAAAATATTGAAATATTTACTATAACGTGTACAATGTTAACCCTAAAACGTAATTAAGAACATTATTATCACTATAGTGCTAAACGTTTGCAATAAGCTCAATGTTTTCACTTCGCTCTTGTTTCAAAATGACAGAAGAAAATTACATTTATTAATTGTTGAAATGAACTGAGTTTTTAGGTTACTTTTAATATACTGGAATCATAAGTGTTAGTTTGCAATTTATGAGAATTCGTATTCTACACTTACCTTACATTTATTTGTATGTAAAACTTTTAACACCCGTAAAAATAAATTTGCATGCATATAATTTTCCTAGATTATTTTCTTGTTTTTATCGCTACACATATTGTCATTTGAAATTTTTGTAATATTTCTCAGGCATGTCTCTTATATGATTTCAACTGTTTATGTAGATTTTATTAATTTTTATTCATTTTATTTTTCTTAACACGTAACATTTTAAAAAAACCTTAGGTATGGTGGCAATATTTTATGTTTAATTTGGATATGCTAGTTCATTTTTCATTGTGTATTTTTTATAAATAATTAGTATTTATGTTTTGTGTAATCTCGTTTTGTAAGTATTTATATTTATTATTTTATTGTATCTCTGTTCCGAGATCACGTATTCTTTGGTTTTTCATCAGTTAGGCCATTGGAAGTGGTTCATGTTGATGGTTTAAATAGTTTTAATCCCCACTGGCCCACAGGTTTAAACCCTGACTGTTGATTGGCTGGCACCTTAGGTCCCCTTAAGCTAGCGCCAGCTGGCAAAGCTTAACGCTCCCATCGATAGCAGCACCCAATGAGTCAGACGTAGGCTAGGACCCTCCGTCTGATGTGGACGCAGAGGAAGGATTTTTTATTTGTTTTAGGATGTGTAGACGTTTCCCTGAACTCGCGTTTAAATTATTCTGCAGCCAGAAAAGGAGTGTGAGAGAGCAGTCGCCCATTTGCGAGGTTTAGTGGTCAGGAGATAGCTACACATTCTGTAGGCAAATTGTCGGCCCAATACCTGTACTGTCGGCAACTGTCGGTTCAATGCCAGAAGGTAGCCATCTGACAACAGCGTGATGTCTTTTTGAGACAGATTGCAAGCCGTTAGAAAAAGAAAAAAGACAACGGCCCGCTGTATTTTTTAAGGATAATAGATGGGTATCACCGAAAATATAACGCCATGATATCGCAGAGCAAAAACGTTGCTAGCATCTTAAAAGTAATTTGGGCGATTATCTTACAGCAACATAATCTTTTCGGCAAGCTGACCATTATCTCATTAATTCCGGCACGGTAACATTTTCGTGACAGGACTCATCAGAATAAAGATATAAATATGATGTCTTTTTGCCGACAAACTTTTGGAAAGTGTTTTGGATAGCTCTTAATGCCATGATGTATTATTTGATACCACCTATTAACCATTGGGATGATTTTTCGTGATTATAAATGTGTCATGTGGTAGCCCATGGTATTTGTTTGTTTTGAAATTTTGTTCATTTGTACAACCATCCGACAGATATATTAAAATGTAACAAAAACTACTTTGTTTGCAAGGCTCTGAAGAAATAGTTTTAAAAAAACCAGTGTTTTAAAAAAAATTGTTATATTGTCATGGAATATACATTCCATTATAATTATTCCTTTAAAATAATTTGTGTTATGACATATTTTAAATTACTGGACTATATCAGCAACTTACCCCGTTGTGTATAAGTTAGCATGCTAGGCTGTCAATTTAAGGGTTTTAGATTTGAATCCTGAACTCGGCAAGCGAAATATTTTCGTGTCATACATTGTGTTGAGAAGTAAATAAAATGGAAATATGTTAAGAGGAAATGACAGTTACTGAAATTTTTTAATCGAAAAGTTAAGATTTTTTCATGGGTATACTGCTTTTTTCTGGACATCATGCAGCTGCAGGCCCGGCATCGTAACGATATCCAGCCATCGCAGGCCCGACACTGTCGGCCAACAGTTAGCCACCAGTCCATATTTCCATCGGGCCACTTCCAGTATAAGACAGCGGGCCGGTATCGGCTGGCCGGAGTTTGTAGGCTAGCTTTTACGTGTAGAGTTGAGCTCCACGTTTACTCACCTTATCCTGCTACACACTTTCCTGCGAGAGCATCCTACATTAAATCCAGTTGGTTAATTAACGATAAGTCGTACGCTGTGACATGACATTTTCATTGGGATATAATTTTCTTAATAATTTGAATCAGCTCGGTTTTCCGTTAGCGTTAGTAAGCAAGCGACGCCGTTTTGATTTTTATAAGTACAGAAGTTTCCAGCTTATGATGCCCACTGAAAAACTTGAGATAAGAGTGACTTGTGCCAGAGCTAGAATGTACAGTGAGCACATCAATTTTAAAGTTAATTCTAACTACAGAGAACACTTTAATAATTCATTTTTGAAACGAGTATTTTCAGACACTGGCAAGTTCTTATACGCAACCGTCAAAGGGTCCACTAGGCTAGGCATGACAACTTTTAACATTGCTAGTATAGTATTGCGTGTTTCTAGCTTTGCTCATATTGCCGTCAAGGTTTTTAAATATTCTTTCTATCAGACAATTGCAAAAGAAATTTTAAAAAGTTAAATTAATGAATCATATCGAAAAGGGCGTATCTGTCGTGTCGATTTCTCTGCTGTAGTGTTAAGATAACTTGTTTCCTATTCTGTGCAAAACATACGTTTTTATTGGAGTTCTCCGTTACCTGCCTTGCTGTGACGTACGTACACAAATGGCGTATGTGTCAAATACTAATTTTATAGAGGGTGCTAACAATAATAATCTTGCTCACCTACCGGCCTAGGACTGCACCGGGCAATTCTAAAACTGCAGCCTAAGTAAGGTTACATTTCCCCACTGAGTCATTTCAAGTCAGCTATTCCGCTTGATCACTATAACTTTTATATATGTTGTTTCACTGTTGTGTATGAAAACTACAGTCTTCATGAAAGGGAAGAATCCTAAAATGTGCATCGCACTGACACTAAAATATACGTAATAGTGCTTGAGAGTGCTATACGCAATTGGACCTGGCTGGAGTTGATGAAACTGACAAAATTATCCAAAGGTCAAACATTACTAAATATTAAGTAAGCAGTTATCTAAGGAAACAGTTATTTAGAAGCTAATTATTTTAACAATTCAAATTATGTGCAGAAAACCTAGCAAACTAATCTGCGTATGGTAACCGACGTATACTTCACTGCAAATAAAACATACAACAGTTGAGTAAATAAAAATACTACAGTAAGTACATATTTATGCACGAACAACGTCATGGCAGTGTGTATTTGCATACCTGTAATATTACATTACAGTATTTTCAAACTTTACGTAACATACATTCTATACTTCTGTATATCCTATAATGTGAGAAATATGACGACAATTATCTTGTATGCCAATGTATACTGTGTAAATTTTTTTATGTATCGCTCTTTATCTTCTGTGTCACAAAACTACAAAATACCTTCCCAGAATGTTGATGCCCGATGATGGTGAGCAAGAAACTGCAAGTTATGTTCTCAGTTGTTCCTACGAATGCTGCACCGACTACCATTAAAGAATATTGTAAAGTATGTGTTGGAGCATGAACAACTCTCCGCGGCGCGAAGCGGAGGTAGTTGTATTTCTGTTGCACCTAACAGTAGTATACGTCTCTTAATATCGCTCAGAACACTCCATCAAAACAGCGAGTATGTAATGAAGGACGCATTCCGCAAACTGCGGAAACAATGTAAATCACATGCAACTGCCAGTAGCATTATTCTGGCCTCATTTAGTATTGTTTGATACTATGGAAATGCATTTTTAGATGACTTCAAAGAGTCTGATGGAATTACGATGTCAACCGCTAAATAAAATAACTGTAAAAAACCATTTCAATCCACGCTTTTATTTATAAATGCACTAAAAAGAGAAAAATAATTACAATAGTAACACAATTTATAGAACTTGTAAGATGTGGACGAACAGCCGTAATAAACGTTACTACATATTAATATGTTTGTGTCAATTTATATTTAGTATATAAAAGCTTGGCGCAATATATAACGTACACCTCATTTTCGTAAGCGTAGTAAGCCCATATCTTGCGTAAGGCTCTTAACTATTTGCGCTAAACTTTTATATACTAAATATAAATTCATACAAACATATTAATTTGCAGTGAAGTTTATTACTGCTGTTCGACCACATCTTACAAGTTCTACAGATTGTGTAACTACCATAATTATTTTTCTCTCTTTAGTGCATTTATAAATAAAAGCTTGGTTTCAAAAGTTTGTTTACAGTAATTTGATTTTCACTTTTTAGTTTCACCAATTGTTATGTATAATACATGACTGCTAGTGTCTTGGATACTGCTTAAGTTACATAAAAGCTTGTAACTTCCGTACCAACATCAGATCAGCTCAATGGCACCTTTACATTGTACTGTCATCGGAACTGCACATGTATGCATGATTTCAGCTCGAATGGATAACGGTAAATGGTTTAAAGTCAACTTGCAAGATTTGAACTAAACACACCCACACACATACATACAATTGGAGTTTAAAAAAACCGTAGCGAAAAACATCGAATTATTGAGGCGATTTTCAATTCGCCACACTATTAACAGTTGAGGAGTTCCCTCGTGTTCAGATGATCCTGGCTGCAGCACCAGGTCGCTGTCACCATATTATTGCATTGTCAGGGGTTTTTTTATATGTATATTAAGTTTCAGCTCGATTGAATACCTAGAAGTGGGTCAAAATTCGCTTGCAAGATTTCACCCGAATCTACAAACAAACAAGGCAAGCTAAATAAAAGATTGTAAAAAACGGTACCCGTAGACGCTTAAACAAAGATAAAATTGCCTCGATTCCTACAACCACGTCTTATTACGAAACCTAACACATATTTGCTTACTTGCAAGTGTTATTGTCAGGATGGTTATATTTAATCACTATATATCTCATACCCACAATATACAGCGATTAACTCTGTCTTACCAACTAAGTCCTTGGTATATAATCTAGGTCATAAATTTCTTAGAAAATTATCAAGTACGCACATTTACTCTGAAGTTAGTATCTACAAAATAAAATTTATTATTCCTCTAAACTCATTTCTAAACTAAACAACGTTTTGGATAATTTTGCGGGAAGCGTTATAATATAAAAATACTTCAACTGGAGAAGGTGAGTTTTTTTCAACTTACATTCGAGCGAATAAAAGGCGGAGGCGATTTCAAAGGACAGTCTCCTGAAAGGACTCTAGTCTTTTTCCGAACTTTCTTGTTTCTGTGCGACACGTTAGAGCGGTTTGGTGTCACGTGTCTACGAAACTTGAAAGACGGGAGAAGAACAAACAGGATCCCAGTTGTCGATTATCTCTGCAGGCACAACGCTTTTCCCTTGATATTGAGACGTGTGAAAACTCCAATCTTTGCCAGAGAAAATTTCAAGAATTCAGAATACATATAAAAAACCTTTATTTTTTAACCGTTTAATTCATTTTAAATTAAACATCTGACAATATAAATTAGTTATTGACATAACTTAAGTAACATTAATGCTTATTGAAATACAGAAATTCGTGTATGTAGGTAGTACTATAGCCCGTTGTAATAAAAACGGCTACAACTACCCACTGTTCAATGAGAGAAGTTTAACAAGCAGTGCGAGAAGAATTTTTCATATTACATAAATATGGTCTTTAACTTCAGATGAAACAACTTAAAACTAAAACTTTATTAGCAAATTGTGCCGTATGCGCTCCTTCGAAAATTTTTCTCATTACAATTGTTTGCCTCATGTGAAAATGTTCAGCCTGTGGCAGCATCATTTATCACATAAAGAAGGCCATTATATATATATATATATATATATATATATATATATATATATATATATATATATATATACAGCCATCATCTGCCTTATAACTGCATACAATGTGGATGAAGTACGCTGCTTCATTATTCCCCTGTTTGTACCCTTCTTTCCTTTCCTATTCTTTCCCTAGCCAGCAATACAATTCTACAATAATCGCCACAGTCCTCAACACATTTGTATACTTCTACCAGCATTCTTCACTCCCGTCTCTTTCTAAAGATTTTTTTTTTTTTTTTTTTTTTTAAGACTTCAAAGGAAAATAATTGTTGCCTAAAATAATTTCAAGTTCCTTTGCGTACTATCCCTACTATATCGGAAGTGTATCTACTCGGTCTATTTGCGTGTTGATTTACCACCATATAACTTAATAACTACATACATTTCTCAGAAAGTTTATCATTACTGAGTGTGCCGATTGAGAAATCAGAAGACACGTAAGAATCGAAGAAAATTCCACTGATACAAATGTTATAATCATACTCGACAGTGCAATAATTGTGTAACTGATTTTGCTACAGCTGAGGACGCTGCGCCGCCCAGCGTAGACGATTGTCCATACGGAGATGTCGATTTATGTTGCGTACAGAAAAACACATCGCAGTCAATTGTATACACCCAAGTTACAAACGTTGTGTATTTAATAATACTGAAAATAAAGTGTATCTTATCATAAGTTAATGAAAACAGAAATTAAACGTAGAATGTCTCTATGATTATCCTGACATGCCCACAAAAGGGCACTTTTCCACAATGTGCATAACTATTTGATTAAGATAATACATCAGGAATACACTCCATTTTCTACACAGGTGGTCTGATCAAATTTACCCAGAAATATAAGATCAAGCTCGGTTCTTTAGGCCACGAGACCAATATATTTTCATTAAGATGACTAAAATAGCAAGTATAGACAACTGGGTGCCGTTCTACTAATATACTTGTTTTTAGCACTGAATTGGTCATTATCTAAAAATAATTTTACATATCCAATGAAAAATATTTTCTTATCGCCCCTTAATCAATATTTGTTATTAATCATGTTAATTTTCTCTGAAGTCGGTTTTCCAAGTTTATCTTGTAAATTTTTAATCCCAGTGGTACATCTTTTAAAAATCATTTAATAGGTGTTTTAAATACTCCATTTTATAATGGTTAATTATAAAACATGTAAATGCAGTACGTATTATATATGATATTTATTAAAATTAAATATCTGAATAAGCAATATTGCATTTTTAAAAACACTTTTAACTAAGGATTCATAATTACAAAAACTTGTAATTAACATGTGACTGAAACCACTTTTAAGGAGAATATATCTTGCGTTTTGAATGATCAGTTGAAAATTATTGTTGCCCAGAGATATATTAAATAAAGTAATCATTGGAATTTGAAGATTATTAAAAGGAAATGCCTGAATTTCATTTACAATGAACTTAAAACATGTAAAATGACAAATAGTTCATTGATACTGAGTTTTCATAACTGAGATTGAAATTCCTGTTCTTGCAATTCTGAGGTTCTGAGAAACTTGACCTTCCTATCACTTTTAGCTAAAATTAAAGACTTTTCTTTTGGATAATATTTTTGCGTCAAAGCAAAATCGCGCAGCTGGCAATTAGAGATTTCTAAGAAACAGTAACAATATTTTATTTTTATCTAAATTATAGTAATATACCCAGTACTGTATTTGTGCATAGCTCACTTCTTTTTAATATTTTTTATTTTTTTCTCGCCTTTGGTGAATGTAAATTATTAAAAAATTCTGACCAATTTTATGCTTGGTCATGCAGGAATTTAAGATACGTGAGTTTCCACAGAAATGAGGTTGAGTTGAGTGATTTAGGTAGCTCTTAACAACGAGTTATTGAGAGCCTATAGGGGTAAAATGATGCTAGAATGGAGCAGTGCCGGAATTAAAAAAAAAAGGGGGGGGGGGGGGAGATCAACGAGAAAACACCCGCCGACCAGCGGCATCGTCCGTCACGATTACCACTTGCGAAAACTCGGGAGTGATCCGACTGGGTATTCAAGCCACTTTTGCTATTGAGTATACTGTCATTTTTCTTACTCTACAGTTGATGAAAATGATATCAAAATGATGAAAATTATTTGATACTAGATGTTTCGGCGTTACCCTACTTAATATTACCATACCCCAAACGGTTTAACCTATTTTAAAATATGGTCAACAAATAATAAAATTTGTCTGTGTTGACTACGCATACATTGCCTGATACAGAATATGTCACACTATGAAGGATTGTTAAAAACAAACCAAACAGCATGTAGAGATATCCAAAGTGGCGCAGAGCATAACTATGGTTTAGTTTTCAAAACAGGCATGTTCCAGGGGCCTAAAATACAGGATGATCAGCAAGAAGTGGGACATCCATGTAGGGTGATGCATTGCTGAACCTGGCGTGGCATCAATTCGATGAGTGTCCTAACTACCTGGAGTATCGTGGACCAAATTTCGTTCATCCGAGTCCACAGTTCATCTTCATTTCGTTGGGGTGGAGGGTAGTCAACCGACATCTAATAATGTCGCACAGATCCTCAACGATCGGGAGATCGAACCAGCCACGGAATCTGTTCATCTTGCAAAGTATTGAGGCAATTCGGAGCTGTACTTCACCGGGCGTTATAGAGTTGGGAATGTGTGTTTGGGACACGTAGCAGATATGGTGTTTCCAGGGCCGCAGCACCCCATCAACTTAGCGGCATTCCACTAATATGACAGTACTAGAGGTAAGCGGCTGTTGTCACTGACAGCACTTGAAAACATGACCCACGTTCACATGTTGTGTGACACTCCACAACTAAAGAGGAATTCACCAGATGGCCACATCGCCATCAGATACTCACACGGTGATCATGATCGGTGAGATAGAAACATGTGTTGTATATGAAAGTTACGCTGTTCCATTCTGCACTCCACTCAGCTATGGTGCGGCATCGTTCTAAGCGATGTTAGCAATGGCATGCTGCCAAGGACAGCATCCGCAACGTATGGCTGGGCAACAAACCTGCCTCAGCCGATAGACGCTACACTGTTTGAGTTGATATAGGAGCATCCAAGCCACTCTGCATACTACACAATATGTCCCAATCATGGATTTTAGTGGTCCCGTTACATAGTGTCTAATGCGACTATCTGTGCTCTCTGACACCCCTCTCCGAGCTCGGAACTCACTATGACGATGCAAATTTCATTTCTGAAATATTGGAATATTTCCTGGCGACGAATTCGACCGAAGGTTGTGGCATCACGTTGTTATTCTTCCACAATACGGTGTAAGGGCCAAACTGCGGTACAGAGACCTATGATGGAACTTCTCGTGAATTCACCCGTTTGACCGAATTGCGAACGACAGCGTCTTAAAGGCATTACAACACCTTGTCCATTCTTCACATATGCTAACAGTCGATATTTCGATTCGTGGTGCCATGGCATCTTAAATGACTCTTACACATACTGGTTGTCTGCAAAGAAAAAAGTATAATATTGTTGCAAGAAAAAATTATCAAAGCATTTTAATAAACTTTTATATTGAAGTAAAATTAATAATATGTTAATGTTAATAGAGCATCGAAGTAATGTTGCCGAAACCAAATGTATTGCGCTAAAAATGGTAAGAAGAACAAAATTTGTTGTATTACTACGACATTAAATTAATGTCCAGCCAACACAAGTTTACACAATATTGATGTTGTAAAATGTCAGATTATAGTGAGCAGCGATAACCTCAAGAAATGAAACCACTAAACTTAAATCTTAAACCATAGTTTATCAACTAAATCTAGCTCAGACGAGCTGGTGAGGATGAAAAACTAGAAGAGATGAGAATAAAAGTGCGTAAGATAAGAAGAAACCTGGAGAGAAGAAGAGATGATACTCAATGCCTAAATCTGGTTGATGAAAACAGAAATCAGAAAAGGACATGTGCAAGATTGCTGAATTATACAAAAAGAGAGAATCTTGGAGAAGTTTTGAGGCCTAGAAAGGGAATACAGATCCATGGAGCATGTGTATAAAATACTTGCAAATAAAGTTGAACGTAACCAGGTCATGAGGAGCCTAAGAATCGAGGATAGAGTGATGATCAGTCAGCATGAAAATGTATAAGAACTCACCCAGGATCTCCTGCCAGACGGCAGCGAAGAAGGCGAAAAAGAATTACATCGACTGAACAGAGAAAACAATGACACAGTTTCCAGACACTCTGCATACTGCAGATTTTAATTGAAAATAACTTTACAGAATCGTGAAGGAGCTGAAAAACAAGAGGGCCCCTGGACATGATGGTATAAATGCTGAAATAGTCAAGAGAGTGTACCCCAGGATACAAAAAGACCTACTTGCTTGCACTGATGAATGATTGTCTACATAATGGACGCTTCCCAAATATCAGAAAAAAATTGAATTTTCATGATCTTGTAATAAGGGGGAAATTAAGACCCAACAAACGCAAAATCATAGAGACCCCACACATTATTGCCAGTGCTTGAAAAAATGTTCTAAATGTTAGTAAACAAAAGTTAACTAGGTTTCCCTGAAGAAAATGAGGGACTTCATAAGCAACAATATGGTTTTCGAAAAGGCAGAGAGACAGAAAGAGCTGTGCTTGATGTGGTTCGGAAGGTAACATCCTGCCGGTAATCTTATGTCTTGGGAGTTTTCCTTGAAATAAGTGGAGCCTCTGATAGTACATGGTGGCCAGGTGGCCGGGAGTGCTTTGCCAGCTGAGAGATGAGTGCCCAGGTAATATTTATGGGATATTAATGAATTTCTTCGGCAACAGAATAAGTCAGTAAAAGTTCCAGCATGGAGGCGAGCTGAATTGGAAGGTAAACTGAATAAAAATTACAGCAGATCGAGAGATGGGGAAAGATAGTCAAGTTGTAATTCTCTTTTGAGAAAACCAGTGCAATGCTACTAAAGAGATGACTCCAAATATGGCCAACTATAAGATTTAAGGGTAAACCAGTGGCGTTAAAGAGCACAGTTACGTATCTTGTGGTGGTATTGGATAGCAAGCTACGCTTCCAGGATCATATCAGGTACCTCATGGATAAATCAGTCAGTTTCTTCATAAAGATGAAATCAGTGTCCACATCATCATTGGGATTTGGATTTAAAACCATGATAATGTTGTACAAGAGTGTCTTCCTGGGAATTACACTGTACGGATCTGCAATGTGGTATGAAAGAGCAATATTAGTACATACACAGAGACTTCTACTGAAGACGCAAAGAGTAGCATTGCTTTCGGTTACAAAAGCATACAGGACAATATCTGCTGAAACATCGCAAGTGATAGCTGTAATAATCCTCCTCGACCTGTCAGTAATAGAACCAGGAAGTTTAATGAATAAAACTTATGGAATATCTCCATCTGCGGCGAGGAACAATTAGGTTAGAAGATAGATGCTGAACCTTTGGCAGTAGGGATGGAATGCCTCGTAGAGAGGAAAACAACAAATATAGAAAAATAAAATAGCTATACAAAAACCTTTAAAGCCAAGCTTTTGTTTAAAAATGCACTAAAAAGAGAAAAGTAATTAAAGTAGTTACACAATTTTTAGAACTTGTAAGATGTGATCGAACAGCCGTAGTAAACTTTACTACAAATTAATATATCAATTTATATTTAGTATCTAAAATCAGGGCGCGAAGTTTCAAGAGCCTTACACAACATATGTGCTTACTACGCTTATGCAACTGAGGTATATATTCTATATTGTGGATAATTAAGAGCCTTATGCAAGATATGTGCTTACTATGCTTACGCAAATGATGTATACGTTCTATATAGTGCGAAGATTTATAAAATAAATAAAATTGATACAAACATATTATTTTGCAGTAAAGTTTATTACGCCTGTTTGATTACATCTTACATGTTGTACGAATTGTGTAACTACTGTAATTATGTATCTTCTTTTAGTGCATTTATAAATAAAAACTGGGTATTAAAAGTTTTTTGAAGTTATTTTATTTTTCACATTTTGTTTCACCAATGTTTTGTTAATATTTTATGTAGCAATGCGCATCTTGTGATAAGCTTTATGTCTGTTAATGTGTATTGCTACATATGTCGAATTAAATACTAAAGATCATCATCAGACCCCGGTCACCATCTACAACCAAAATACTCATCGAGACAAGTCTAACGAGGCCAAACTTGAAACGTTTACTATGTGACGAGATAAATTTATTTCAATCACCTTTTCCAAGACATCGAAGTTTCTCATTTACTTTCGCCAACATACTAAAACATTATTGCAAAATGCATTAGTTACGTAATATGATAATCCAGCATTAATACACTAGATAAGGACGCAACTCTACTCTCTGTGTGCACGTGCGCGTGAGCACAGCTGATCGGACGCACCAAGCCACCCTGCCTGATCGACGCAGGTTTGTGCCATCCACACAAGGGCGACAGTCAAAGACAGGGAGGTCTGGAAACATTACTGCAGCAAGCTCAAATGAATAACGGGAGTGATGAAACATACATGCACGTGAAGTTACATAAAAGCTTGTAACTTCCGGCTCCATCATAAGATCAGCTCAGTGGTACCTTCATATTGTATTGTCATCAGAACTACAAATGTATGTATAATTCCAGTTCAATTGGATAACGGGATGTGGTTTAACATAGGGGATGCCAGGGCTAGTCATCACACTGTTTACATATTAATTTTTATTTAAATTTTGGTGGGAAATAATGGAGTTCTCTAGACAGTAATCAAGAATACGGTGTTTCATACAGCTTAGGAAAAATTAACATTATTCTATGAAACTCTTAAGGCTTAGAAAATTCGAATTTAGAAACACTTGCAGAGTGTAACTTTCAACTCCGCCCTGGGGATGGTTGTCTCAAGTATCGCGGTTGGTTGTCCCAGCTTTTTTCAGTGCAAGAAAAATCACTATACATTTAACATATAGTTCTTAAAGTAATTATAAAATACGGAAAGGTTTTGTGAAATGAACTTAAGCACTTTAACACTAAGACTACCGGCACCAGCTGACTACCTAGAACTACCGTGAGCGGTCATTTTGATCCCCTAAAATTTTTTGTAATTTAGAAATTTATTTGAAATAATTTTGACAATCAGTATGCACGTATATATTTCATTTTATACAAAAATTGTCTACAAAAACATCACTTTACACAAAAAATATCAACGCTATTATTATTACACAAAATTGACATCATATGACATCCTATATACATTTCAAATATATGGGATGTTAACGCCCGATACATTTACCACACACTAATTTTTTGTATGCTGCGCAATTTGTCATTGTTTGGTTTTTTCTGCTGAAACAAAATATTACACAAAAATAATAGCACTATTATCATTCAGTTTCAATACTGTCATCACATAAAATCCTATTTACATTTCATACATATGAAGCGAAGAAATCGCATTATTTCGCAAAATCTATTTCGCGCCATGGTTTGTGTAAAGAAACTTGGCCCCCATATATTTGACCATAATGTAGATAGCTCCAGGCTTTTTGCTGCATAAGCCTCTCTAGCATAAACTATCGAAATGAAAACTTCAAGTTATGCCATTGTGATAGTCTATCTAACATCCTGTAATTTTCGAAGGACTTCCTGTTCTGTACATGTCTTGATATGTAGAACGATGCATGGTGTCAGCAACATTCTCCACACACTCAGATGAGAATTATCTTTGATTTGTCGCCTGGCGTGAAGTGTAGGACCACTTTTATCTCTTACCACAGTTTGAGGTCCCCGTCTACCAGAAAGGTTGTCCCCAAAGTCAATCACCTCCCACTCTGTTCCATTCTTTGCAACCTCAGTGTGGCCAATAGGAAGCCCTGCATATACACTCGTCACAGAACCTTGAGGTTGTATCACTGTCACAGTTTTAGAGATGGCATCTTTTTCAGTGAGTAAGATTTAGTCTGTTTCACATGTTGTATTTTCTTGCACCTACTGCTACCTATACCACATACAGCCTGCCAACTACACGTTGCCTGAGAACGATCATCTTGTGGGGCGAGTTCAACTTCTTCCACTTCCATTTGAGATGCTTGCTGCACAGCAGTGGGCTCATTTATTTCTAGTGTCACTGAAGGATTAGTAGTCTGTGATTGTTCTCGTACTTCAGCATATTAGAAAACTTCCGGCTCTTCATCAGAATCTACGCCATTGTCACTGTTCTGAGGTATGTATTCATCACCACTAGATAAATGGTTATCACTATTTTCGCTATTCGAGTTTGTTTCGGAAATATCCTGAAAAAACCGGAGTGCCTGTTCTGTTGTTAGTCAACCATCGTACGCTCCGAATACAACACAGTGTAGCTGTTTGAAAAGTTCGAATTGCCTTAGAAAATTAGCTACTTATTCTCAACTACTAATGTCACAGACTGAAATAAACATTCACTTATATTTCACCACCTGTCCTGAAATGCTGATGAAAAATTACTGTCACTATCGCAAGCAGAGAAGTATCTGGAAACCAGCAAGTCAGTAACTGTAGATAGAGGGAGATAACTAATTGCTTTGTAATGGCAGAAAACAGCACACATCATCGCTCTGTAAGAATATATATTTCTTATATTTGTATGTGTTGTGCGTCAGGGGTCAGAGGAAAGAGAGAGCAAGATAACAAACAGGCCTACAGGATGTTGCAGCATGACCAAGCACTGGGACTGCTATTGTTTCCTTCGCCAAACATGCCAGCCTAGATATCCCCTGGGCATTGTTCATACATGTAAAAAGGGTCATCTCACATATATATATATGTATATATATAATATATACTAATTTAATAAATAGGAACACTGCTGGCATGTATTACAGTCAAATAAATCACTTCGAAGCAGGGGTGATTTTGACACTCATCTGTCGTTCTAGGTATAATACATATATTCGCCACGTTTTAGGACAAAAATACTTCGTTATTATATTTGTATGTTAAACTAGAGAGGCCAGGCTTTCATTCATTGTTTAAAACATAATTTTGGAAACAGCCAAGAAGGTTCTACGAATTTGAATCATATATACAGATTTGGTGTCATGTCAAAGTATCTTAAGGGGTCGAAATGACCCCCGTGGTAGTTCTTGTGTTAAGTAAGAATGATTTATGATATAACTACAATACATAACAATTATATTAGGCCTATTACATGTTATGACTTGCAAAGCTGAGTTACTTTCGTGAATAAAATTGTTTTTGCTTCAACTAAAATAGTGGCAAAAATGGAATATTATATTAGCAGCGAACTAATAATGCACACATACTGTTTCTAAGATAATTTATTAATAAACATATTCCCATAAATTTGTAGTTAATTAAAATTATTAATATGAACTGGTATGCATATGTAGGCCGTGTACAAAATTGTTACGATAACTGAGATGGAATACATTTGACAGATAATAAGAATAATTAACATTTAAATAACCCTTATTAAATGAAAAAATATTATTAGTCTATACAATATGAAACACAACGTCAAGAAAAGAAAACAACATTATTGTTAACGAAAAAATTTCAGTCTGTTGTGAATAACTTCATCAGTGATTAATTTCGTCAAGAGCAAATTTTACTCTAAAGCACTGTTGGATGGTCTATAAAGCGACTCGACATTGACAAACAATAAAATGAACTACTAACTGTCACTGAAAAAAAATTAATATTCTAAACCATTTTTAGACTGCGCCTAATCATCACCACTTGACATGTCTGAAAAACAGTTATGGCAAGTGTAAACACGATTTCCCGTTGTGCATTTCTCATGAGACCACCCTTTGCACTCTACACATTGGACCAACGTTTCATTCGGCTTACTTTAGAATATGGCTCAATGCAGACCAGGCAAGAACAATCTTCTTCTCTTTCTAATCCTGTTTCTTTTAGCCATGGGTTTATATTGGTGTTCCTTAAATAATGGCCTTTTCGAATGTCTCATATTCCTGTTTTTTTGGGCTTCTAAAATATATATATATATATATATTTTTACTGATGTGTCTTTTACAATTGACGTCTCCCTTTTACGAGCATTGTTGCGAACTGTTTTTCTTTCTCCTGACTTGGGAAGTGATCGAATTACGTCGGGAGGGATTGTTAAAGCCTCGCTCATACCACTGCAGCTGGGTACTTGATCAATTTTATATTGATGAGGCTTTTCTAGATTGTTGACTTGTATTTCTGGAACATCATCACCCGTGCTGATTCGGCAGTTAGTTCAAGTTGCAGTCGGCGTGTCTTCGTCAGCTTTTTTGTTACTAGGATGAGGCCGATCGGTTACGAAACTCGGTGCAAAATCCGATTCTGTAAAAATGTCTGGGTTGAAGGGGAAAATTCCTGTGCTTCTGAAACCTGCACAAATGTTACTTGGTGTTACTGCGAGCGGAAATGACTGGGTTATCACACCGGGAATGTCATAAAATGTCATGGTATTTCCTGCATTATTTATCATCCAACTATCACAAGCCGAATTCGTGAATTTATTTAATGGACCATAAAAATACCTATCCAAAGGTTGTAATTTATGACTACAGTGTGGTGAGAAAGAAAGCATTGCAATGCCGTTTCTTTTTGCACAATTTATACCATCAATGCTGAGATGAGAGTTGTGGTGTTCTGAGAGCAGCAAAACAAGCTTTCCACGTGTGCTTTTCGTGTGGTCATGAGAGTGTTAAAAAAATTACAGAAAATGTGTTTCTTGCATCCATCCTGAATGATTCGCAACACCTCTTGAGCTAGGAGGACCATTCGCAATAAAATGTTCTCTGTAGTTCACCCTGGGAAAGATAAACAAAGGAGGAATATGATTACCGATTGCTGACACCGCACATGCGATTGTCACCAGACTACATCTCTCTGCAGGAACTATACTACCAACCTATTTAAACCTTCAACGAGCGACAACTTTGTCGGGAACTTACACTGTTGTCACACCTGTATCATCCATATTCCATATTTCGTGCGTTTGGAACTTATGCCGTGTCATGACTTCGGTCAAATTGTTCAAAAACAATTCCACGTTGATTTTGTTGAAACCAGAGGCTTTTGCCAAACTGGTTGCTTCAGGTTTTCTGAGTGACATTGTTGGATGTCGCTTTAAAAAAACTAGAAAACCAATCAGCCCCAGCAATTTATTTTTCGGCCCACAATTGTGGCATTTTTATTCCGTTTCATATAGCTACCTGGTAAGCAAATTTTCCAACTTCTTTAGGAGATAAGCCAAACTAAATGCCTGATGCTTGTAAGATATAACCTACAAGCTCCTTTTCTTGGGATTCATTGAATATCTGGCGATTTGTTTGATATCCGACAGGAATAGACGGAAAAATTTGTTGGTCGTCATTCAATTCTGTTTGGGAAATGTTTCTGCGATATATTGCAAGAGTTCAATAGTTAGTAGTGAATTATTTTGCGGCTTGTCTGATCGACTTGTGGTCTCGAAAAACAGATCTCGCAGCTGTTAACATAACATCAGAACTCACTTCTCCTCGGTTAGTTTTTTTCTTGAAGTGCCGAACCATTTTTGTATACAGGAATCTGTCAAGAAAAACGAAACTTCCATGGTGTTGATTGTCACATCGGTCAACCAACCCCTCCCTGCTTGAGACAACCTGCGCCGTCCCGCAATTTTATGTTAATAATATTGTGTGGCCTGAACATATTACCGCAACTTTAAGACAAGCATTGGAACGTGTGAGACACAGTATGCAGTTAACTACACTGAATTTTCTAAGAGTAACATACAATAAAAAAATAACAGAAAATAAAAACTTAAGTGGAAAAATTTTACTCACCGATCGACTTTGTAAACAGTCACTTCCAGCTACCACACTTATCGTACTATCTTCGCTCAAACAACAGCGATAGACTACAACGGATGATGGCGAACGACAATAGCGAGCCTGACTGCCTCTGCACTCTAGCGGCCGTAGAATTAACCTTGTGACAACCAACCCCGGTCTCCCCTACATACATGTCAAGTTACATAAAAACTTGTAACTTTCGGCTCCATCATCAGATCAGCTCAATGGTGCCCTCGCATTGTTTTGTCATCGGAACTACTCGTGTATTCAAAATTTCAGCTCAATTGGATAACGGGAAGTGATTTAAAATTGACTGCCAATATTTGCACTAAACACACCCACATACATACAAGTGAAGTTAAAAATAAGGTTTTAAAGTGGATGTTAATAACGTGATATAAAGTTCCTAATAGAGAAATGCCAAACTATGGAGGAATATACGTAAAATCTCTATAATATTAGAAGAGTTAGATATGTGGATACAGAATTATCCACACGGAATTGAAGATACTCCTCCCTGAAAATTATACCACATCCTAATACTGACAAGGAAATCCAATAGTCTATAAAACGTCTATACCGGGGGTGGACCTGCTTAACTAAAGTAGATAAATGTCAAACCGCTATGTAAATTTTGTAGTGTGAGCAGTGAGCAGTGGGTCCCACTGCACAGCCTGGTTAATCCCAGTTAAAATAGGTAGAACTTTCAGAGGGTTTGTCAGAAGGCAATTCATGTGTTTGGTAGGACGCTTTGTCCCTTACTCTGAATAAGTTAGAAGACTTGATGTAGACCTGATAACGTACAAGGAATATGAACAACGGAAGGAAGAACAGTGACCTAAGCAAGGAACCGGGATAATAGAAACTGGAAAAATACGAACTTGGCAATTGAATATGAGAATATAATTACTATAATCCAGACAGAATATTTGTATATATGGGGGAAAAGGGATCACAAAGGTGTTCAAAAGCCCCCATCCCTGCTGCTACCTAACGAAAGGATAAATATATTCAATACATTGTAGAGCCGCTAAACAATAGCTTGGAAAAGTAGGGTATGAATTTTATACATTCATATAAAGAGAAAAAACTGCAAAGTTGCTGGGAGAGTCAGGGTGGATGGCAGGATAACCGCGCCACACTCACCCTCCGAGCAGATTGGCAGTAAAATAACATATAGTTTGTAATCTTATGCAAAAATAATCATCAAAGGTTGTGATTGTGTGTAAAGTAATAAAAACAAAAAAGTTAAAGTTACTTGGCCCTAGAGAGGCAAGGGAAATAAAGTTATAAGATAGATAACACAGTGATAAGCTAAAGGAAATACTTATACTCTTGCATACTCTTGCATTACACATGAAGGGCTTAGGCACGGTGGTAAAAATAAAAAGATTGCGCATGTGACTTTTGGCTGGCCACGAAAAAAATAAGACCATCCCTCAAGCCTTGCAAAGCAGTTTATGTGTTCAAGTTATGAGTATATTTCGAGAGAATATAGTATTTCCACGTAATGAAAGAGAACTGCAGTTTTTCGTTATAATTTGCTGTTTACACACTTTATGAAACACATTCAGACATGTTAAAATAGAACATTTGTTAAGAAGTCGGTTACGTCAAGTGAAAAACATCAAGCAATCTGGCGCGGGTCCGATTCCCCTCCTGGCCGTCATTTTTTTTCTCTTCGTCGTTAATAATATTTCTTTCTGTAGCAAAATTAATTGCTCGTAATTTATTTTACATCGGAATCTTTTATAAAGCCTAGAAAAAACAAGAAAATTTTAACACAAATGTTGAGATCACTTCAACACAAAATTGGTTTTACCACAACATGAACACCATATTAATGTTGACAGTGCAATAAGAAAGTAGCAGTGTTACAAATGTACTTACAGGTTAGCTCGCTCACCTCCCACAAAGACGATTCGGGTTCAATCCCCTGCCGGGTCACCGGATTTTCTCATGTGGGAATCGTGCCGGACGATGCCGTTGGCCGTTGGTCAAATCTCTTCACTCACTATATAGCGCGTGTGGTCCATGTAGGCCTAGTGGCCAGAAACAGTAACCAAATGCGTAACAAGCATATACTGTATGTACATCCACTCTGCAGGTTTCATGGCGTTGCATTCACTACTTCGTAGTGTGGCAACTTCCTTGCCAGCAAGTGTAATTCGTGAGCAAGATAAAGAAACAATTTTGAAGTAATTGAAAAAATAGAGTAATCGATCATGTAAATCCTAGAGCCGCCTATACAATTGAGTTCATAGTTTGATATACACATTTAACAATTCCTTTTAAGTTTAAAAAAATCAGATGTACTATTGTTACATAAATCTAAAGGTGCGTATTTATTTTGTCACAATCATTTTCGAAAGTACAAAAATTTGTACCGCAAAGTAAATACGGTAAAACTGGTTCGAACTGTAGCAATTGAAGTAAAGTATCTAAAAGTGACACAGAAAAACACATTAGTTATCCCTTCGCTGTTGACAATAGAGCTTATCTATATACAAACACAATACCATCCTAGTGTAAAACTATAAGACATTAGTTATCCACTCTCTAATGACAATAGAGCTTATCTATATACAAACACAATACCATCCTAGTGTAAAACTATAAGACATTAGTTATCCCTTCTCTAATGACAATTGAGCTTATCTATATACAAACACAATACCATCCTAGTCTAAAACTATAAGATATGCTAACTATTAAGTCTTCGATTTTATGATTGCCCAGTAGTCCGGAATACCGCATGTGTCTGAATAATGTTTAATTTGCGTACGTATACTTTCTGAATGATTTATGCCATAATAATGTTTCTTATTCCCAATGAGCTATAATTTCGCAATATACTTGTAACTTTGTTAAGTGTGTTACCCTGCGTAATAGTGACTTTATTTTGTGAATTTTATTCCGCTTGTTTTGAATTTATACTGCTCGACTCAGCTAGTAACAAGTTCAGATTTTCTCCATCGTGTAGTTTTTGTTTTGTTTTTATAATTAGTAGTTTTGTAGAAATATTAAGTTTAATTTTAAACCGTGTTTTTGTTGAAATTTGTTTTTGAGTTGAAATTCCACAACGTGTTTGCTCACAGGTTTTTTTTTTCTGGCAACACGTGTAACGTAGTTTGGAATTATATATTCTTTCAAAATTTAAAAGTTTTGAAGTTAATTTTTGCCAGTTTAATATTTCGCTCTGTGGGAAAGAGCGAGAAAGAATACTCCGAAATGTGTAATGTTCTTCAACTTTCTAAAACTTTCCTTTTGAGCGGTTTTCTTGTCCTTGGTATTCCTGGATGGTCTTCTGCTTACAGCAATTGTCAAACACACGTTACACGTAGCATCGTTTGAAGTTAATCCATAAACCAGCGCCTCTTTTCGCTTTCACGTCTAGTGAGACGACATGAGAAATTTTAACAAAGATGCATTCGGGTTGTTTGCGCGCAATTTTCGAGAACGTGTACAAGAGCACCATTTTATATTACGATGTTACAACTGGATTTGTAAGACAGTAATGCTGAATAAAGATATACTATTATGTTACTACACTTAAAACAAAAATGCTGGATCTTTTAAATTTTTGTATTAGTTTTCAGTTATGTCATTGCCAGTAGTAGGATTTGACCGACTTGGGTACAAGTGCGTAGGGCGTCGGAGCATCGCAGTAACCCAGCCGCCATATTGTGACGTCGCCGTCAGCCATCTTGGACCCATGTGACCATGACATATGACCTTTGACTATTAACCTTGACCGATGACCTTTGACCTTGCCCCCGGTGACCTTTGGCCTCAAAAACAACAATTTCCAAAAATTACAAAAAAAAATATTAAGAATAATTGAAAACAATTAAAATGTATTATTTAAATTATAAAAAATGATTAAACATGTATAATTAAAAATTAGATTTCCTGATGTTCCTCTACCACATCACACCAAACAAATTAGTCGACAGGCCTCCACCCCCCCAGTCCATACACAATCGTCCATCTTGGTAGACGACCATCTTGGTAGGCCACCGCTATCTTTGTAGGCAACCACCATTCTTGGTAGGCGACCATCATCTTGGTAGACGACCATCATCTTGCCAGACGACCACCACCTTGGTAGACATCACCCATCCATCATATTCGAAGCCAGTGATCTGACCGTGACCCCATGATCTTGAATGACCTTGAAAACAAAACTCTAGAAAAAATACATTAAAGTCAACAAGCTTATTGCGTTACATACTAATGCCATAATATTTGATTCAGACTACCTCGACCTTGACCCAATGACCTTGAATAACCTTGAAAACAAAAATCGAGCAAAATAACATTACAGTCAACAAGCATATTACAGTACGTACTATCACCATGTTATATGCAGACTGCCTTGACTGTGACCCCATTACCTTGACAGACCTTGAAAAAAAAACCCAAAAAAATAATCTATGCGAAAACGCAGAAGCTAGCCGAGATGATCCACCTTTCGTGGCAGTTGCTCTCACACTAAGCCTCTCAGGTCACATCCCTACTGCTTATAATATACGAGTATGCAAGTCATATGGCATATTATTTACTTTGAACCAATCTTACTACATCATTAATACATTATGCGGACAACTACAAGTCATTGTTATAATCCTTCCATTGTTAGACAGCTAGATTCTTCGAGTTGGTCAAAGCTTTATTGAATTTTAAAAAGAATTTCTTAAGAAACTTCAAAATTTGTATACCAATTCTAAGGAAAATGAGCTACTTAGCTGCTTTCTAAGCATGCTCTACAAGAACCACATGGCCGATTAATATAATTATTTCACTGTTAGAAAGCTATATTATTTCAGATGGACATATTCATGTATCAAGTGGGCCACAAAGGCCCAGTGCGTAGAGTAATGCCAAGTGGGGCCGCAGTGTCCCAGTGACTAGAGTGACCTCAAGTAGGGCCACAGTGGCCCAGTGGCTAGAGCATTAATATTATAAAGAGGTAATGTGAGGTTGTTTACTTGTTCATATGTCTTTGGTAATCTCGGAAACTACAAGGCCGATTCTCAGAATTCTTTCACTATTGAAAAGCTACATTATTCCAGATATGCATAGGCTTTACTTTATTCTAAAAAAAAAAATCTAAATCTACGAAAAATGTTTAAAAATTTTATACCAAGTCTGAGAAAAATTAGCTACTTGTATGCTTTCAAAGCGTGCGCTAACAAAACCATTATTAAAGATAAAATGAAACTATGTTAGAAGAAATTTTAGAGGGGTGGGGGCTTTACAATGCATACCTTTGGACATTTGACTATCGATCCCCCCCCCCCCCCCCCCAAACCCCCTCTTCATCTCCCCTGGGAGGAGTTGCCGAGACTAGAGCGGTGTGTTTTTCGCCTTCTTTTTGGTCTGCTGGAAGGTGCATTTTTCGACATATTTTCTTGAGATTTGGGGGAGGTTGTATTTGTATGCCCCACGCTCCCCAAATAGGTAGTTAGGACCTTCGCGCCAAGTCTTAAGTATTATGTCTTAAGTGTTTACTCTTACATATTAAGTGTTATCTTACGTCTTAAGTGTTATGTCTTACATCTTATGTCTTATGTTTGAAGTATTATGTCTTACATCTTACGTATGAAGTCATACAATTTAAATATTACATATTATACATTACATATTAGTTTTTAAATGTTTGTGTTCCAAATGCAACTGCAGGATGGGATTTGTGTGCGAACACTGATAGGCACGAGCAAGCACGTGCTGAAGTTCCCAGGCAAAGTCGTGGGTAGTCGGACGGGATGTGTGATCGAACACCGATAGGTGTGAGCGAACACATTCCGAAGTTTGAAGACGAAGTATGGATGTGCGAGCGACCGCACATAGGTGCGAGCGAGCACATGCCGAAGATCCTGTAGTGGTGGGTAGTCGCAGGTAGTCTCGGGTACTCTCGTGTAGTCGTAGGTAGTCGTAAATTGTCGAAACGACATAGAAAAAGGTTAATTAGTTTTTGGAAAAACATAGAAAAAATACATCTTACCAAAAAACTCCATAGCACTTGAGCGAAGCGATGGCGGGCTGCACGTGCCGAAGTTCCTATAGTTCCATATAGTCGCAGGCAGTTGCGGGTAGTCGCAAATTGTCACAAGTTATCGCGGGTAGTCGCAGGTAATCTAAAGTTGTTGCAAGTTGTCGCAGGTGGTCACATAGTCGCAAGTAGTCGCAGGTTGTCGCAAGTAGTCACGGGTAGCCTCAGGTAGTCATGCGTAGTCGCAGGTAGTCACGGGTAGTAATGGGTAATATCGGTTAGTCCGGTAGTCACGGGTAGTCGTAGGTAGTTATAGATAGTCGTGGGTAGTCGGAAGTAATCACGGGTTGTCACGGGTAGTTTGAGGTAGTCACAGGTAGTCGTACATTGTCGCAGGTAGTCGTAAGTAGTCATGGGTAGTCGCTGGTAGTCGCAGGTAGTTATGGGTAGTAGCACGTAGTGACAGTTAGTCATGGGTAGTCACAAGTAGTGACGAGTAGTCGCATATATAAGTATGTATTTTAATAACTCCATAAAACCAGCGTGAAGCGATTGTGGGCTGATAGTATGTATATAAGTATGTAAATCTATAATTATTTTGAATTTATTTTTGGCATGATTATGTATCGGTATAGGTATATAAGTATGTAAATATAAAATTATTTTCAATATATTGTATTCATAACTTTTACAGCTATATAAATATGTAAATGTAAAATTATTTTCAATTTGTTTTATGGGTAGTTACATATAGGTAGAGGTGTTTAAATATGTGAAAATTAAATTATTTTCAATTTATCTTACAAATAATTATGTTTATATATGGGTATATAAATAAGTAAATATGAAATTATTTTCAAGTTATCTGATACATAATTATGTAAATATAAAGTTATTTGTATTTTATGTTATACATAAATATGTATAGGTATGTATATATAAATATGTAAATATAATTTTTTTTTTCAATTTATTTTAAACATTAACATTTATTGTTATAGGTATATAAACATGTTAGTAAAATTATTTTTAATTACTTCTATACATATTTATGTACATATTACTATGGTAGTATAAAATAAATTTATACATAAGATAGGAATAAACATAATTAAGTAAAGAATAAATTTTATACCTACATGTTTTCTTCTGGGGCGAACAAGGGTTTTCTCAGAGTGCTCTCATATGGCGAAAATGAATTGCGAATACGTAGGGCTGACTTTGACCTTGACGACTATGGAGCCGTGACCTGCATTATCGCTAACTGGTTGCCTCCAGTGTCGATTCTGCAATCGAGTTTTCACCTGTGTTCAAAATATTCATCGGCATGAGAAGGTGGTCTGTATGAAGAGTCCTTTTTCACGCGACAACTGACTGGGAAGAATTGTTCAGTACAAAGTTCTAGTTGTGAATCGACCAATGGCGAAGCATAGTGGGAGCCTGATGTAGTTCTAGGTACTTTTATGGCAAAGTGCATATATATTTTACCCAGGAAGTGTTGACCCGAGAAGCCTGGATACATAGAATTTTTAAAGCTACATTATTTAAAATGATAACCTTTCAGCTTTTGGAGGTAGGACTACATAATTTTATTTTGAAATAGGGAGAATTTACTTTAATTTGTGACCCACACACACCAACACACACAGCCCGAAATATTAAAATTTGCTGACTACCATCACTCCATCACCACTACCACCACCAAATTACTCTCAAATGATTCTCAAATGACTCTAACATGACTCTTAATGACTCTAAAGTAACTCTAAGATGATTCCAACTCTCAAATGAATCCAATGACTCAAATGACTCTCAAATGACTACAGATGACTCTCCAATGTTTCTCAAAGGACACTTAAATAACTCTCAAATGACTCCAAGTTACTAATATTACTAGAAATGACTCTAAATTACTCTCAATTGACTCAAAGATGACTCCAAATGACTCCACCACTACCACCTCATGTCATTGGTTCGTCGGTGTATCCACAATGTATTAATGGTGCAGTAAGATTGGTTCAAAGCCAATAAGACCCCAAAGGGCTTGCATACATGTATATTATAAGATGTAGGGATGTGAGCTGAGAGGCTTAGTTTGACAGCAGCTCCAATCAAAGGTGGATCGTCTCGGCTAGCTTCTGCATCTTCGCATAGATTTTTTCTCGAGTTTTTAATTTTAAAGTCATTCAAGGTCACGAGTTCAAGATCAAGGTAGTCGGCATTTAATATGGTGTTAGTAGCCTGTACTATACTGTTCTTGTTGACTTTTATATGTTTTATCTCGAGTTTTTGTTTCCAAGGTCATTCAAAGTCATGGGGTCGAGGTCAAGTTAGCCTGCATTTAATACGGTGGTAGTAGCCTCTAATGTAATATATTTGTTAACTTGTATGTATTTTAATTGTGTATCTGTTTTCAAAGTCATTCAATGTCGTGGGGTCAAAGTCGATGTAGTCTGCATTCAACATGGTGGTAGTAGTCAATAATGTAATAGGTTTGTTGACTTTTGTGTATTTTCCCTCGAGTTTTGGTTTTCAAGGTCATACAACGTCATTTTTATACATTTTGAACTATAATATAACGTTCTACTGGCTTCTATTATTTTAAGATTTCTTTGAACTCACTGAAAATAATATTCTACTATTTTTACATCACTTACACATTTAATTTTTTCCTGATTTTGTACAATTTCCTAATTTTATGCAATTTTATACGGTTTTAATACTACCTTAAAAATTGTTCTCATATGATATAATATACTGGTACTTAACATTTTATATAGGTATATAATGCATGCATGGTGTCTTTGAAATAGGTAATACGCAAGAACAGTTGGTACCACTTGCACTTGGATCGAACTCTGTACTCGCTTGGTGACGTGTGCACTGATGAAAAAGAGTGAGTGTGCACTTTTTACCATCGCCATTTATCTTGTGACGAGGTTCGCGCGGTAAGCGGCTTAGTACGACTGTGTCGCTGTATCTCTGTTTAGCATATATTGTGTATGGAGTTCTTACTAACATAATACATCTTTTCATTTGTGTTCAATTTTACGTGTATAAGAATTTTTACTGGACTGGTTTTGCAGCTCCAATCATTTACAAGTAATTATTCACGTACCATATGTGAAATGAGTTTAGTGTGAGCTTCAACTATGCTTCTGCCATCTGGCTACTAAGTTTGCACTATTGTGTACTTCATTACCATCGTTATGTTACTTACTGAAATTACCACGTGTCATAATAAATGGTGTGTGTTAATGTAGTAACATATTGTACGTGTATTCGCTTTATCGCCCCGTAATCACGTGACCTGTTTAACATCTGGTAACTCATTCTGAGTGTTTATGTGTCTCCATCAGATATAAAATATAACATAGCATTTATTTTGTGTGCATAATTACTAACTTTATATCGCACGTTTTCATTTTCTGCTTTCATAACTTATGGCGGTATCTTAGTTTGCATATGTTGAAAACTGAATGCCTCTACTTGTGATTGCATTTGCCATTGAGCGTGTTTTACACTTTATTTAATGCCGTAAATTGTTTTGAAATTACTTTAACCACTATCTTTTTAATTTCATAAACTTTGAACGCGCGTGCGATCTTCTTCAACTAAGCAACTTGCACACTTCTTTTGTCGTTGTCGCCATTAACATTGTGACATCCTATATTATGTTTACACTCATTTTATGATTGGAATACGTGGTATTGGTGCATATCCTTATGAACTGTCTTCTGCTGGATCTGAAATATGCTGGACTACTTGTTCAGGTAAGTTGTGTTATGATGTAGGGATATACTTAATAAAATATTTATATATTTATTCCCAATGCACTTGCTACTTCTTTGGTGGCTGAATACCTGAACAATAACATAGTGTGTTGTGTAGTATATTTAACTAATACTGTGTTCCGTCCCTACGAGCTTGTACAAACTAAATTTATTACCAATTTTTGCCATCTGCAACCTCATATGTTGTCTGCGAATGTGTTTTCTGCTGAAAGGGTGTGTTACAATTAATGTTTCTTTCTATTAATTATGTACTATTCTAGTGAGTAATAGCGAACATTTGGTGATTATAATGTATAGTCCCACTAAAATGAACAACATAACGATTTTGGCCGCAGATATGTTATTATAGCAGTCCTATTCCAACACATAAAATAATATTTTATTTGTAGGCAGTGTTTGGCCATCGTTTAAAGTGTGGAATTTTTGTATTTCTGGAAGAGTGGCGTGGTTGAGCTTTCACTTTATTGTTTAAGGCTTTTGTGACATTGTGATAATGCATCACTGATATCATTGCTAATTATTGCTGTACCGCCAATGTATTTTTGGTTAGCAAATGTATCGGTATCACAGTATGCATAGTAGGTAATACTGATGCACGGGATTCACAGATATGCGTTGCCTCAATAATAACATAATAGTTTACCACGACTTGGCAACAATACTGTACCTGTAGTTCAATGTGGCCTTATTCGTGATTAGGAATTTCCTTATTGAGAGAGACATTAGTACATGACGTTGTTAGACCTTTAGGTGCATTTGTGAGTATGTATTGGTGCGGAGAAATTTGTTGCAAGCTGAAGCGTTTCACTGACTGGCACGTGTATTGGAAATTACTTAATAATGCTGAAAAATTATTCAATTGCATTGCTGCTTACACATCATGTTCCTGACTGGTTGCTGATTCTTTTGGAATATGAAAATATTCTCATACTGTTCATGTGTTTCTGGGATTTCCTTTGTGTGCGATAGTTCGTCATCAATAACAATCAATGTACTGGGAGTATGAATTACACATACTTCATTTCAATATGCATATGGAACACGAACAATTTTGAAAATTTTCCATTCGCCATGGGCCTGTTTAAGCGGTATTTGGATATTTAGAGGGCAATAGCGTGCTTGAAAATGTGCATTCTGTAATGTCAGGGGTATAATAATTTAAATACTCACTGTGGGGATACTTGTTTTAAATAGAGCTGGTTTAAGATACCAGATAGTAGTCTGAGGTTTGCAATGAGCTGCTCCTTCGTTACTGCCTGAAACGGGAAAACATTTTGTTGACAATGTTGTATGTAGGTGGCAATTTGCTGATCCATAACAGTATTGTTAATAATGTGTAATAATATAGTAATAAGTAGTTTTTTGTGTTATTGCTGGCTCAATATTTTCTGCAAGTCTATTCTGATCATAAGGAGATTTTGAGAGAGCATTTACTGTTTCTGTTAAGTAATTTACCTTAGTTTGTACCTGCATTTTAATTTGTTCTACAGCCTGGAACATAATATTTAAATTATTATTAGATATGACTACTCTGTTCAATTAGTTCACTTGATTCAGAATTTATTTGTTACTAACAATGAGTGCATGTAGATATTTATTGGAGAGAATATTACAACACCAGCTACCGATTACTCCAAGTAATTGAATGCCACGTTTACGTTGTGTGTGTGTTCATATTTCATTGGTAAATTGTTGTAGTACTCCATCTTCCACTACTTTTGTGTATTGATAGATGTGTTTAGTGTGTGTGCAACTTGGTGATTTTTGTGTTTTGCATGCCATATGTAACCAAATATCTAGTGCCGAAGTGGCTAGTGGGATTTTGGATAGGTATGCGATATGTTAATGGCACACTGTCTTCATAACAAAAATGAACATCAATTTGCTGCCAGTAGACTCCCGCGTGCATCCTGAACGATGCGTGAGCAGTAAAATGTATTAGAATGCAGCATGTACTAGTCGCCATCATGTCGTCTCAAAGCCTTTGTAGCACGGAGTTGGCCGCTTGGGTCCCGTGGTTCTGTTGTCTGTTCCACCCATGTGGTCGGCGGACGGACGTGATCTTGTTGCCTCCTCAACTGTGCTAGTATGGCGTGCTGTTGCGCCACACATTGCTCATTCCCGTGTGGTCAAGCTGCGACGAGTGACACTGCTTCCTGGCTTACTTACAGGAATGCGAATGTGTGTGTGCGTGTACACACACACCCAGAAACAGAATACTTTTGTATAAATTTCTGGTTTTCAATGATGCTGCAATTACTTCTTACTGGCACATGCAAAAGAACATATTATAATTATTTAATATGTGCCAACTTCATGTTACGTGTGTTTACTGTGTCGTATTTGGGTTGTCATGTTTTGTTGTATGTACGTGCGGCATAGATGGCCATATTACATTTGTAACCCAATAGGGAACTTTAAATGTATACGTAAGTGATTTACTGTACGCACGATCACGTATCCATACTCAATCTCCGGTCTGGGTGGTGTTTAACCTATACTTCCTGTCGAACTGATTTTTTTTTTTTTTTTTGCGTTATTTGGGCTTCTATCAAATTCAATTTTGTTTGTTCATTATCTTTCATTAATTTTGCTACCATTGGTCGCCTCTCTTTGAATAAATGTTTGTAATTACGTGTGAAGGCTGGGTTGCATCTATGCCATGTTACAAATAAAATGGTGTGAACTTCGAGCTTGAGATCACTAACATATTATATTTAAAAGCTTTGAATTCTGTATATTTGTCCCAGCTGTTGGGATCTTTGTGTGCACAAGCTGATAATTATTCTGCAATTAATTTTGTTTAAAGCTTCCACTAAACCATTACAAGAGGAGTTGTATGCTGTTGTTTGAAGTTTCTTTATTTGTTGCATATTTAACAACTATGCTGCTAGTTAGTTGTTAAATGAAGTTGATCTATCCATCAAAATCTGTTGTGGGCAACCATATCGTAATATTACTTCTTTAGTAAAGCTTGCACATGTTTGTAAGTCATTGTTATTAACAGCTTTCACAGTCATATAACAGCTGAAAAATTGGGTCATAGTAAAAATTTACTTGTTGCCTTTACATGATGTTGGTAATGGTCCTATTGCATCTAGTACCCATGCTTTCAATAGTCGTGGTGGCGAAATTGGTGTTAATTGGCCTACTGTTTGTTTGTTTGTTGATTGAACTTTCTGTCATATTTGACAATTTATTATATAATTTTATGTCCATATTCATTTTATCCCAATAATTCGTGTTTTAAATTTTCTGTAAGGTTTTAAAATTTAAAAGTCCAAAAAGTTCTCCTCCTAGCAGTGCATCATGATGTGCAGCTATAATCTCATCATTGTAGTCTGAAGGAACTAAGATTAATTTCTTTTCTCTTTTTGGGGTATTGATTTTTAAATAACTTCCCTTATTTCCTGTAATTACAAAAAGCCTAGCTAACTTTTTATATTTTGACACAGCCTCGTCTGGTTCCCTCAATGCAATTTAAAGTTTCCGAATATGCGGATAATTTTGATACTCACCTAAAAATGGCGACGTATAGTCATCTATTGGACACTTTAAACAAAAGATTACCATTCTCTATTTTGATGTATTCTTGTTCATGATGAAAGACTATAAAGTATCATATAGTATCCTGTTTGTTGATTAGGACTATCTGAAAGTTGAGCAATGGATCAATGCATGTTGTTATTATTTTATTTGAGCTATTTTCCATTATAATTGCTACATCTAGTTGAAAAATTTGTTATAATTTTTGCAATTGCATGCGTGGGAATATATTCTCCATTTAAGATACTTTTACTAACAATTGATTCATCTTTTAACTGTACATCATTTTTGATCAAATTCTTAATTCCGGACCAGTTATTTACAATTAATCTAGACTTATTTTCTGTATATCTATCTCTTTGTCCGGATTTTGATATAGGCTTTCTGCGTATGCCTTATTTAATGACTTACAATTTATCATTTCTTATTTTACTTGATACAAATTATTATCGATTTCTAACATCTGCATGCTTGCTTGTCCTTTAGTTGAAATGTGATGCAATGCATCTGCGAATGTATTAAATTTATCTGTAACTATTTTTGGTTTGAAGTCATACTCTACAAGTGCTATAGCCATTTTTGAATCCATAAATGGTATTCTGTCCTAGTTTTCAAATACCTAAGGCTAGCATCGTCTGTCTCTATAGTAAAATATCTACCATATTGATATTGCCTGAAATAATTACAAAAATACTTAATGGGGCAAAGTTAGCGCTAAGTGGCACTCCATTTTGTTACATTAATTAAAAAGTTTTTGACGCAAACTCTATAACATTTCGAGATTTACTATGTGGATTTTCCTTCATGAGTACAGCACCAATCGCATTTTGCGATGCATTGTATGCTAAGATTTTCTTTTTATTTTAATCAAACCATTGTAAAATTGGTGCATTCTGTATTGCCTTTTTGAGATCCAAAAATGCTTTATTCGTTCTTCACCCCATTTATAATTTGTGTTTTCTTTTGGTAATTCGATAAGGGATGCTGCTTTGTTAGCTTAATTTTTAATGTATCGACATAAGTAAGATATAATGCCTTAACATGTGCATAATTGTTTAACATTCATGGGGATGACATTTGTTCAGTAGAGCACACTTTCTCTGGGTCAGTAACTATATCCTCTGGTGTAATGTAATGCCCTAATTTTTTTATTTCTTCTTCTGCAAAAATTCACATTTTTGCATTAACTTTTACTTTAATTTGCCTTTATCTCTGGAAAACTTCTTTGATGTTTTCTAAATATTCGATAAAAGGGTTTCCTATTATAAATATATTGTCTATGTATACGGCTTCTGTATTCCATCGCAGTGGATCTAGAGGATGTCAATAAATTGCTGAGAATATTATGAAGATGTGCTTAATCCCATGCGGATTCTTTTATATTGTTATAACCCGACTCTGTCGATCGAGAATGATAATTTATATCTAGCTTATTTTCTTACATAAATTGAATAGAATTCCGAAAATATTTTGAGGCATGTGATATATTTGTAATTTTGTAGTGTACTCAAAATGCCCTCCTTTCTCAGAAGTATACACAGAAATCTTGTAAGATATTGATTAAGTTTCCTAAAATCAGTAAGAAATTGCATACCGCCTTCCTTTTTTGGGTTTTAGAAGACTCGATTATCCCTACATTTCCGTGTCCTTGATTTGTTTTAAATGCTCCTGTTTGACTTTAGGGCATATGCAGTACACTCTGGTTGCAATGGGTTTTCCCATATTTAATTCAAATCTAATTTGATAGTTTTTCGTTTCCGTGAGCTATTATATTCTGTATGCAAATTCATACTTATAATTATGAATTATTTTGGTAATTGTCTGTGTTTGATTATGGTCTAGCATTTTATTTCTTTTAGGTAATAACTTTTCTTCCTATGAGTTTATATTGTTTCAATTATGTTAATACAATATTGAATTATCTCACTGCTCCTGTTATCTGTCACAGAAGAGTAAACAAGTACTTGTATAACTTTGTCTGAATTATTTCCATTTATAAACAGTATATTAAGTTTCAAAAATGTAATGACCTCATATTTCTTGATAAAATCTACACCAAGTATGACAACCATCCTAAGGTTGTCAATAACTACAAAGTTTTGTGGGTATGTTTTTCCCGAACTTCATATTAGTTTTGAACCTATGGGTTTCTATTCCTTAAGATTCCACTACAAGTGTAAACTGTTCCATAACTGGATCGAGTTTTTGTTTTGAAATGAGGTTAGATGCGATGCAACTACATGAACAGCCCATGTCAAAAAGAGCATTGTATTGGGTAACCCATATTTTAACATGAATACCTGGCACCTCCACCAATGTTTTAACTCTTGTTTCCCTGGTGGTTAATACCTGTCAGATAGTCTACCTAATGTTCAAGACTTGGCTTACCATTAACTTAAAGGGGGTTGGTGATAGCTTAGAGATACTCTGGTTTTACAAAATACTACAAGCTTTTATTATCCTCTCCATAATTCATCAACTACAATGTACTCTTAATGATTCGCATCTACCAATGAACTAAAGTATATATTAACATACGCAAAGACAATCTGTTTAGTTAATTTGATATGTTAATTAAGTCTGTTACTCAATTATATTGATATGCGGCCTGGTTGCTTCCTAACCCGAGACTAACCTGCACCCAGAACTAATTCACCTTACCACTTAGAATCGACATTCTGGGCACATGACCCTGGTGTCGTGGTGTCTGGATGATTGGAAGGTGTCTCTCTCTGGCTGCAGTGTCGTCTCACGATGCCGCACAGTCTCAAAGTGCTGGCATGTGAGAGTCAAATATAGTTGCGTGTGGGGGGGGGGGAGACGTTAGTGCCTCTGGCTGCCTTATATATGGTTACCTTCCTTGGCTGGCTTTCCCCTCGCTTCCTGCCACCATGTTGATACTCCATGCTCACATCACCGTGTACTGGCTGCGTTCTCTGCCCTCGGGTCAGCATGATGCGACTTCGACTCCCGGGGTGTCCATAACACTGTGAATGTCGGGTAATTCGGTGCACATAGTGTAATTCTGCGCATTTACAATGAACTGTGTGCAGTATTATCCGATGATACAGGCTTTGTCTCTAGTGGCCATGATTCTGATACAAATGGCATACATAAAATAATACATATATTTAATTGAAGAGCGAAAATCACAATATTATTAACTCATACTATTTTATGCAGATAATTAATATAATTAACTTACAGTATAACATTCACGATGGTAAAATTACATTATCTGGAAAACAGTCTTTCCTCATTGTCTGTCACAATGTGTTCACAATGACGAACTGGATCTACAGCCCGTAGTTACAGAAGCGACCACTAGATGGTAGCAGTAACAACGTCAAGGTACAATGTGTGTGTTCCGAAAGCTGATGATGCGCAGAATTACCTCCTGTGCAGAATTACCCGACTTTCCCCAACTCTTAAATATCCCAAAGAAACATCGCTAAGATAAATAATATTTATTATTACATACAATTATTTAAAAAAAAAAAGATTGTATGTGTGTGTGTGTGCATGCAAGAGAGCAAGAGAAATAAATTCATGGGAAAAATTGAATTCACACATTTGTGTATGTACGCACACACTCACAAACACAGAGAGAGTTTCCCAAGCCTTATCGTTGGTGTTGGACATATACAGGTTGCTTCCCTTTGTGTGGACACCCACAAAATATCCGGAGCGGTTGTAGATCACGAAATGTTGTTTTCGCTCAATTAAATTACGTACAGGGGCAAGTAATTTTCCGCAAATTGTCAATTTGTAACACGTGTGTAGACAGTAATACTTAAATCACTTATAATTTTTTTCCTTGCAATATGCATTTATTTCAATGGCATCTGAAAGTGAGTGCAAAGAGGAATCCAGTGATATAGCATATGCGATAGAAAGTAACATAGAAACACCAAGAAATAATGTGCATATATGATAAGTTAGGTGGGCAGTAGCATGGGGAAGCAACATGCGCCGTATCTCATCTCAGCGGTACCAGAATTTTTTTTACAGTGTACGACGCAATGCCATCCAGCGTGTGGTGTATATTGTTTATCGGTACGTCACTATGTGTTCACTTTTTGAACGCTTGAAAGAAAAAATGTCATGAAGGGTACACCTAAAGTACGATAATAAAGGAAAACAAAAGTCCAATCAAAACTATTTATTACAGAATAATACAAGGATATAAAATGTAGTTAATTTTTTATTTCTTGAGTGTATACATATCATTTTACCACTGAAACAGGTTGAAATACAATTCAAGTCTAAAACAATTGATTAACAAACTAGAATCATACATTTAGCAAAGTCTCCTAACATTCAACTTCCCTCAACTGCATAAAAAGGCACAGCAACATATTCACACTTTCTTTAAAATTATAAATTGTAATAATATTTCCACTTCAATATATAAATTATCAAATTCTAGAAAAATTTACTTATCTTTTACGTCTCAAAAATATAGCAAATGCGCACATTTGTTTAAATCTTATATTCTAGTAATATTTCAATTTAAAATATAAAATCTCGAAATCTGGAAAATTCATTTTTCAGTTATCAAAATGCATAAATGCAGGATCATATTAACACATTTTGATTTACTCAGCTGTAAACATAAGCAGCAGAAACACATCTGATACTATCCAGTTTTATGAGCTTACATTTAATCAGTGCAACATTAAAGCAGCATTTAACAATATGGGCACAGTTACAGATAATACTCTTTCCAGATTCCGAAATGATCATATAGTAAATCACTACCAAAACTTTAATTATATAAACTTCTGTAAATCATTTAGGCAATGCTAAACTCAATTATATTTAGTGTACGATGATAAAGCTACAAAATTATTTAAATTTACATGCTCATAGAATGGTACAACAATTCTGCACTCATGATATTTTACTATAGTTGCGACTTCCTTTTACACACATGGCAGAACATTTAGGACAAGTTATCACTATACCTCAAGTATGAAAAGACTGATTTTTGTAGTCTCATGGCAAAATGGTTGAGGTGGTCAAGCATACCACCCCGCGTTCATTGCACGGACTCCCAACGGACCTGGGCTGGTGGCAATTGCAGCCTTACCTGCCACCAGAATACCCGATTCACTGCCGGCGCCCGAAGATTGTATCTCGTCTCACGAATCCCACAGCAGAATAGAAATCAAACACCATTCTTCCTACGCCGGAGAAACTGCTCAGTAAAACCCCTACACTGTCTTCAATAAGTGCAGAATAAACTCATGTCAACTGTAGGAGACCAAATCGATGTTAAAAATGCCAAGCAGTCTTGCTAGGTGTCTACGTGAAGCAGAAAACGCTGTCTAGATGACAACACATCGCAATTCTAGCTCCCCTTATCTTAGAGCGGTCATACAGTTCTCTTCCCACATATATATTTTGCTCTCTTCCTCTGCACCGTTACCAGCACTGCCTTCACACCTCCACCCCAGTCAACTCTCACTTCCATTGTCATGCACCCTCATTCCCAGTCCATGGCGCGATGTGCGGCAAACTCGAGAACTGTCTCACTTTAAAGATGCTACCAGAAACATTTGTAGACAAATATTTTTGTTATTATATATAAAAATATGAGCTGCTTATTTCATAATAAAATACTACAAGCAAAATAAACAAAATATTGCAAAATTACACTGTGCTATAAAATCCAAAGAACATGTAGGGCAAAGATATGTGTATGCTCGTCTATATGCAACAAACAATATAACTAAGCAAGCAGCACAGAAGGCCCTGTGCAGATAATGCACTCGTCCAAGTGACGACCCATCACAATTCCCTCACCCCTCTTAAACAAGATCACCAGGGGTAAAGAAAAGGTGGAGGAAAGCAGCCAAAAGTGAAAACATCTGGGGTCTTACATGCTTCTGTAAGAATAAGAGTCATAACAATCAAGTAACAAATACCCTCCAAAATATCCAAAAATTTAACAAACACACAGGTGAGAGAGAAGAAAAACAATAAACAGCCAAATCCCCAAGTAAGAATCTCTCAATACAACAAAATTACTAAGCAAGAACCAGTTGGAATTTCATAACATTATCAGAGCCATAAAAGTCCCAAAACCCGTCACCTCACCTACTCCGCAAAGCTCTTAATTAGGTTAACATGAGATTGCTTCACAGTTTTATCATCATTAGGATCAACCAAGAGGACTGTGACAGGTCCCAAAAATGATGAGATCCTCAAAGTTCCAGAGTATCCTTTTGCAAGCTTTGAACTGATATATTCAGCCTTTTTACTAGCTGTGATCTGCGTACATAACACTAAATCATTCACGTTGTACATGTTCTGCAGTCTACCCACATTGTAATGTTTCTGCAACTGCCTCATTGCTGCACTAATATTTACATAAGCTTTCTGCCGTACCTGCTGTGGCAACCTTGATATTTTTGTTAACATGCCCCACAAGCTGCGGGCAAGGGTAAAATGGACTAGTGTTAACATGCTTTATGACCCAAGAAAAAGCACTTTTCCATGAAATTCTTGGTTAACCGAGGTCTTTAAAATATTCAAGGCTTTCCCAAACCAATGGGCTAATTAAACCTGGGACAACCCCAAACTCCCTCATCTACAAGTACTTCTACTTCCCAATTATAAAATGAAGACCAACGTTAACTCTAACTTTATAGCAAGTCCCATTGGCTACAAACAAATTGAAGACATCACCTACAGTAGCTTTACTTTTCAACTCAGGATGTTGCAAGACAAGATTACCGGCAAATTCCTGACTAATAAAACAGATAATCGCACCAGTGTCAATTAAAGCTGGCATATGTTGCTGTTTTATAAACAAATTTTCAATTAAACTTTCCATTTTCCTCGGTTGTTGCTTCCCTAATATGACAATTGTTTCATCTGTTTTATCACCTGAATATTTTTCTCCGTGTTCCTTTTTATTAGTTTTATTTGCCTTACAATCTCTCAACAGATACCCAGCTCTCCTGCACCCGAAACATTCATCACTCCTTCCTAATCTACAATTCCTGGTCAGGTGACCAGATTTACCACAAGAAAACCAAGAGTGAGGGTGTTTTACCATTTAGACATATTGATATGATATATATATGACTTTTTCCAGTTGAGTATCTCAAATATGCAAATCCCTAATAGTTTTATAAATACAAATACCTACACTTTGATGTCAGACTAAAGAAAAGCGGTTTTCCAAAGTAACACCAACGAATTCCTCTTCAGACAATTTAGAGTCTAAAGAATTTGCATGTTCGGTAACACTTTATTTGAATTCTAATAATATTTCCCCAGGGTGTTGAAAGTGATAAGTAGTGTCGTATATAAGACCATACTTTACCCTCTTAGTGCAAATATTTTCCCACAACTAAGATTTTATCATGGACAAATTTTCCCCATGGCTAAAACCTGCAAAATAATACCAGCAACTAACCCAGTGCATTTACTCCTGACCTGACAGGAAATTCTCCGAATTTTTTAATTTTTCACCATGTATAAGAAAAGATACAAGTTTATGGGGATCGAAATCAGACATTTTAGTTACCTGGAGAGACGAAACGTTGCTAATCCCACTTTAAACCTGACAGTTGCTCCTGCCCCACTGGAATGGATATGAACCGCCCCTGTTGAATTCTCTTTGAAGTGAGTGTCCATTTTCTTTTGCAAAGTGTTAAGATCATCTGACCACTCTGCCTCAATCCCAAGGGCACGCAGCTTCACAAACTGTGTCGGTTTATCCAGTTTATATACCCAAGAAGTCATGAAACAAAAGCAAAATACAAAGATTAACAATTCCATAACACTATCAGAGTGGTGCAGGCTGAGCTAACTCTGGCTGAAGCCTCAGGCTACCCCACTCATCTCATACATAAGTATACAAAACTATAAAAAAAACTTATGGGTAAACGTTAGGCTTTGAACCAATAGTGAATACTGAAGAAAGAAAAGGATTAAACTAAAGTACAACAAACAGGTGTATAAATAAAATCTAAACAATTTATTACAAAATTATACATGGATATAAAATATAGCTTGTTTGATTTCTTGAGTGTGCGATGCTAGCACCCATCGCAAAAAAAAATTCCTTTGGTTTCAACTTGATGCGGTGATATACTCTTTGCTCGACTAGGATCCCCTCCACTTCCTTCCCCTGTTCACCCTGCCCTCTTTAGATTTCCCCACCGCTCGTGCGTCATAATTTTTTCTATGGTTCAGACAGTAATATCGTTTCTATAGAGCTCCGTCCACATTTCGTCTCAACCCTCACTGGTGCTGAAGACTGAATATCTATGGAACAACCAAGTATTCTATCATGATAAAGTTGTAGTACATAATATACTCTCGAATCTTCCCTATTATGTGTCCTTTATTTTTTTTATCTAAACGCTCAGTTTTGCATGTGGAACAACGTTGATTATATTCTATAAAAATGCTCTTCTCTAGGGAAATAAAGTTTACGTTTTATTTAACTCTCTGCGACCGGACACGGTCTCACTTAGTCAAAAGAAACACAGGAAAACTCCATGGTAAGACCGAGCAAGATTTGTTTTATTACAACCCATTCTCGTTCCACCGACACCAAGTTTGGCTATCAATGCGCACTGTCACATATGCTATAATGTACAAAATTATAGCTTCGAAAGAGCAATAATTCATGAACCAAGCACTATACCAATCTAGATTATAATCATCGAAATACACCTGTGAATGATACCAAAAGTGATGACAAAACACCAACAATAATTACTCAAGAAAACAAACAAAGATACTGTATTCGCTACATCGGGAGATTGTGATGCAGAAGATAAACAGTATAATAGACCTAAATCAGCATTGACTGATAAATTTCCGTAACTATTGCGTCCAGTAATATACCCACGACTGATAATAATGCTATAAGCTGAAAATACACCCGTTCTTGCAAAAGTCGGGTACTTCAATTCCACACATAATTCCCTTTCAATTTAAACAAAAAAAATTGCCATAAATGTAAGCCCTTGTAAGTAACAGCATGACATTCTCTGTAAGACCCCGTGGAACTTCAATAGATTTTTGTGAGCCTACAAATTAGTTTAGAAAGTACTCAGTAGGTATCGCATGTGTTTCTGCTGTGAATTCATAGGAGCGCTAAAGTCGCAAATTACTTATAATTTAAAGATAAATTAAATACAATTTAACACCAAATACACAAATTCATTATATATTAGTTAATAATAAATTACTTGCTGAATTTACTACTTCACTGAGTGTGAATATTCTCTCAAGATGTAGGAATATTTTTATTTTGACTGCAGAGTAAATCATTTCATTTCAGTATGCTGTGGTTTTATTAACGGTTTTTTTTTTGTGGAATGAATTTTGAATATTATTGCTTTGCGATTTCCGTTTACTTGGTGTTTTATTTTATTGGTGAACATGAAGGAAATGCCATATAAAAATCGATGTACCCAGTTTTTCAAAGTGTAATACAGTGACTTGGATCACTTATCTAATGCAAGAAGCATTGTTTCACTGACGAGAAAGTAAACAGTTATATTGATATGGCCCATGTTACAAAATTCTTGTGTGATGGTAATGCCTTCATGAAAATATCCAGTGTAATAAATTGTTTTGAAATATTTCTAATAACACAGTTTCAGGTATTACAATTTTAGTGAAGTTAAGGAGAATGGTGCACGAAAGTAGTATATTTATCTAATGTTTGTCAATTTTTCGGAACATTTTCTTAAATTTTTGGGTTGACGAAACAAATAATTCAGAACACCGCGCCGTGGTGAAAATCGACATAATATACCGCCAATATATTGTGCACTAATTCGATTTATTAAAAACTTTAATAAAAACGGAATTATTACATATCGATAAATCAAAATTGAACGCTTTGGAATCGATTAAATTACGCGTGATGGGCCGATTATATAATAGGTTTCTACTGTGAATTCAAAGATAGCAGTACTGTCGCTAGACGTTCTCGTTCTTCAACTGCAATCTTTAATTTTGCAGTTTTCTTTAGCTATATCGTTTTGCTCTGTACGAAACACGAAAGTCATAATTCCAAAGAAACTGCAATCGAAGCTGCAAGCAAAGACAAGCAGGTCAGACGTCCTTCCTAAAATGGTTAATTCGCACAGACAACATGCGCATGCAGAGCTGGACACCCAAGAACTACAATATATTCGAATCACTGAACCAACCTTAAAAAATGTGGTAGTGAGTAGGTTGTTCACCACAAAATTTTCTTACTTTCAAAAAATACGCCATCACCAACTTATTAATACAAGTCACTCGCGAAATAACTGAAGTACGGAAAAATAATTTCCACGTTTCTGCAAACATTTAACTCTGTTGCAATCCTCGATTCAGTGGAACAACTAGGGCGTGGAGAAACTGGGCAGCCAAAACAGGAGAATAGCCTTGATCTCCAGATATCTTTTTAAAAATGGAGTTCAACCCGCCAAATTTTCAGTGGTTGAGATTATGAATCTAGGAATTCGCTGGACCATACCACGCAGTTGAGAATAAGCCACGTGCCCTATTCACCCGAGCAGAAGTTCCCAGATGTAACACAGTTATCGACATTTATACGAACTAAAGTATTTTATATAGCAGGCGTGTGCGAGCAGGTATGCGTACATTCTGAAAGCCACGAGCCTAACAAAGATAGTTCTGAATCTCAAGTCATTATTCAAACTGCGAACTTTGCTCGAATTTATTTAGGTCGAGAGTATTTTCTAACCCTTAAGCCGTGGTGCCACTGGGACCGGACTGGATTGCACGAGACTTGAGTGGAGTCCGGTGCAAAATCCCATTCGCATATTTGCTTATGTGGGCGGTGCCACTGAGACTTGACATAACTGCACCTAACTGGAGTTGCAGACTTGACTCAGGTGGTGTCCGGTCTCGGACGGGAAAGTGACCTGACTCAGGTTCCCCCACCACGAAACCGCTGCAGTGTGTTCATATCGTTGAAGGGCAAGCACTATATTACAGATACAATGGAGGGAGAAATGTGTACAGAACAGTTGCTGATTGAATCGGTACGTGCGTACAAAGTACTTTACTATACGGAGGATGCAAAATACAACGACAGCCAAGGTGTGGGGAGAAATAGCGACAAAATGCGGAATACATTCCGGTAAGTGTATATGTGTTTACTGTGAAAGTACATTGCAACAATCAAGCAATAACATCAAAGTAAAAATAATTCTAAGCTATAGTAACATTGTAAAATATAACCAGTAGAAGATCTGCGACAGTAGAACAGTCTGTGTCAGATAGGGTTAAAGTCTGATTTCACACTGTCCATTATGAAATTAATATAAAAAACATTTAAATAACATGTTCAGCAGACCTTTGATGTCAATGTCGTCCATGAAGTTGACATTACTTATTTGTCTGTTATGATTTTAAACTATATCCCACTGCCATGATACTTGACCATGTTCAGAGTTAAAATACGACATAAATGAATCCCGCACTTGAAAAGCTACTGTTCTGCCTTTTCTGGGCAATACTTGTAGTTGTACCAACTTGTTGTGTTGAACCTCATGTAGATTGTTGCCCATGGTTTCACTGCCATCTGTATTTAAGAGATTGTTGTGGAGAACACAAGTTGCCTTCGCAACTTTGTCGACCAGTTCTACGGAAATTTCCAAAGGTTTGTAATACACTCTCCAACGAGCAGCCAAAATACCGATTGCATTCTCTATAACTCGTCGTGCAGGTTATTGTCTGTAATAATGGATTGATCGCTCTCTGCTCAAGTTATTTCCTGGGTAAGGACGCATGATATGTTTTAACTGAGGAAAAGTTTCATCTGCAACAGCAACATAAGACATCTTCATCCTTCCTTCATATAAAACATCATCAGGAGGTAAATTACACCCCTCACGTAAGCGTTCTCCAATGAATCTGCTAGCAAATACTCCACCGTCACTAAACGTCCTTTTGCACCAATGTCTACCATAGTAAATCTGTACTTTGCATCTACTAATGCCAATAACAATACAGAAAATGTTTTCTTGTAGTTAAAGTAAGCATACGCTGTATTGGCAAGTGCTTTAATTTATATATGCTTACCGTCCAAAGCACCGATGCAGTGATCAAAGTTTCACCTGTTTTTGAAGTCTTCAGCTACAACCTTAAATTGCTTAGTATTTGGCTCAGGCATCTCACGAGTCTGCATACGGGACCATATAGCGCTTCGCAAACTTCACCAACAACACGTAACACACTGCTGTGTGCTAATAGATAGCTATATTCCAGTGATTTAAATGAATTTCCAGTAGCTAGGGACATGTAACAAATTTAAATACATTTATTTTCCATTCATTCTCTTGCAAGTTGAGTTGAGAGGTTTGGGTGGCTCTTACCATCTTAGGTATTGAGAACCAAAGCATATGAAACGAGGTGTATATGGTGTCCTGCCGGGAATGAAGAGTGGAGAGAAATAGGAGATTCCCGAGAAATTCCGCCGATGTGCGGCATCGTCCCGGCATGGTTCCCAATTGCGGAAACCGGCGTTGACCCCACCTAGAATCGAACCGGATTGCCTTGATGGGAGGCGAGCGCTTTAGTCACCCGACCACCGTGGCCCCTTATTTTGTTTTAAGAGCAAAGTAAAGTAGAATAGCTAAATGCACGTTTAATGTTGGACCATTGACACACATAACAAGGAAGGGGAAGGATGTTGCCAGCCATTGTTGCTGCAGTGGATGACAAGTATGTGTATTTTTCTTACAGGTGATGAGGCCAAGGCAATGTGGATCAAGCTACGAGATGCGTACAGAAGCAGTGTGAAGCGCTTGAAAACAAGCACCAGGATTGGGGACCCTGCTGTTTCCGTGAAACCATGGAAATATTCTCAACAGATGGATTTCCTTAAACCGTACATGAAAGATAGGCCCAGACACACCAATGAATGTGGGGAAGGTAGGGAAGCAAACAAACCCAACATAGCAGACAACATTGAAAATTTGAGTAATGATGTTGCTGACAACAATGCGTTGGGAAACAGTGCCGAAGGTATGTCTGAAACAGCTGCGGAAAGTCAACGTAATGTCAAAAAACGTAAAAAATGTGATCCTACCATGAATTTCCTTGTACAGCAGGCAAAAACTAGAGAAGAAAGAAGTAACGAAAGAGATGGGTGGCGCCGTGACATTCTCCAGCCTCCAGATGGGTTGAAACTTGTCTTTGACTCCATGTATGCTGCAACTAAGGAACTAGCACCGGACTTACAGAAGGTAGTGAAGCGTAAACTATTTTCTGTGGTCTCAATTGCTGAAGACGCGATGGAGAACCGTTCGCAACTGTACTTCGCATTAAATCATCAAGCATCTTGTACATCGGCAAGCAGCTCTGTAGATTAGGTACAGCTAATGGAATCAGCATCTGTGCATGATAGCACCACTCACAATGTACAGTTCGCAAGTATCATGAAAGACTACATGGACAGTGTGTCAAAGAAATGTTAGCTATACGCAATGTACGTTTCAAAAACATTAACTTGTTGTGTTATTTCCTTTGTATATTCTTTGTATTACTTGCGCGTTCGAGCTTAAGGACTTCCATTCAATGTGCAACGTATTCATTCAATAATGTAAACATTACCGATTAGTGTATTACTCTATTTTGTTCTATTAAAGTAATCATGCTTCTAATTCTGTTACCATATAACATGTCTCTAATATGGTACTTTCTCCAATTCTGACTTACCTTAAACAGCAGATTGCCAACTTCTCTTTGGTACAAATTGGTATACGCCAGTTCGTTGTTATCTTACTGATGTCTGCAGAAATTATGTCATGAACATTCTGGAACTGGGACCTGCTTAATCGAAAGTAGTTCTTAAACTGCTCTTCTGTCAGGTCCTTCACCAATGTATAATATACACCAAAAGTTTCACGTTGTGTAAGATACGGGCTTAGCCGTATTCTTTTTATTTTTGCCAGTACCACATAATGTACCCATTGCTCGTCATCTGAATCAGATTCCGAACTTAAATCAAGCAACGCTACCTCGGTACACGCCATAACCACTCGCCTGAGGCAAACTCTGGTCCGTTCTGTCCGCCGACTGTGGCGCATACTGACAGTACTCAGGTCCAGTCCGGTACAGTCAAGTCATATCTAGTCCGGTCCGGTCCAGTACGGTCCCAGTGGCGCCGTGGCTTTATAGCTGGCAATGCCTCGCTATATAGCCCATTCACTGTTTCTTCGGCTTTAATGAATCAAACCTTTGAAAAATCTCCCCGTGTATGACGTGTTTAGTTATTTCCTAAATACGCCCTGTATCACAAGCGCTTTATGCTTGCGTTCATAAATATTAGTTTATTTCTGTTAGATTGAAATGTTATTCATATTTTATCTATAAATTATAATGCTTTATTTGTAAATAATCTGAATAAAAATCAGGGAGAGAATATGTATGTTGGTAGCGCCTAGTGAGAAATGGTCCTTATACAAAATACTGCTACACTGAGTGCGTACGAATGTGGCGCGTTGTCCCCTTGGTGTAATTCACCAGGCTTAGTTGAGCTTAGTTTGCACGAGGCGGAGGAATATCCTAGAAGTAGAACTTTAGCAGGGCTTCAGAAAAGGCTGAAGTAACCGTGAATTGACTCTAGCCGCCACTACTGACGAGACTGACACGTGTTATTTTTACTACGCTTACTGCTGGGAAATAGAAGCCGCGTGTGCGAAGACAAAAGAAAACAAGATGAGGGCACGTGTACACCACGCGCCGGTAGTCAAAGCGGTTTCAATTGCCGCGGCACGTCTTCCTTCTGCCAAGCTCTTTCTCTCGCCTCCAGCCAAGTTCCAGGATAATACTACCACCCCCCCCCCCCCCCCCCCCGTCCATAACTTCTGATTACGTTACAACTTTCTCTGCGTCCGCCGGAATAATGCATTGCCCATGCAAATGTGTCCTGACGGAATAAATCAGGAATAAAGTGGATTCGCGTGCCCGAGGAAAGACGTTATTCCTCGCAGAATAAGGTCGCCTGGAAGGGTTTGTTTTGGTCGCACAGTTGGCGTGTCTGACTAGCATTAAAGAGGACGGAGAGTCGAGCCCGATGGAGTTCGTTACGATGAATTATGACGTAGATAAAAATATTTCTCATGCGCGAAACAATAAATATAAATCACAATCAATTAAACAGACGCCAGTACGGCGGATTTTATCGTCTATTTAATTGTTTGGGCAACTCGGTCAGGTTTCCGTAAAAAGAATTTTAAAATTGTTGTTACGTTGTTACGAAAAATCTTGCGTTTCTTCCTTAAATTATCATCACGTCACGTAGCAAGCGTAGATAACAGCCAAAACATACCTTTACTAACATATTCCGTGAAGGCTTGTTCATATCTACTATAACAACTGTTATACCAGCTAGTACGGTCCGAGTCATGGCATTTGTTGCCTTGTGCGGCCTGACTTTATACCGGGATTGGTAATAGGTACTGTCATATTTTCTGTAGCAGGTTTCATACCAGCTTGAACCCGGCCAACCACATTGTACACTATAAAGAATTTCTGGAGAATCTTCCTAAACTGTAACGGAAGTTTTAACCTAGACACCAAATGGAATTAACACCACACATCAAGCTTCAGATATAGGAATGTTTAGCAGCGCTACTATACAAAGTTGGGAACATCCCTTCGCATTTGACTGTTTGCTGAGCAAATGTAGGAACGCTGCAATGAATGTGTAGGGGAAATAATTACCATTCCCGCTTTCTTGCTAAGCATATATACTGGTATGTTAAATTTACGTACAATTTCTTAGAGTTTAATTTCGAAGCGTAGGGTGCTCCCTGTGGCCACTATTCTAAATGGTGATGAAAAAAACTAGAAAGGGTTCCCTACGTTTTGGCTATACATCCGCGAGTTTAAAATTCACTCAAAAAGATTTTAATTAAGACAAAGGCAAAAAAAAAATCGACAAAAAACTTACTTGCTGTGGAAAAATGCAAAAAATATATGTAAATATTCGTCAATGAAATAATTAAAAAAGAGCGACTTTTCTAAATGTTATCAGGTCATTTGTTTAAGCATATCATCATCTTGAAGTTTCGGTAGTGCAGTGGTGGCGAACCTCCGTAGTTCAGTTTGCTATACGACGGCTTACAGAGCGAGGAGTTTTGGATTCGTGTCTCAAGGCGGCATGGGTTGTACTGCGCCCGGCAGACGTCTGGGCATGGCTGAGCGCGGGGAAGCGGAGTAAGCGAGCAAGGGGAGAAGATATGCGCACACAGGTCTGGTCGTGCTGTCATCTATTCCACAAACATCGGTTACGGCGGACTCAGTTGTATGTAAGGCAATGGAGGACACTGGGCGTTTGCAGAGGCACGGAAAATTTATCCCCAGTGTTACAAATTTGCACTTGCCCACGATATTCATGAACGGCCACATTACATAAAAATGATACAACTGAAATACTACGTAGTTTGCAAACAGTCTGTGCAATTTCGCGAAATTTTACTTACTGCGTACATTTTAGCAAAATATAACTGAACAGTAACATTAGGCCAATGCATTTCATTCGAAACTATAGAAGCATTTTATAGCTTTATGTGCTCAAAGTCGTGATAAATGATGTTTTCCCCATAGTGGACTGTCCCGCGGTTTAAACAAAGCCTACACAAGGATTATATAAAATAAGAAATTAAAATAACATACATTAAACAATGCCACCGCTATGACATATTACACGATACAGTGTAACGTCCATTTACTTTACAGATTTCACCCAGTAAATCAATGCGGATTACATATTCACTTTAATAAATACCTACAGCATGTGAAGTGTTTAAAATTACGTGGTTGGTAATATAAAATAATCTGGAGTCTTCGGATTACTATATTAGATAATTCAGTATACATCAGCTATCATTAAACTGTTCTGAAGGCCAATTAAAATAAAGCATTATTAAGTTGTGCTATATTTTAACAGGCTTTCACATGTTACTGGCTAGCAGCTCTACGAGTGGGGTTCACATTTACTGTTAACCATATTGTTATGTACGGTGATCAGGTCTTAGCTAAACAGCCTGTTGATTACACCTTAAAATATTTGAAACCAAGTTACTTTGTTGTTCTCATTTGGTTGCCCCAAACTGTAAGATTTGGTTGGTGCAAATAAAGATTTATTTGGCTACACGTACTTTTAACAGTTTAGGCCGATATGAAAAATTTTCATAAATTAGAACGGGTTTCGAACCTATATCACATGCGCCCGATAACTACTCCTTAGTAATCTCAGCTAATATTGACAACTGATAAAATAATAAAGCTTTTAGATAGATAAACTACAAATGTTGGTCAATATGTGGAAATAAATATTTCAAGTTTTACAGCTTTACTTGTCAGTTTCTTGTTACATTGTTTTATTTATGTGTTTACACGATTGTTAGGCATCAATAAATGCACTAACAAACACGGTTACTATCATAATTGTCACAGAAAATACAAACAAACTCTCGAGCTGTATTTTCGAACGAAGTCAGTCAAATGAGTGGCCAAACAAATATATACAGTTGATTCAACAAACTATTTAGTTGATAGTCTAATTTTTTTTTGCCCAACCCAGGTATTTTGTTTATTGAAAGATATATTTAGTTAGACGAACAAAAGTAATTTCGTTTGCTCAACAATATATTTTTTTAGGGAAACATAATATATATTTGGACCTATACAAACAAATATTTTGTTCGATTTCTTCTGTGTAAGGGTCATGATTGTAGAAAGACGTTGAGGAAGACAACAGGAAAATCCCCGCTGGCGCTCAGTAAGCGGGACAGAACACAACACAACGCGCCCGATATAGATCAATATAATGTTATGAATGGAGTCTTTTGTCATCGGAGCATCGGACCAGGAACGCGTATTTAGGAATGGGCGTCGCTAACCTCCGACAACATGAACAAGGCGAGGAATCTAGGCTTCTCATAAGAATGTGGCGCCGTAGTATCCGCTATGTGAGTAGTCTATTTCTAAAGCGTCCCTTGTCCCCTATACGTTGTGGCCAACGGCTACTTTGGAAATAGAATGAATTTTAAACCTGCGTTTAAATTACCTTCACGCTGTTTTAGATCTGTAAAAGATTTGTCATTCCATAGTAAAGGCTATGAAGAAACCAACGGGACTATTATTTTTAATTGTCATATTTGTGGATAAGGGATGCTTTGAAAATAGACTACACATGTAAAATAATCTAATATGCTGATAATTCAGTCGGAGCTTCCTAAATCTCCTGTCACACTGTCCAATTTTTTCCTTGAACTATATTTGACTATATAATTTATAGATAAAGTACGGCCAGCAAATCTTTCCTTCAACAAATTTGATCAAATAATATTAATTGTGTTTTAAATGTGTTACATTTTCAAATTTTTTTACTGGGGGAATTTAATTTAAATTATTATTGAAAAATTATTTTAATAGAGAGATATTGCTGTTATTTTTCGATACAGTTCATTACAGGAAGAAATGTAAGGAATATTGTAATTCGTTTTCGCTTCGTTACTTAATTAAAATTTTATTTATTTGAAATTTTTCCCGCGCAATATTTAATGACTTTGAGTTCGTAATATTATATGAAATATTCACTTAAAATAACATTCATGCCCAGACAGCTTCTACATATCTTCATAACCTACTTCATATCTAGCAAATGTTTGTTATTGTAACGTTCATTGACATCCATTTTTGGAGAGCACGATTCTGATTGGTTGAGACCTCAAACATCAAAGAAATTTTAGAACTGGTCCAATATTACAATTTGTTTGATGGAGACTGAAGATATCCAACTTTCTCATACAAATATGGCGGCGTTTATGACGTTTATATGACGTCATAATTGTCCAAATTTTTTTGGACCAAACTTAGTGGAAGCAGTTTGACGAAAAAAAAAATTGACAGCGTGGCAGGGAATTTAGCAATGTATGCAAATACAGTAATTAATTGTTTTTAATCTTAAATTTTTACTAAACCTCCAACTTACACTGTTATGCTGTACCATAATGCTGATTATTGATGTGCTGCCACCTCACACTCCCTCCTTACAGAGCCCTGAAATTATGAACCTAATAATCAATTCCCAACAATATGTTTATCTGCGCACGCACCGAGTGTGTCTAAGGGTAGTACACCAGATACTGATATGTAATAGGAATCTACCACGGTGGCTCACAAAGAATTGGACACCAGTCATTAGAAAAGCTTGTACGTATTCAAATATGACAACCGGTATCATGTCATCTCTCCTTAACGCTGATTTTTGTGGTTTGCATTCAATTTCTCACTCTGGCATGCATTTAGTATTCTCCTCTGATACTTTTTAATTTGAGTTCCACCTGCCATATCATTGTTCTTTATTACTAGCCATTGTTTGTCTCGATGGGTAAGTGAGAAATTCTGAGCACCATGGGTACTTTCTTATAAATTTAAGTCATTATGAACTAATATTTTAAGCTAGTACATCTACAGCGTTTGGAAGTAGCACAATATCCGTAAAAAACTATCGGTAATATACTATAAAATATTTGTTGTTTATTGACGACATTTACAAATGCAACTGGTTGCAGCACATTGTTGTTTTTTTAACACAAAAAGTATTACTCATAACTACATCAAAGCATGTCGTGAGGATCTGCTGACATATACTTCGCGTCGAGAAGCCTACAAGAGGAGAATGGGGTTTCCTTTCGGCAAAGATATCCCGCCCTAAATCTGCGAAGGCTCAAACTACCCACGGTGTATACATATTCATTGGATTTGCTGCGTTTAGTAGAGATCCTCCGCTGCTTATTGGCTCTGGGATACACCACGCACAAGCTGGGGATGTTCTGGAGTCTCATAACAGCCGCATTATACTGTGGCCACGCCGCACCGCCTGACGTGCTGCCGAAACTGCATTCAAATAGTTGCGAACTTACGTCTCGCAATATCCAGCTACAGCCGTAGAAAACTCTGGCACAGTCCGCTTTACGATAAGCTTGTTATTCTGAGTTTACATCGCACATTTTGTAACCAAGCTGCGTTTGGTGAAAATCCCTTTGGACACAAAGCTGCTTATTCTCCGTTACGAGACTTGCCACAGAAACTACGGATTTCAGCTGCTCTCGGTTGTGCACTAGGAACGAGTGTAAACTACGGGTGATTATAGCAATTATGCAAGATAAATACAACACACATTGTGTAGGAGAACGGTGAAAAGTATTTAATTGTGTAATAAAAATAGAGTACCCTAGAATAGAGTAGGTAACACGAAAGAAACACAAGTAATGAAAGTAATATGCTCGTTTAGTAATCGTACCTAAGAATTGAAAGAATCTTGGATAGTAAAGAAGCTTAGCTGAATTAAGCCGTAGCGATGAGGAAAAATATTGATATTTTTCTCTTGTTATTCTGAAAATAATGTCGGGGATTATGCAACACGCAAGGAGTTTGATTGTCATAACCTTTAAAACACTTGATAGAAAGCAACTCACAATGTTGTTTTATAATAGCAAGGCATTATTTTATCTCAGTAATGGTCGACGTACCTTACAAATTAAAATCATAAAAGAAAATTACGTAAAATATAAAGTCATGCATTACTGGCATGTTCGTCAATAGTGCGGGGAATACGCCACTCGATATGGGAGAAAAATCCACTACCTATAAACAATAATTTACTTAGAAACTGCGGCGGCCTTGCCCCAAGGACGTGGCAAACTGAAAAAAAAAAAAATCAAGTCCGCTGTTCTAAAAGCCTTTCCTTAAATAAAGGAAACCCTCACTTGAGCAGCAGTGAACAATGTGACACTAAATACCACATTGACAAGAAAAGAACAACAAATGCCATGTCATTGTTATTGGTTATTTTATTCCTATTTAAATTTTTTTGTCTTGTTTTTATTTGCAACTTGAACATGAACATTAAACTTCTCCAACATTCGGAGATATATAAAAATAGATTATATTACATTTTATTGTCTTTTGTAAATTCCCCTAACAATCAATATATTAAGCAGATTGAGGAATCTATATAAAATGTTGTTTTCAGGTATGGAATTGGATCATTTCAACCGTTATAGATAAATATGTGAGTAACTAACTTTATATACATATATATTAAATTTAACCTCAATATTTGGCCTAAAAGCTCCCCAGATGGAACAGGAGAAAAAAGTATAGGAGTAACTGTTTTACTAACACTTGACGACAATCTTATATGCGAACAGACAGTGGCATAAAAATGCTAGATACCGTATTTCTTTACAAGATTTTTCTAGTACAATGCATATTTATCCTGGCATACATACAATGTTGCCCTAAAAATAGCGTAAGCTATAATTCCTCATATACTATTTGAAATTCATGTAACAACTTAATTTATTTTGTAACTTTTCTGGCCATTAGCTACAATCCAAAACCACAATTACAAAAATCTAAGAAAAATGTTATTTTCAAAATTTACATGCCGCATTGAAAACCCCACAAACAACAAAATTTAATTATTCTGAGGTTTACACGAGTTCCTCATTTCGTACATGTATGTTTTTGTCTGGCTAGTTACAATTCATGAAGGCAATCCCAAAATGCAAAATAATGTAAAGGAAAGGCCTTTAAAATTCCTCAATTTAGTGGAAAGTTTCTAACTTACAGCTACATGGTACACCACGTCGTTTTCAAAACGTCTCAGGTAGGTAGCAAAAGCATTTTCTTGAAAATTTTTGGGGAAATCCACAAGTGTCACAAAACATATGGTGTAGTTACTACAGAAAATTGCTGTATTATTTTTTTCCAGCGAAGGTCTCACACACAGAAACATGAAACAAGTCACATGTGTAGTAAAAAAAAATGCAATTCCAGAGTATATATTACACCTAACTCTTTCACAGTGCAATTGGTCCAGAGCAGAATCTTCATGCGCTCATTTACAGCATTTAAAACACTGGACACAGTCACACGTATGGCACCTTTTGGCATAGAATTAGCCAGTGCATACAGCACGTAAATTGTCGTCACAGTAGGTAACATTTCGTTCATCGTTAAGTATGTTTTCAACCTCTTTTCGGCATATTCCCAATCCACGTATGGCAGAGATTTTTCGTGCTTTCCTAACGGTCAGTTCAGGACAACATTTCAAAACAAGCTGTAGCAAGTCAAAGTCAGCTAACGAGTGTTCAAACCTATGCTCCAAGCAATTCTTCTCGGAGAATCGTATCCATTTGGCGAACAATTTTTAATTTTGTTTAAAACCAGCATCTTCTAAACTTTTGCCATACTTCACTAAGGCTCTTTCGTGATCTTTTCCAAGGTAACTTAGTCAATTAACGTTCTTATACACCATAGCATTATCGTGTGTAGAAAATTATTTAATAAAATATTACATTATATGCATGATCAAGCACTATTTAGTAACATTTTCTGCTTCATTGCATCTTGTTAGGTTTATGTAGAAAATATGATACATCTCACATTGACATTATTCCATTTTTCGTATCTTCAGAAACAATGAGTAGGGTTGACTCCGCCCAGGAACAACGATTCGTTGTCCTTATGTAGATTGTATATGATATTTCCCGGCTAAGACAACGTACAAAACTCAAGAAATTTTGGTTAATGTAAATATTAAACAAGAAATTACTGATAACTAATGAACCTACTTTCCTCTACATGGGCACAAATAAATTTTGGTGAAATACTGAAACACTGAGATAGCAGGTAGGCACTGATGCCTCATTCACATTAATATCATTATAGATGAAACCAAAAACGTATGCAACAATACCAAGACAATTAAAATACAGGAGTGACACCCAGGATTCTAATCCAGAGAAGTCTTAGAAATTAAGCTAGTGTGCAATCAACTGCATAATGGAGGTAGGATTCGGAGCATCAACTTCCAAAGTAATCAGCCTAACATTTTAAATTATAGGGTCCACTAACCTGAAATATTTACGCGGCCATCGTTTTGAAAGTAAGTGTCTGAGCCACTAAAATCGCATAAGTTTACATGGCCTACTATGACGCTACTTGTGTGAAAAATTGGTAGAAATCGGTTGATTTGTCTCTGAGACATGGCATAAAAATTTATGTTTTTAAACAAGGATATCTTATAAAATTGACCTAAAAGAGTTTCTTTATAGGATGTTTCTTATAGATACTATCAGCATAAAAAGTTTGGTACAATTTGGTGGTACAGTTAAATAGATATGCCCAACATACCTAAATTTTTACATGGTCACCATTTCGAAAATCAACATCTGCCCTATTTAAATCGTGTAACTTTACGTGGCCTTCTGTAGGAGTGCAAAATTTTGAGAAAATTTCATAAATTGTCCTGGAAATATGGCAAAATGTTTTAAACTCAATTCAGCGTGCCCGCCGCACCTAACATATGTTAGTTTACATACACTAATGTAGCAATATTTCGGGAAATTTTTGTTTGAATTGTTCGATTGGTCCACGATATACGGCATAAAATCTCCAGTGTTCTAGTGATTGGACAAGAAGTTGTGTATTATCACATTTTATGATAGTCATAGACACAATACACAAAGTCAAACGTTAATCTATCACATAATTTCGTAGATATAGCACACTAAACTAGTATGTTTGTATAGGCACCATTCGGAAAATGAGAGACTTGCACACCTAAAAAATAAAAATTAATATGGCCCACTACAGTACAATTTTTTCCCCAAATTTGAAAGAAATTGGTTGGTTGTTTCAAGAGCTACGACACAAAAACTGTATCTGGGGCTATCTTACAAAATGGGAGATAAATTAGGCTTTGCCTAGACAGTTTTGATGGATATAATTGGCACTATCAGCATACAACATTTATTTTTAGATTTGTTTTGTAGTTTCGTAGATAAAAAACTCTGAGCTGAAATTTTTATATGACCGCCTTTTTGAAAGTATATTTGTCTGGGCCTCTCAAAGTTTGTCCCTTTATATGGCCTGCCATAGTGCTACATATTTGCCAAATTTAATATAAATCGGTTGTTTTTCAGAGAATTTGTCATGTAATATTATTTTACAAAATTGCGAAAACAAGGGATTTTGTATGGATTTTTATGATGGTTGTAATATATACAGCCGGCATGAGAAGTTTCATTGGAATTAATAACATGGCTTCGATGACATAACATACAAAATAAAATAGCTATATGGACGCCATTTGGAAAATTCGTGCCTGACGTAGACTACCAAAAACCCACTTAATATATCGTGAAACAAGAGGAGCATTTTACTGTATACTTTTTTTTTTAAGTTAAAACATAACATTATTTTCTGTTTCATATCATAAAAGGATTTCAGTTTATCATTACAATAAATTAATATTAGCAAAGGCTTGTAATAAGTAGGTAGAATAGGACCTCAAGAGAGGCTTACGGTTTCGCATCCGCATAATACATGTGACAGCCACGTCTATCGCAGGGAAGATTTTGTATACCCCTATTACAAATCAAGTTCAGCGCCATGAGCACGGCCACTTACTCTCAGCAGAAAGTGCAGATCACCCGTAGTAATTCTAACCTGCTGGCCAAACATACAGTTCAAAGGCGCAGGTCAATTCAAGAGAGAAGGCAACACAGAACCCAACCACAATTTTTCCTTGAGTAAATGTTGCTTCCACACAGTCCTTCCATAGTAAAGAGATCTTCATCCATGTCATATCCCCACTGCCAAGAAGCAGACGGGCACCTTATGGACCTAATATTGCAGTCAGTACCACTCTACCACAGGCCGTCGCAAGCTCTGAGAGCATCTCTTATTTGGAGAAGGAGGGTAATGTTATGGCGTGGGTAAGCTTGGGTTGTACCACTTTCATGAACGTGCCACCTCACATAAATAGAGATTGAGGACATTGCGGCGAGGCCACGAGCCGCAGGCCGTTATGACAACAGTTCAATGTTGGTAAATTAAGCGCCGTACTTAAACTAACGGGGCATCGAGCGCGTGTCTTACCACGTGTCTCACCACAGCCAGCCGCAGACAGAAGAAGAAGGAGAGGCAACGCCAAGGGTTCCGTACATCAGAGCCGTTACGATGATCAGCCTTCAGCATCATTAAGGGAAGACATTCCACTTAGTTAAACAAATACTGTAGAGTAACTCGCACATGGATTAATAGATTGAATATAAAAATAGGTAACCGTTGCAACTAAATAGTAAATCACATATCTCAAGTTGAGCTCTCCCGAAGTAAAGTATAGTAAAGAAATTGATGTAGATTGTTGTGAACCATATTGTAACTGTTGTGTTATTTATATTTTAAATATGGGATGTGAAACTAGTATTATGTGTTATATCCTTCTGAGTACGCTTCCAACTTATATTATGTATGGCTCCCATAAGGAGCAATAACAATATGACTACCAATGTTCAATTATATAGTATTAAGAATATAATCATGGGATAAGTATTAAATTAACTTATATCCAACTTAGTGATAAGAGCAAGAACTTTCCAGGTTCAGAAGTTTAAATTGTTAAATTCTTTTCTTTATTCTGCATTAAAACTAAGGTTAGGTTTAGCTTCACTGGGACCTATCCTTACTTTGTTTTTTAAAAATGCCTTTTCTGAAAAAGTATTTTCTTTGGTACATATTCTTTCACAAAAACCCCCTCGAACCCAGAGCTCAAAGTGTAAAATATTTTGTTTTTATCCATCTATTACGAAAATTTTAAAAGGTTTGTAAGTAGAAATCCTTGATACAACATCTTCACATTGCTGATAAGTTATACCATTGCTAATTTAAACAAATTGTTACATCTTTTTTTAAACCTGTGTGCTTAACATTGAATTAAAAATCCAGTTTAACCTCTTTATACACAGGAGCGTAGTATCACTTAACGACTTTTACCAGTAATCTCTTTAGATTTATTCGTAACATGATACGATTTTTTAAAATACTGTTGAATTATAACATAATTCATGTCTACCTGCTTCGGCCAATGATACTTATTTCTACTGATATTATAAATTAGTCTTAATCTTCTTGTCCTGTAAGACCACCCTTAAGTACAGCTGAGTAGCTCTTCGTAGCAACAGTCGCCATTTCCTCACAAAACTATGTAAAAAATTGTCTTTATTAGTAGAAATAAACCCAATAGATGAACAATCATCAGAGGAGGTATGAGATACAGAAAAGTCAGAACTATTCCCTTAAGTCCCAAATTTCAATACAGTTGAGTCAATAACATTGCCTGCCTCAACTTTATTAAATCTACCATCTGTTCCATCTTTAAAATTGATAATATCATTACATAACCTCGAATTCGCTAGTTTGGAATCATCAGTTTTCTTTTTCATTGAATATTATTAGTTTAAAGTTATTTTACTAACTCAGCAAAATTTAAAATAACATGATTTAGGTTGAAATAGTTTTCAACATCTGAGATCTTTGCAACTATCTCACCGACATTCGAGTCGTACTCAATAAAGTACCATTTCATTTTTTCCTATAAAACTTGAATTTTAATATATTCTTCACATAATAAATTCGCGCATTTACTGTGATACAACATTTTACAAAACCCATCACATTAAATCGCAAAATCACAACTCTCGATATAATAGACATTTCAAAGTCAAACTGGTAGTAGTATGTGCCATTTGTAGCAGTCTTTCTCCTCCTAGCCTTGCCACTGGTATACAACTTTACTCTGACTCCTAAACTGAGTGATTTTATACTAAAAACGTCATCGTAGGAGGGGGGACTATTCAAGGGGTACGTAACTCTAACATGGATTGGTAGATCAGAATTCATTAACACAACACCTTTATTATAACAAATAACTACAGGTTAGAGATAGTCATTACTGACACAACACAGGATAACAATAATATTACTCTTCAGCACTAATACAAGAAATTACAAGTTATTCTAATTCTCAAGAGACTGAGTGAGTTGCCTAACCATCCCAGAGATATAACGTTTAGTTTTACTGCGTAGCGGTGACTCTATAGATAGCGTTACGCCTAACTGCCACGCGGATTTATTCTCACCAATAGCAGACTGTAGTATGGCCTAGAGCTCCTCTATGCCTGATCTATAGTGATGCCTTCTGCTTCGTGATCGACTCCGACGCTGACTTCTTGCACTGCGGCGATCGTCAGGGGGCGCCTGGGACTGGGATGGTGCCTTGCGCGTCGCTTAAATACACACCAACTCGTCGGCTATGTGGAGCATGTTTTACAAACAATTCTCTCGCTTCACAAGCTATACTATGTACTCTGTTGAACCTTAGGAGGTTTGTTTGCAGCGCCTTGGTTGCCGCTACACATTGCACATGTGTATAATTAATTACCATACAGAATAATTTCTAGGTTTTTCAGAAAAACCCCTACCATTTACAAATATGTTTAACGTATCACATATTTCTTCATATTATTTTCTTCAATTTAAGATCATGCTTAAATATAAACAATTCTATGGTGCAGAGGGTTTAAAACATGTGTCTTGGAATCTTTATCTGCTACGCTTTCTTTTACCTAACCATTTTCCTGCTTTCCATAGTCTGCTGGAATGGAGGGATTAAATTTAATTTTAATTATAGCAATTGTTTGAACAAAGTTCCTACCAGTTTCGCACGGCTACTCTAATGTATAGATTACGACAGAGTGGAATCGTAAACTCGCGAGTGTTTACACTAATTATCTGAATGTTTAACTTTTCACCCATTTCTTTATTTATTGTTTGAATTGTAGTTTTACGTTGTTTTCCTACATTCTGTAAATTAAATATTTTGATATTGCCTGAATCTGCAGCAGTCAATTCAAGGCCGTGGGAGCATTCGAGGAAATAACAAAATATTTCTGTATTAAGGCCTACCTGTAGAAATTCCCAAGTATGCAATTAAAATACTACATACATTCATTCTAATATTTACAAATATTAGTACTGGGATGACACAAATTATCAAGTTGAATTTGCATCGCAATATGACTTGATTCGGCTATTCACTGCTCCGTTTCTCTCTATGAATACCTGTTTGGTAGGGTTATGTTAACGGCTGGTGTAATTTTTTTCTCGCATTCTATCCGTCCTGATTTAAAAACTCAAAACATTTTCCGTTCTATCGCAGCCTACCACTTCCCACTCTTTTGGGATTCCTTCGGGACAGTAAAAACTAAATATTAAAAGGCTCTGGGTTTTTAAAACCAGGTGCGACCCAAGTACGAGGCATGGATAATTATGATTCCCGTTTACTTCAGCGGGGAAAAAAATAGCGGTGTATAAAACAAACTTATAAAGCAGATGTATAAGAGACAGTTCTTAACACGGAAAACAGATTACAATTAAAGCTGATGGTTAAAATATAAAAAAAACTCACACACGCCCACTTAAAACCATGTAAGTAGTAGGATTTAGTATGTTTGTAGACAAGGGGATCGGGGATAGGATTAGGATTCGGGGGAGCCGCCATATTATTACGTCACTTGGCTGTAATCTTGGATGTCATTGACATTTCGCCCTTGACCCGTGTGACCTTTGACCTTGACCATGACCCCGTGTACCTTTGACCTCATAATCACTAAAAAACCTTTAAAAAATTGCATTAACTTCAAACAAATTCTACAAAGATTCTGAAAAAAATTGTATCTTTAAAAATTATTTTAAATTATTTACAAATTATTACAATAATTACTAAAAGGATCCACAGAAATAACCTATTATTTCCAGAAACGTTGACAGGGATCAGTGACTCCGAGCCAGGTGACCAGCATCAGTACCTCTGACCTGTGACCTTGAAAATTCAACAATACCAAAAAAATTAAGAAAAAGTTATAAAGAATCACAAAAAAATTAAAAAAAAAACACAAAACGTATTATAATAAACTACTTTAAAAATTATTAAACGTTATTCATTAAAAATTATTTAAAATTTTTTTTTAAATATCTAAAAAAAAAATTTAACTTACATTTCCGAAAGTACCCCCAGCACAATGCTTAGCAGATGCCTGACTCCTTCGCACCCACTCCACTCATGTATAAGCATTCCGCCATCTTGAATTTTTCTTTTGTCATTTGTTTACATGCTACTGGAGGCAGCCATATTTGTTTACATGTTACTGGAAGCCGCCATGTATTTTAGTTTGCCATTTGTTAATACTTTTACTGGAGGCCACAATCTTGGTAGGTGACCACAATCTTGGTAGTCATAACCCATATACCATATTGAAACCCAATGTCCATGACCTTGACCCCATGACACTGAATGACCCTGAAAACCAAAACTTGATAAAAATGCACAAAAGTCAGCAAGAATAATACATTAAAGACTAGTACCACCATGATAGATGCAGACTACCTCGACCTTGACCCCATGACCTTGAATAATACTGAAAACCAAAACTCGAGAACAAATACACAAAAGTCAGCAAGCATAATACATTACAGAATAGTACCACCATGTTAAATGCAGACTACCTCAACCTTGACCCCATGAACTTGAATGATCTTGGAAACTAAAATTCGAGAAAAATGCATAAACGTGAGCAAGCATAATACATTAAAGGCTATCGCCACCATATCAGATCCAGACTACAACGACCATAAACCCACGTCCTTGAATTACCTTGGAAATAAAAACTCGAGAAATAATACTTAAAAGTCAACAAGTATAATACATTACAAACTACCACCACCAAATAAGACGTAGACTACCTTGACCTTGACCCCATGACATTGAATGACCTAAAAACAAAAACTCGAAAAAAATATGTGTGACACACCAGAAGCTAGTCGAGACGATCCACCTTCCACTCAGCTACTTTCAAAGTAAACCTCTAAACATACCTCCCTACTGCTTATAATATACATGGCGTCGTATTGACTTTGAACCAATCGTATTGCACCATTAATACATTGTGCAGACATCGCTCAGCCAATCACCAAGTTACCACATCATTGCAGCTAACCAACCACATGCGAGTATTGAGACACGAGACACAGGCAGGTAGGTAAGCTTTAGATGCTAGTTACTTGATCAAATTACCACGCAGTTATATCTTCAACAGTGTCTTCCATACAAAATCATGGTCACACTTAAAGTAGACAATTGACTCCTGTCGTCGGACCGACCCCCTCACAAGCCTGGCCCATTGACCCATGAGCCACACACAACCCATTGAATCATTATCCCACGACCCCATCGACCCGATCGACCCCATCAACTCCATTGTCCACATTGACCCCTGATTGGGGTGCTAATTGTGGTGCTGCAGTGCTTTTTGCGGTGCTAATTGCAGTGATGTGGTGTTAATTGCGGTGCTGAAGTGATAATTGAGGCGCTAGTTGTGATTTTGGTGTTAATTGCGGTGCTGATAGTGATTGCAGTGCTGATTTTGGTGCTGATTGCAGTGCTACGGTCCTAATTGGGGTGTTAAATGCGATGACAAGTGCGGTGTGTGTGTATGTCTCAAGTAAAAAAAGATCCCATATTTTAAAAATAATATTAAATAGTCCTACCTCCAAGAGCTGAAATGCGAACATTTAATTTAATAATCTCGCTTCTAAAAAGTATATATCCAGGTCCCTCGGTATATTTAATCGCTTCCTGAGTAAACTGTATTTACATTTTGCAATATAATGCCCAGAACTACAGCAGGCCACCACTATGCTTCCCAACTGGTCTTAGTCACATGAAAAGGACTCTTTATATGGACTACCCTCTCATACCGACTTGCATTTTTTGAACATAGGTGAAAACCTTATCTCAGAATCGTCTCCGGTGACAACCAGTTAACGTTGATGTAGATTTACGGCTCAATGTTCGTCGAGGTCAAAGGCAGCCCTTCATATTGCGAAATTCATCTTCTCGGTATGGCAGCACTCTGAGGAAACGCACATATTCGATCACTCTGGAAGAAAACACGCTGGTACTATCATAATAATATGTTTTTTATATATTCTCGTAGGCATATGTGCACACACACATATATATACATTTGAAGAAGAATTTTATATTTAAATTGTTATATTTACAAACATATGTATAGATATTTAAATAAATGTTATATTCCCATATTTGTATGTACATACTAATATGTAGATAATTATATGTATATACTTTTATATATCATAATTTAATTTAATTTTATATTCCCATATTTATATGTACATATATATATATATATATAATTTATATATAATGATATTTAATTTAATTGTCTGTTCCCATATGTATTTTTACATATTCATATGCAGATATTTCATTAAATATTATATTTATATTGTTATATGTACATAACTATGTATATAAATTACATTGAAAATAATGTTATATTTATATACTTGTATACCTATACCTATGTTTGAATTAAATTAAAAATACTTATATATTTACATAGTTCTATACTTATACCTATATAAAAATTAAGTGGAAAATAATTTTATATGTACATAATTGTATACCTTTACCTACACATATAAATAAAATTGAAAATAATTTTGTATCTACATAGTTATATACCCATAATTATACATACAAATTAAATTGAAAATAATGTTACATTTACATAGTTATATAATTATACATATAAATTAAACTGATAATTATTTTATATTTACATACTTATATACCTATCCATTTACATATTAATTAAATTGAAAATAATTTAATATTTACACAGCTATATACCTATACATATTGATATAAATTAAACTGTAAATAAATGTATGTTTTCACAGTTTTATTTATACGTATAACGTACACCTATACGTATAAATAAAATTTAAAATAATTTTTTATTTGCACAGATATATAGCTATACATATAAATTAACTTGAAAATAATTTTATATTTTCATAGTTATATACTTATACCTATACACATAAATTAAATTGAAAACAATTTTATATTTACATAGCTGTATGTTCATAACTATAAATAAATTCTTTATATTCCTATTTTATATAAATACATAATTATGTGTAGTCATATTCTATATATGATAGTACCTGCATGTTTTCTTCTGGGCGAACGAATATGTGGGTTTCCTTAGGGTACTGCCATACCGAGAAGATGAATTGCGCAATATGAAGGGCTGCCTTGGACCTCAACGACCATGGAGCCATGAACATATATCATCGCTAACTGGTTGTCACCAGTGACGATTCTGAGATACCGTCTTCACCTATGTTAAAAAAAAATGCAAGTCGGCATGAGAGGGCGGTCCGTACGAAGAGTTCTTTTCACGCCACTACGACCAATTGTGAAGCAGATTGGTGGCCTGCTGTAGTTCTGGACACTTTTATTACAAAGTGTAAATGCAGTTTAACCAGGAAGCGATTAAATATACCGAGGGAACTGGATATATACTTTTTAAAGCGAGTTTATTAAATTAAATGTTCGCATTTCAGCTTTAGGCGGTAGGGTTATTTGATATTCTGTTTAAATACATGGAATTTTTTTACTTGAGACATGTACACACCGCACTTACCATCACGTTTAACACCGCAATTAGCACCTCAATCAGCACCATAAATAGCACTGCAATTAAAATCATCACCGCAATTAGCACCTCAGCACTGCAATTAGCACCGAAACTAGCACTTCGGCACCGCAATTAGCACCGCAGCACCACAATTAGCACCACAGCACCATAAACAGCAATGCAGCACCGCAGTTACCACCGCAATCAGGGGCCAATGGGGTCTATGGGGTCGATGGGTCATGGGGTCAGGGGTCAATGGGTCATGGGGTCATGGGACATTGGTTCAATGGGTCGTGGGTCATGGGTCAATGGGTCAGTCTTGTGAGGGGGTCGGTCCGACAAAAGGAGTCAATTGTATACTTTAAGACTGACCATTATTTATAGGTGAGCGACGAATTTGTCTGGAAGAAAATGTTGAAGATATAACTGCATGTTGATGTGATCAAGGAACTAGCATCTAGAGACTCCGTACCTGCCTGTATGTAATGTCTCAATTCTCGCATGTGATTGGTTAGCTGCAGTCATGTGGTAACTTGGTGATTGGCTGAACTACGTCTGCACAATGTATTAATGACACAATACGATTGGTTCAAAGTCAATATGACGCCATAGGGCTTGCACACTTGTATATTATAAGCGATAGGGAGGAAATTTGAGAGGTTTACTTTGAAAGCAGCTGAGTGGAAGGTGGATCGTCTCGACTAGCTTCTGGTGTGTCACACATATTTTTTTCGAGTTTTTTTTTTTAGGTCATTCAATGTCATGGGGTCAAGGTCAAGGTAGTCTACGTCTTATTTGGTGGTGGTAGTTTGTAATGTATTATACTTGTTGACTTTTAAGTATTATTTCTCGAGTTTTTATTTCCAAGGTAATTCAAGGACGTGGGTTTATGGTCGTTGTAGTCTGGATCTGATATGGTGGCGATAGCCTTTAATGTATTATGCTTGCTCACGTTTATGCATTTTTCTCGAATTTTAGTTTCCAAGATCATTCAAGTTCATGGGGTCAAGGTTGAGGTAGTCTGCATTTAACATGGTGGTACTATTCTGTAATGTATTATGCTTGCTGACTTTTGTGTATTTGTTCTCGAGTTTTGGTTTTCAGTATTATTCAAGGTCATGGGGTCAAGGTCGAGGTAGTCTGCATCTATCATGGTGGTACTAGTCTTTAATGTATTATTCTTGCTGACTTTTGTGCATTTTTATCGAGTTTTGGTTTTCAGGGTCATTCAGTGTCATGGGGTCAAGGTCATGGACATTGGGTTTCAATATGGTATATGGGTGATGACTACCAAGATTGTGGTCACCTACCAAGATTGTGGCCTCCAGTAATGTATTAACAAATGGCAAACTAAAATACATGGCGGCTTCCAGTAACATGTAAACCAATATGGCTGCCTCCAGTAGCATGTAAACAAATGACGAACGAAAAATTCAAGATGGCGGAATGTGTATTGGTAAGGAGAGTGGGTGCGAGGGCGTCAGTCGTCGGCTGAGCATTGTGCTGAGGGTACCTTCGGAAATGTAGTTAAAATATCAAAATAAATAACGTTTCTAAATGTTTTAATAATTTTTAAATTTTAATTTTTTTTATTATTTATTATTTATTTTTAGTGATTTTTGGAATTTTTGGTATTTTTAAAATATATTTTTGGATTTTACCTTTTTTTAAGGTCAAAGGTCAACGGTTGAAGACATTGATCCCGGTCGCCTGCCTCGGAGTCACTGATCCCTGTCACCATAGTCGCTGATCCCTGTCAGTAGTTCTGAAAAAATGGGTCATATCTGTGGATCCTTTTAATAATTGTTTGAATAATTTTAATAAATTCTAATTAATTTTAATAATTATTTTTTTCGTAATTTTTTTAGATTTTTTTTTCGGCATTTTTCAAGTATTGTTTGTGTTTTTGAGGTCCAAAATTCAAGGGGTCAAGGTCAAGGGCAAAGGTCACACTGGTCAGGGGTGACAGGTCAATGACATCCACGATGTCGGTCAGGTGACGTAACAAGGTGGCGGCTCCCCCGAATCCTAATCCTATCCCCGATCCCCTTGCCACCAAACATACTAAATCCTACTATATGCTGTTCACGGTAAACTTAGTACTTTTTATTGCCTGCTAAATATTTCCTTTCGGTTAATTTCTACCTTTCCACCACTTTTTAATGTAAACATTGCAATAAGACTAATAAACCTAGTGTATACATTTCATCACTTTTAAAAGATGTCGTGTGAGACTGCAATAAAAAATATTTATTAGGGGTTAATGAATTTTGTGAGGGCCTTAAGTAGAGTTAACTTTACCGTGAACAGTCTACACTCATGTAAATACTGGGTGTAATCCATTCACGGTTTCTTCGGACGTTTTAACTCAAACCTTCGAAAAATCACCCTATGTATTACGCATTTAGTTATTTCCTAAATCTGCCATGTATCATGCGTTTCATGCCTCTGTTCACAGACGTATCTCATTTTTAGTTAAGTTGTAGTTATGCCTATAACTTATTTATGCATTAAACTATCGCTTTTATAGTAAACACAAATAAAGACAGTGAGGAAAATCTGTATTGATAGTGCCTATTAAGAAATTATTCTCATGCAAAATAATATTACAACTACAAGTGTTCACGGATTTTGTGTGTTGTCCTTTGGTGAAATTTTCTAGGCTTAGTTAAGGTTAGTTTGCTCGAGGCGGAGAAATATCCTGGAAATAGAACCTAAGCAGGTCTTCAGAAAAGTGTAAGGCAACCGTGATTGGATTATAAACCTACACTAGTGCTCATAGTTCGCAAGCCACCGCCAGCTTCACTAAGCGTACGCGGGTAACATCAAGGCAAACGGATAGCAGTTGCCAGACCTAACTTTATAACCGTGATACAGGTTCATTAGTAAATAATAATGTGAACAGAAATCACGAATCACTAGTAAGATATCTGCTGAATACAAGCACGAAATTTGACTCTTGGAATAGAATCATTGTTAATTAAATGGCCGCGTTCGTTACACATGGTATATACATAGAAAGCAGTTGCTGACGCAAAACTCTCCAAACTGTGGCGTGTCTAACGTTCTTTCCTGACGCTAAACTCCTGGATCTCGTTCCAGCAGTTCCTTCGAAATGCTGCGAAATTTTCTCTTCGAGAAGAACAGTTCGAACAGTAAGGGGTGTGCTACCGCCCGACTCTCGTTTCTTAAATGAGCGCGCATTTAGCAGGCGTTCATGTAATCGCTGGAAAGTTCCCTTGTCTGGAAGACGTGTACTAGGGAAACGATTCCTCTTAAAGGCGTCTAACGTATACTGCATTACATTCTGCGAGCCCGTAATTCGAATGCATGTCTGTCATTTTCTGATACGAATATTTATTTATCACATCCAACTCACGATACACCACATTATCAAATGATTTTGCCGGGAGGACAAACAAAATTAACTCGTACATTAGGTACATATCAAACAGGTCGAGATATGTTAGTATGTGGCTTTAACTCTGTACTACCCATAGATGAGCTGTAAGAGTTACGAGTTTCAGCCCTATGTACAGAGGTCTCACACTGCCGGGCAAACACATTCATCCGGCCTTTTTCCTGGTGGTTCAATTTTTTCGTCACATAATTTCATAGTTTGGGCAAACTTGAAACACGCACTAGTGGTACATTTTGGTATCGAAATCGTCTACGAAGAGCATGGTCATTGTTCCGATATTATTTTATTCAAAATGCGTCTACTTGGAGCACTGCTCAATGACAAGCTATATTATTTGTTTTGCAAGTCCTGTAGAGAATGAGTCGGAATCGAACGTGACCATCATCGACCTCACCGTTCAAACTTCTCAGATCGATATTGATGTGTTTAACCGTTCGGCTATTGTGTGTGATGCCTGGCTATACGGATTTTAATTTGTACATGAAATACAAGTATTCCTGAACGATTTTTTATAAAGTTCAAATTTCCAAATAACCTTCGTATCTGACAAGATACTGTACCAATTAAAGGGTCTTTACTCGAAAACAAGATCAAATACTTTAGATATTTATATAGGCTTTGACGGCATAGTGAGCACTTTTTATGGCCCTCCGAACGGGCCGTAGCCCCTAATAAATGTATTTTATTGCAGCCTCAGGCATAAACTTTTGAAAGTGACGAAATATATATGCTCTTTGTATAAGTCGTATGACAACATTTATTTTAAAAAGTGGCGGAACGATGGAAACTGGCTGAAAGGAAAAATGAAGCAGGGCCTTAGAAAGTGCTCACTTTACCGTGAATGGCCTATGTTTTACATATGGAATTGTAATTATAAATAGCACATTAACGTCCCTCAGTGTTATGCCCGAAGGCTTATCAGAGGACGGATTACAAACTATCTTATGACTTAACCTAAACTAACATCCATACCTTACCTGGGATTCAAACCCAGAACCTCCCGACCCTAGAACGGCGACGCACCTACAACTGCGCAACGGCAGGTCAGCAAGTTTTTTCATTTTGCTTTTGTCTCTCCTGTCCGATGGAGTGGTTTTCATCCGTTACGGAACAACTTTGTATATTTAAATGAACAAAGCCATGATATACCGCAATAGTTCACACAATGCTACTCCTTCACGGCACCCCAGTGTAGTTCCATACTACTTGGGAGCACAGCGTGCCGCTGGAGAAATATAGACTGTCCTTGTGTACTTGCGGAACTGTTCATACGTTTGAGATATTTTACTATTTCTGTTCATCCAACAGCGCACATTTTAATAAAACACTATTTATAAAAGGCGGTCTTTTTTATTTTTCACTGTCTTCACTATTCTACCTTTTGATAGCGAAAACCACAGATTTTTTCTTAAATTATATTAATCAGTCAAATGAAATCAGTTTTTTGCTTGATGTTGGTGTAACGTCTCAAATAAAAAAACTAGTTATTCCTGTCACAAATTTCCCGGTTAAGATTTGCAATATGTATGTTAAATTAATATTTATTTATTTTATTTATAATTTGTTTGTGGCAGGTATATTTTAATTATTCCAGCTCTAATTCATATTAATAATTGCAATTTTTTAACTTCATATAACGTATTTCCATATAATTTGGTCCTAAGTATTTTTTTTTTGTTTTCTTTCACAAAGTTATTTTTATGAGGAATCTGTTGATTGGTTGCTATCGTAAGACGAGATGTATTTGTAAGATATGATGTAGCCGTCTCGTAATTGGCGCGATGTTTAAAGGTGTCGTTTAAGTATGCAGTTTGTAAGGTTTTTAGCCATCTTGGTTTTCCCAACAGGCCGGCGATAACCTAGAGATTATTTATTTTTCTGGTTATTTGGCCGTGTACCGTACAGACTGCCTATAGGGCGAAGACATGTGCTACCTACGCGGATTATATTTAAAGGCAAGTTTGAGCAACCGCGATAGCGTGTAGTACAGTCAGGACAGGGACGTAACTAAGGCTAAGTGGCCTGATGAGGGGAGACTAAGGCCCACAACCAGCGGAACCGGCTACAGAATATATCAAGAGAGGTTACAGCGATCAAGTTTTATTTTAAGCTAAGTATCCTGAGTTTTCGACACAGAGAATACGCCTGTAAAATAATTTAGTGTTTTTTGAGAAACTAATCTGGCTTACGTTACGCCCTCTTTGATCATCATTTTTGTTAAAGTTGCCCTATCTGTATGCGTACGGAGCCCTGAACTGAGGTCTCGTGTTGTCCCAACTGAGTTGGTGTGAGAAATAATTAATTAATTTAATTGACACTTTTAGAAAAATATTTAAAGAAACTGAAGAGACTTAATAACGTTTTTAATAATTCCAAATACGAAATACGAACGATAGGGCTACACCCATAGTTACGGCCACACAAATCATAGTAAATTTGGAAACTAATAACGAACTGCTACATAATACTTAGTATTTGCAAAGATATTCATTTAATTGTTGATGTTTCAAACAAAATATTTTTTTCAAGTAAATAAAATTTACTTCCAATCAAGTCTCTGTGAATAATCATTTGCTTAGTAGCTAGTGGTGGATTTTGTTAGTAGCTAGTGGTAGATTTGGTTAGTAGCTAGTGGTAGATTTGGTTTTTATTACTTCGTAGTGTCTCTTGTGTGTTGTTCGTAGCCCACGGATTTCTGGCTGTGGCAATTATTCCTGAACTATCTTTGATAAGAGACATATTTAGTAAGACTCAATCTGGTTTTGTGATGTTTTGCCTGTCTGTCTAGCACTTCTACATTGGGCGAAGTGAAACAGGGTTCTGCAGATTGGTGAGCTTACTACACTGTAAGGGATAAGGTTGGTAAATTGCTATTTGCCGGAATACTGTGACTTTAGTGTTCATCCGATGTAACTATTTACCGACGCAAACGTGTGAACTGTAATACTGGTATATTTAAATGTACAAAAAATGGTTGTGCTCATTTAAAATAAATATTCTTGTAGTTACAAATTGTTCTGCATATGTTTATGGATAATACTAAATAAGTGAAAATAAAAATACAATTTTATTTGATATAAATTCTCCTGTAGGTGCGGGATGAAAAACAAATACAAAATAAACGTAAATGTAATGGGCGGGCTGCTTTATGAACCCTTTTAGTGCATTCAAATATGAAAAGGAAGTAAAACATTCTAATGTTTTCAGGAATAACCTTGTTGTTTATATATGTACGCCACTGTGAATTCAAGATATGCAACGCCCGAAGAAAGTGAAATATTTAAAGACCGTTCAGTTATCTAAATTAACCGCAGCGAACTGAACCCCAACATTCCGTCAGTAGTTAAGCCGAACTAAATTCAGGTGTCGTCTTGCATGTGGTTGGAAAGCGAAGATGTTTCACATGTATTAATAATTGAGGAAATTCGCGAATGTAGTCTACACTACAGAATCTTTGTCTTTACCTTCTCAGCCAATTATACTGCGCCTCGAGGCAGCGAACAGCCCGATACACTCCAACACGGCACATTGTTATGTTCGGCTCAATAAAGAAGATTACTTCGTTCCGCAGCATAACCTCATTACAGCAGATACTGTTTTAATGAGATATCGATTTAGGGGGAAAGTGGGCGTAGGAGCGTGTCCTCATTACACCGCTCTGCAGGTTACATCTGGGATGGCATCGCAGTTTCGCTTACCACACAGCTGCCTTTCCCCAACTCGCCTTCTTCCCTATCGCAGACGAGCGAGTTGACATGTACACACGCGCACAGACGCAAGTAAAACAGTCACATTTCCAGGGGTGCCAACCACCTACACAAGACACAACGATGAGAATCTTTGTGCCCTCCCCCACCCCCCACCCGGCACACTCCCTCACCGGTGCACGCACTCATTCACACACGCACACACAGCAAGACTGAGTGGCAAAACATTAAAACCAAGACATAAGCATAAAATTCTTTAGACGAAAATATATATATATTTCCTTCTTAATAGTTTTGTGAACTTTCAAAATTTAACATTCAGTCAGATGATACCACAAAACATGAGGAATGAATATCTTACATGACTTAACTCTGTTGCAAGTAAACAGGTAAGTTGTAGAACGGAAAGTCGTTTATAACCGTTTCGTAGGTAGTTTTCTGAAGAGCTACCTGTGTAACGCTCTGAAACGGATACTAAGCGAGATCATCAAAATATTGCTGGATATTTCTTAACGTTAACTACCAAAACCGTAGTCACAGAGGGAGGTGAAAATCAAAATGCCATAGAAAGTATTTAGAAATATAGAAACTTAGTATGTTTCGGGTTCACCTACCCCTCCTCCCCCCTCCCCCGTCATCAATATTAAACAATTTGACAAGTTTTGATGAAGGTTCTGTCCTGACAAATGTAACAGCAGCTTTGAAAAGAACAAACCATTGAGAAGGGTAGGTTTTTTGAGGAGGCTTTGGTTTAAGACCTGAGAGTGAACGCATAGCCCTTTCCGCCCTTTCTGCAGTCAATACAATTCTTAACTGTTCATCTAATCATATTAACGTGTCATTCTTTTACTCACACAAGGAACAGTTTGAACAAGAATTTAAACCACCCCCCTACCCCCCCCCCCTAAAATGTATATGACGCAGTTACCGTCATTAATCGCCCTTGTTGGCACCCCTGCATTTCACACAAGAAAATCAACTCAGCCAGGTTTTCTCGAACGTAACAGAAATTCTGCGTTTTTTTTCTGACTCTGACTAGTATTTTTTTTGTGATTTTCCATGACTATGTTACAGATTCTATTGTTTAATTTATTTTCGTAGTACAGTGCTCAAACGCATTAACATTAAGTAGTGAAATAAAAAGATTATATCAAAATTTAAACTTGCAAACAAAGTTCGCAAATAAATGACAAACCATTTCTTTGATGAATTATAATCTATAGGCAAGCACACAATTTTGAGCTGGAAGATAATTTTCGGACTTAGTGGAACTATTACCGCGACTCGGCGTGGCTATGCTCTCATGCGTATAATGTTGTGGCCAGTTGATTTTATAGTCTTTTCGCGGTTTTCCCTACACTTTTTAAATAAAATATTTGATAAATTTCTCTACGAATGGCCTGTTAGGTTGTTTGCTAAATTTCTCACAGGTGTTACAAGCGTCTTATTCTCGCGTTAACATAAAAATACATTCTTTTTATTTTTTACTAATATTTAAACTTTTAATTATATTGTTTCGTTTATATTTAGAAATAGATAGACTACACGTGTGTTACTAATGCCCAGAGAAAGAGTATTATACATAGTGCGCACTAACGTGGTGAGTTGCCCCTTTGGTGTAGTATTTCACACGCAGATAATATTTGATTGCACGAGGCGGAGGAATATTCAGGAAGTAGAAATTTATCAAGGCTTTATAAAAGTTGGAAATATCAGTGAAAATACTACACTAATATTTTCTTGATTTTTTACATAATATTGAGAGTGGTATGGACCCCCGCGTTCAAGGTCAAGAAGCGAGGGAGCGATACGGGCGACACTAACACGCACACCTAGTGACTCATCGTTCCTACGCGCAACGCGTGCAGTGTTTCCGTCGTGACGCTATACTGTGCAATTTATATCTCCAACATAGGGGTTTTATTACACGCGATTAAACTACGCCCGTCTGTTTGTACTATTGTCTTGCCACTGAAGGGAACTGCAAAGGCAAGCTTTAAAAATGCGATATTATACTATTCTGACCAATTTTTTTCTATAAGAATAAACTTAATATGACAAAAAAAGAAAAAATGTAATCACAGATAATGGTTTTTTAAATATTTTCTGACAAAAAATCGTATTTGCAGCACATTTATTTACAGAGATACGCGTATTCCCACTAACAACTATTTCGCGAAAACGCGGGGACCCATCTCTCTCTTAAATCACGTTTGGGTTGTGTGTCTCCACTGTCCCGACAATCTAACCAGCCTGTCTCGCATGGCAGATGGAGTGCTTATATACTGGTGTGCATGGCGTTGTCAACCAGTGGCCTAGCTTTGCATTACATTTCGCAGTTATCCTAAATTTCTCACGTAAATACATTTTATTACTATCACGACATGATGCCCTCTGTTACGGTTTAATAACCTGTAGTGTTTTGTGTTATTAAAGTGAACAGGTTTGGGTTAGGCGTAGCTCGAGGTAAAGACCGGGTTAATTCGTACGTCTTTATATAAAACTAAAATAAATAACAATTAACACAACTCTCTACAGTCGTTGAGTTAAAACGGCGGAGTCAACTATAATATCTGCTTACCACTTATGCAGAAGCCACGTTATTATTGATCAGCTAAATTTCTCTGAAACCATCGGAATTTGTTCACCTTATTATCGATGCGGCATACATTTCCTACTCGGATTTTATTTAATGTGAATAAACAAAACGCCATTCTGTTATCTATATATTAAGAAGGATAGAACACCCACGAGAAATTGAAGACTTCTTATTTATACATATTTACACACTTCAGACAACAAACATAAAAACAGAATCCTTCCACGCCATTCACATAGTATCTTTACAGCTGTACATAGTTAACATAATCTCCTTATACGCAGCTCAAGACAGTGTATGCTAGCAAGCGAACCAGAACTCTTGGACATATATTCTTCTCAACAAAGTTTCACGACTGTCACTGTCAAATAGCTCCATAAAATGAATTCGATGGCTTTTATATACTCGCAAGCAGATACCTAAACATTCAATGTTCCACCCACTGTAACTCACGCATACCATTTGCTCTACCGAATAAAACCAGACTCACATACATAACTTACATACAATATATTTTTGCCATCCCAGACTTATTTTCAGAATTCTTTTTTATTTATTATTCAGATTTAAACTTATGTATTTTAAAGTATTTCATTTACATGTAGGAGCTTTGTTACACACTCTAAACTTACCAACAAATTGACTTACCACCCATACACTTTCTAAGTAGTGGTATAATGTATGTTCGGGGACATCAGGCTGCAGTGTGTGGATCGTGCATCAGACCATGGATGAAGCCACACGACCGCCATGTTGGACTCCAGACTTCCCTCTCTGTCATTCCGGCCATTCGTCCACCGTCATTTTGGATAGCACCATATTGTTATTCAGTACACCACCATCTTTTAAGGCAGTACGCCACCATCTTTGTAGCCAGTACGCCGCTATCTTGCACCACGATCTTGGTAAACAACATGTAATTTTTAATACTCTTGCATTACGAGGGTTTTCTCTGAGTGCTCCTACTGTTTTCTCTTTTCAACTATTTCTTTCTTCTCTTCCTCTCCTCCGCTCTCTCTTTTGCATTTTTTCTTCTCTTCCTTTCCTTCGCTTCCTTTCCTTATATTTTTCTTTCTTTCCTTTCTCTCTCATTCTCTCTTTCCCTCTTCTTCTTACCTTTCTCTTCCACTCATTCATCATTTGTTTACATTGGCTGTTACTGGAGGCTACCATCTTTGTTACTGGAGGCTGCCATCTTTGTTTACCTGCCATCTTGGTTTTTCTTTTGTCATTGGTTTCCCCCCATTAGTTCTGTCTTTGGCCACTAGGAGCACTGGTGTCGCATTTGCTCCACTGATTACTCACCTATGATCGACTGCCGTATTGGTTCTGGTTTTAGCCACTAGTAGCACTGGTGTCGCTCTCATTCAATTAGTCGTTCGGCCGCCATATTGATTCTTTACGCACTGCTTATTTAGAACTCAAAATTCCACCTGGAAAAGTGCGGAATCGAACTGCCGGGCCTTAGGTCGCCAGACTTACGCGTTAGACCACTCTGCTACTGCGGCATGCGCTGGGACAAGAGTTTATAAGTAGTATATAGCTTGGAGACAAATAAATAATATCTTGCCTGTCATTAAAGACAGTAAATTTTTATTTCTTATAAAATATTAAGTATTTTATTTACATACCAAAAATTCTTATTTTTATTTCTTATATAATTAATAATGTTTGTATTTACATATCAATAATTTTTTAAGTTTATATACAAATCAATAATTTTCTAGGTATCTTATATTTCAATTTAAGTATTTTTTCAGTTTGTTTTTATTACATAATATTTATGTATATTATTATTTCTAATTATATTTTTTATTATTTTGGTTTAACTTACAAATATATTATTTAGATTTAACTAATTTTATAAATGATATTTTTTATAAACTTTAAAATGTATCGAGTGAAATGTCTTTAATTGCTTATTTTTCAGGCAGATAAGAATATGAAATCAGATAATATAATTACATGATTATTACAAGTACCATATTGGATTTTTATAAGCATATCTGTTTAAGTAAATATATTCCATGTGTTATATATTATTAACGTTGATTTTTTCCGCATTTTTTCGATTTTTAATTACATATAATCATTCTTTTAATATCCCAGACATAAGTATGTACATTTAGGGACTTCTGTGTCGAACTTAGAAAAAATATATCCTACTCCTACGTAATTTAATGCTTGTAAATATTTTTCAACACACTATCCCATAAACAGTTCGGTATCCACTCAACTTAACATATGATAACCTTACCTTACTTCACCTAACCTAATTTCTATTAACCTAACTTCACCTAACATAAGATAACCTTACCTTACTTCACCTAACCTAATTAAATTTAACCTAACATCACCTAACCTAACTTTGCCTAACTCAAGATAACCTAACCCATTCATCTTGTAAGATCTCTGATTATATATTTTATTTCTCGCGACATTCACTTTACGTTACCGTCATACTTTAGTCACCGCCAGATACCTCTTCACTTCCGCTCCTCCCAGTCTTATTTAACAGTATATGGAATTGTACTGAGTACCAAAACAGATATTTATATTTAGTTCCTCTCACCATGACATTAGCTTGCTCATTCATGTTATTAACAATACAGTCTATATCCACCACCATACCTCAGACTTACTGATCAATTATAAAAGTCAACTATATTGACTACCATTTTAGCACCATCTAACTTTGCCAGTTACACATATAAACAAGCCATACCAGCTGCCGAACCAATAAAATTTTCTAACCATGGCATCATTAGATCAATAATATTAGTTTAACAATCTACGACATATATGTCGTCTTAATTCCAATCAAACCATCCCTCTCTTACTAACACAATACAAGCTAAGCATTCTGCCCCTCCCATTTAACTAACTAAATATCCCATCAAACCATTCCGATCTTACAAAAAACGAATCATGCAATAATTCAACCATTCTCTTCACATCATCGAAACTATACTTTTTTCCATACTGCCAAAATAACCGAGCATGTGATCAGACCATACCAATCCAATTAACAGCTATACCAACCATACATGAAACTACTTGTAGAACTAAGTCATACTTGTGTGTGTTCCATCCCATGTTAAGACTTTGAATAAATTTTATTTCTCTCTACATCTACTTAACCTAACCACCACTCCAAATAAAAATTCCATTTAGTCACTCCATTTTTTGTAGTATGCACTCCAAACTTTTGTAGTACTTAGAAAGTATATTTATATTGTGTAGAACATGGTATATTTTTAACTTAGTCACGCCCATTCTACCCCATGTCAAGACTTTTGAAAGACATGTTCACCTAACCTAACACATCCAAGGCACCGCACTTAGCATCGAATGCACTGCACTAAGCACAGCAGGTACCGCACTTAGTACCGAAGGCACCGCACTTAGCACTGCAGGCACCGCACTTATGGGTCGAGGGTCAAGATTCAAGATTCAAGATTCAAGAGTCAAGAGTCAAATTATCAGTCTTGTGAGTGGTCGGTCTGACAGTTGTCAGCTTTAAGTGTGACCATGAATTCAAACTGAGCGACGATAACACTAGGAGGAAATATATTTTCACATTAAATATAACTTATTCACTGGCAATTATGATTAGATAGCAGCTATCGTAGACCATTTAGAACGAGTACTATAGTCCTCCTACGACATGCACTCATAAAAATTTGATTTAAACTAAATTAATAAGTGTTTTAGAGGAGCAGATACACATATTACAATGAATACATGTATATAAATTTTTACTTTATTTTCTATTTTATTATTATATGTGTTGTGCTATTCAATAGATAGATCACCACATTTTTGCAGAATATCCACTATACTAACCATCATCAGACTAAATTTACTCATACTATCCACTAGAATTCAAGCATACCTCAGCCCACAGTTCAGGCATCTTAAACAAACCATTGCTAGATATAAACTCATTAAGGCCCCTTCATTTTATCCAAGGGCCAGCTGGCCTTGTAAATGTCAAGAGCAAGTCGGTATCTGCATGGTAACTGGAGTCTGTACATGCTTCCTGGCCGTTTTTGCACCTGGACGGTGTCAGATAGCTTTACTCAGCACATAGCATTTCTGCTCCCCTTGGTGTCTGGTAACTGGAGTCTGTATGTGCTTACAAGTCATTTTTACACCTGGATGGTATCGGATGACCATGCGTGTGGGAATAGCTGTGTTAGCAGGTCTGTATCTGCACGATGTTAGGTAAATAAAGAGAATGAGTCAGCAGGCTTCACGAGCAATTGCAAGCCTGCAACTGAATTGAACATTGGTTCAGCATGAAGGAAGTTTTCTACATATCCTAACAATCATGTAGAATTTTGCATCTATTAACACCGGAAAAGCGACCAACACAATAAAATAATATTACTTTTCAAATAAATTGTTTGTTTGTTAATATGTATTGTCTCTCTCGTGACTTTTGCATCTGATCCCTTAATAAGAAAATTTTATGTCAAGATATTTAATTAATAAAATATTATTTATAAAATAATATATTAATTTTATATTTTAGTTACAAATAATTTTTCTTGTTAAAAAAATTAAAATTTTAGTTTTGTCATTCATCCTTCAAGTTGGAAATACTCATCCTTCCTTCGAGTTGGAAATACTCATCCTTCCTTCGAGTTGGAAATACTCATCCTTCCTTCGGGGTTGGGACTCATGCATCATTTGGATTGGAATTGGTATAGTTACTTTTCGGCATCGCCCTCCCACTTTACCACCCGAATAGCTGCTAAAGGAACCATGGGCGTGGTTCTCTGGCTGGGGACGGAGCAATACAGTTCGCTCTTACAGTACTACAGAGAGAGAGATGCATTTTAAATATCCATGGTGCTGCAAGAATGACCTGTATAGGCGGGTTACGACGCCGAAAAATAAACGGTTCCCGACAAAATACACAACCAGAAGAGACAACGAGAATAAAGATAACAGAAAAAATTAACAGAAAGAATGAATGATTGATAAAGAAGAAAATAAGAAGTAGATTGATAGGGTGGGTAAGAACAATACGCCTCTAGTGGTTACAATGGGTCAAAAAGACACAACTAACAATATTTCACCCCTACAACCCCGGTAAGGATATGGGTTGGAACACCAGGAATAGGCTATAAACCCTGGTCGGAGGTCCAAACAAAAATCGTAGTTCCAAATACTCAAGCAGAAGTGTATATGTGAAATTGCAAAAGTAAAATACTAGTTGCAACAATTTGTTGTCAAATTTGTTGGTGGTGGCCCAATCTCTCTCTCTCTCTCTCTCTCTCTCTCTCTATCGCTCTCTCTTTCTCTCTTTTATGATGGCGTATGTTACTGTGTGTCAGAAACTCATACATGCGTGCGTGCTGTCAGCAGTAGCTCCAACATTTTGCATACATACATACAACACCATATGCTTATATTTGATACAAATACACTTCTCTTATTCTCTTCTCTTTATTTCTTCTTCTTTTCATAATTTCTACCCAATATGACCATATTATACTGTATGAAACTTTGTTTATTAATTCTTAGAACCATATAGCTCTGTCAGTATACCGCCGTCAAATATAGTATGCATGATTACACACACGATTTGCGGCTGCTCCAAAGTTATCTTGTAATATTGAAAGGTAATTATTTTCTTAAGGCTTGTCTTCTATACACCCTTGGCTTTCTTGATATTCTTGTCTCCACGTATATAGCTGTACATTTTCGAACGCAGCCCTACTAAAACGTTCATCAGTTCCCCATCACACTCATCTTTAAATTTTCCCACCACTTTACTGTTGGCAGGGGAGTAGCAGTGTTGCTAGGGTGAGGGGGGGGGGGGTGGTAGTTGCTGGTATCCATCTCTTCCATGAGTGTGGGATATGCGACTAGGTCTGCATAGTAGTCTTCTGTTTCAATTTTGTATTTTGTATAATAACGAGTCGGTATCTCTATATATTCAATGAACGTTTGTTTTATGATGTCTTGATGGAACCTGTACATTAAAGTTTCTGAGAGGTCAAGAACTTAAAAGTCGATGTAAATAGGTTTGTTAAATAATATGGTTTCCTTTTCCATTTTCATCAGGGATAAATTTTCTGTGTTTACTGTGCGACACTTGAATGATGGTTTAGCTATTAGTTCCTTCAGTCTTCTCTCGTTGAACACCAACTCTATGACTTGTCTCTTCCTTTCGTTTTCCATTAATTTACCAAATGTTGCATTGCTCATTAGCTTAAAAAAGTCACTTTTCTAAATAATTGCTGGCTGCCTGCCTTTTTTCAGTGTTCAGGTCGATGTAAGGCTTCAGCAATGCCTTTTATTCAGATTGCAGCACACTATGTATCTTCGTCACTTGGAGGCAGTGGGATAATGCTTGCTTTAAGTTGATATAATGTACAGTATAATTCTTCTTAACTTGCAATGTCGTCAATAATTGTTTGGTCTTGCCACCTGGAGGACGCTTGTTGATGGGAAAGAATGGCAGGTCTTTGTGCAAGTCGTGGAGTTCTGCAGGATATTATACATCTACCTCCAGCACGTACCCAACTAGTCCATAATTTGCCACCGCTGTGATGTCGATGGAGGTGCTCACCCACTGGAAGTCGTGCATAGGAAGGGGCAGAGAAATTGCCCACCCATACAAGTTGTTGGCGTCTAGGTACTGGAGGTAGACGGGCTGCTTGCTGGCATCATATGTGGATGGAGTGTACTTGTTATTAGCTTTCGCATAACACTTCTCACACTGGACTACTCCATCTTATATGCCTTCTTCAATGAATAAATGTTTGTCGTAATCGACCAATAGTTTCAGCTCAACCTTGGTGTGTTTCAGCATTGCATCGAAAGAGATGCTCGGCGTGTGCACGGAATAGACACATTCCAGGCCATATGTTTCCATGCACAGTTTCCTAAAGTTTTCAAATTCATCTGACAACAACAAATTATCAGTCTTCAAATAGATGTTTGAATAATATTACATTTTCTGACAGGCCAAATTTTCCCAGACGTGTCGCTTGGGGGGCAGCTGCGTCTCTTGCAGTTTCTGCAGGCAGTCTATGTAATCATAGGGGAACACGCCCTTTCTCCCTACTAGTTCCATTTCGTCTAGACTGAAGAATTTTGCAGTATTTATAAGCTGGTCTCTTGGCAGGTTTTCAGCGAGGGTGGCGAGGCTGGCCGACATGAAATGGAAGGTGTCGATAAACTGAATTGAAAACTTTTCCCCCAGTGATTTCAAGAATGTAATTAATTTTTCCTCTGTATGTGGCATTATGAAGATTTCTTGTTGTCGTAGTCTAAGTGCTTGATTATAAAGTTCTCGTCATATGTCAGGTTGTGTAATAACACAGGTAATATTTATGGATGGCGGTGAAGTTTGTTGCAGTTATTGCAGGAGTCCCCAATCTAGTTTCCAGTGAAGTAGTCGTGCTCAATTACCTTCCAGTTGTCTTGTGTAAATATTTATTCACAGTAACAGCAGGTATCTCACATGGCATGATTAAGTAATTGCATGTTGCTGAGTAGCTTCATGGGTTCACTTGTTGCATTAATTTTCTTCACCTTATGTTCAACGTCTACAATTTCTTCAATAAATTTCTTTGCTGCATTTTCCCTAGTGTAAATCATTGACTCCGTTGGCAGACTTGTTGTTTTGGGAGCAGGAATTGTCGTTATCTGTTCGAAACAAAGTAACGAAAACTGTACGCCTCGTGTTTTTGCTATGAGTACATGCTAGATGTCTGGGGATCGGCCTGGTAGGTCTGGACAGACAGAAGAATTGCTTCAAAATCTGCATAAATGACGATTGGCGGCTTCTCTGCATTGTGATGGTTTGTAAATTTGAGGATTTGTCTTCTTCCAATCTTGTCGTGGCTCGGCATCTCGATTCTCGCTGGAGCATGAGGACTGCAATACGTCTTCTGCTCTACCAATATCTCTTCGCCTGTCTTTCCTGTCATTTGTGTAATATCTTGGTAGGAAGTAAAACACCTTATACAGATATGCAGTTTTTCTGTGTGCGCTGTTATTTGGGACCTCATCAGGTGAGAAAAATTTTTTATACACGTGAAGTGTTCATTATCTTCTGTGGTGAGGAGGCGGAGGAGGTCAAAATGCACGGCTTCTCTTCCTTATAGATTAGTATTGGCACTACCTTCATGTCATCATTAGGAATAAATTCATTTACCGTCACTGCAGGATTTTGTTTTTCAAATTTGGTTATCTGGTGGAGAGGTGTGGGGGAGTCAATGCCATTGAAGTTGAAATTGGTCTCCAGTTCTCTGTAGCGGTGGTTGACTCGTTCGGAATGTATATCCTCAATGTATTTGGCGAGTATTGCCCACTTGATGTACTCGTTATCCTAGTTTTTTTGGGTTAATGATACCTGCTGTAATCTCGATGGGCGCTGGCAAATCTATGTAGCTGGATACACGCACTGGGTCACATTTATTAATTCGGAGCTGCATTCTCTTCACTGCAGTAAGTGTCCATCCAGATCCTTTACCCTGGTACTCGTCCTCCTCTTGACAGATCTTGACTAAACTGGCCGCCCCAGCTTTTTCCACATAATCTTCATTATATACAGAAACATTCTTGGTCTTGAAGGTGTGCTGATATTCTTCGTCTTCATGGAGCTCAGGTTTGCCATAGTCGCACTCTAGGAACAAATTGAATTTGATTGGCCCATTTTCCATTATTTCTTCCTGCAGCTGTTCAATAATATATTTTGCTTCAGTCCCTCAATATATGTGCACACATCTTTAGCCTCTTCGCTCGTATTTTCGGCCACAGGTGTCTTCAAATTGCCTATAAATGCGGTCTCTGCCAATACCAATCCATGGGCCATCAGCTGTCCGGACCCCGCAACGATTCTCGGACATTGTGCACGCATAGGTACTGGTGCTGGCTGTCGCTGGGTGGAAACATCACGTCTGGCCTTCTTCGCAGGAGAAGGTGCTGGGCCGGTGCACTTCTTGGCATGTACTTTTAGATTGTCTGTCCTCGTGAACTATTTCCGCAAACTTCACATGTATACATCTTCTTCTCCAGGTTGAATCGACAGCTTGCCTCATGTCTTCGGGCATCTACTATGTTGGCAAATTGAGCATTACAGAATTTACAGTTGCCAGCTGCTTTCTGCCGCACGACTCCATTACAGCTTCTCAGGTGATGTTCCATACTATCTTTCTGCGCAATCTTCAACCCACATGCGTCGCAGACTTCTTCTTTTCAGAGTGGATTGTGAATACAGGTCAACTCGTGCCTAAATCCATTATTGCATGCCGGAAAATATTTGGAACAACACCCACAAAACAACTCTGGTGATGGTATTGCACTTACCCCAGAAACAGTAGAAGGCGAAGGAAGTTGGAAGCCCCTCAAAGTTCCCATGTCGACACGGCCACCCTCCATGTTGAAGACATTAGCATAAAAAAACCTGTAACATATGGTCATGAATAATTATAACATGGACATAGCATTAATGTAAGCTGGATAAAAAGTATAATTAATGCACAAATTTATATGCTGTATAGCAAAACGTGTAACTATTCAAGTAAAATTTAATACTGAACTGCGTAGCAAAAACTCCTTTTATAATTTTTGTTCCTCAATTAATCGTACTATATGCAAGTTATGTATGATTGAGAATAACAGTGTTATAAAAAAATTCTAGGGACAATACTTTGAAAAAATTATTTTGTCAACAAGTGTAGTTATATTTTTTAATAAAAAACCTATAACAAATGGTATCGGATAATATAAATAATCTTTAATAAATATCATTAATATGAGCTGGATAAAATCATGTTTAAATTAATGTGCAAATACACCTGACAAGAAAGCCTGTGCACACTGTAATGTTTACTGGGAAATAGTTTGTAACTTTACAAATGCTTATAACAGTACAAAGATTTCTCTTGTAAAACTACTCGTTTCTAAACACTACAAGGGTCATGCTTGTAATAGACCTTAAGAAATGTTTATACTATACTGACTTATATCCATGAGCTGAAGCGAAATGGTGTACACTCAACAACATAAAACGGTATATAGCTTTTTGTGCAAATTTAGGGTCAATATAAAGTATGGTTGCACACAAAAGAAATGTATTGCAAGTTTCAGAAAACTTCAAACAACTCAAGTAATTTTAAAAAACACTTGACTGTTAACCAGCTACACAGAACTCATGAAATAAAATAAAATTTCATAATCATTAATATTTTTGTAGGTACTTGCAGCTGTATTTACAATAAAATTAAGTAGAATGTTAAGTTAGTCTTATCTAATCCCTGTGCTGAAAAGTGTATTTTTTTTCGTAAGTTATATGTTTAAATAGTTGGCCAGGTTATTAGACAAATATTATATACACTTCTCAATTATGTAAATTGTAATACAATAAAATCCTTTGCATAACTTTAAAGAAATTTTTTTACAGTGTAACTATTCTGCTTCCAAGTATATTTATACACTACAAAGCAAATACGTCTTTTAAAAATGTTTTTATCAAGGGGATATAAGCTTTAGAAACAGAATAATATAGTTATTTCCCTGACACTTTTTCTAAGCAACACTAAATGTTTTGTTGACAAGTATGGTTAAAATCCTTACAAACAGTTTAGTATGTAGACAGCAGAGTTACTCACCAGAAGAAGAAAAGGGAGACTGCAGTCGTTCTCTCTTAACGATAGGCTGCGTTGCTAGGAATTCCTGTGAAACCGGCGATTTGATTGAAGGGGACTCTCTGACGCCTGATCACGGATGTCACTTCACCTGGACAAAAGTTCACCACATAATGTAAAAATAATTATATTAAAGAAATCGTTCACAAAAATATTTGTCTCATAGTGGTAAATACTCACTGATTGTATTAGCATGAAGATGCTGTGATTTCCTTACGGACGTACAGGCTTGACCGCAAGTCGACAAATCAGCAACTCCAGGAATTGGTGGGGCCTGTGACTGCTGACTGCGATAACCTACAAAGGATCAATGCTCGTTAAAAAGTAATGAAAATTTGTACATAACTTTTAATATCAATACTAGTAATTGCTTTCAAAATAATTCTCGACGCGCAACAATTGACAGTCGGTGCTGACTTTCTCCGATGTCGGCTGGCAGACCGAGTATGAAGCTTTGGCTAGGGGCTGACATACTGGCTGACAAGCACTGCACAAAATAAAATAAACATTGTTGATAACTTTGCATTTTAACATGTGAATAAACAATTTTTATTAAAAATTGTTACCATATAAACACTTGTAAAAAATTTAAGAGCTCACTCTTAAACAATAATTCTCTTACATTTTAAATTCAAGAGCTCATTTAAAAAAAACATTAGAAAAATTTTTTAAAAAATTTAAGAGCTCATATTTAAACAATCATTCCCTTACATTTAAAATTTAAGAGCTCATTTTAAAAAATCGATTACGTAAAAACTTTGTATATAAAAACCTAAGAGCTCTCCGGCAAACAATCATTCACTTAATGTAACCAGTTATAAAAAGATTACTTGAAAAACATAACATACCTTAGCGAGCAACTACTCGAAGATAAACTGGAAGCCGACTGTGAAACCTCGCAGTAACTCACTAGATGCCAAATGGCGACTAAGCAGAAGGATATTCGGATATGCAGACGGCAAATACTGATATCAGAGAGAAAGATTTGGCGATGTTTCGGCCTTTATATAGCCTAGAAAAAAAGGTGGGACACATGGAGTGATTTAAGGAAAATAGTACCTGTAGTTACCGTAGTAATTTTCATTGGCTACCCTCCCCTCCCTCCCAGACACACTTTTCTCATGAGCCAGGGTTCTTCATCTCCCTGCCCTACTCATAAACTACGTAGGAAAAAATACCAGGTTAATTTGTGACAACTAAAATCAGTTGAATGTGTATTAAAATAAATACTATTTCAGTGATTTTTTTTATTTCTTCCTTGTATCATTTCTTTCTTTAGTTTAATTTTCTTGCAAATGATTTCTTCATAGTAAAAAAAATATATAAAAATGAATTATTTTGTGCAATTAATTAATTTTTTATCTAAATGAATAAACAGTCATTTGTTCTGAGGCCGCTCCTGGATTTCCGTGCAGGATAAAGCAGCAGGTTTTCTTGGTGATGTCCTATCTTTAAAGAAACATGTATTTTGCAGTTAATTATTGATGTTCTGAGAATTACTACTACAGATGCATTACCTTATCAAGTTATAGCCACACACACACATAAAAAAACTTATTTACTTACATACTGTGACCACTGACAGCAAGATTTATTCACCTATAAGGTGAATCATAGGAACAATACACCCCTCAGGTGTGTTGAGGTTGTAATTTAATTATTTGTTTTCAGAAAAAAAGGAAAGCGAAGAGGCTGTTGTTAGGTTAGGATAACTGTAAACTAACTCCTCCACCACCATTTGCAAAGTACTGTGTCACTTGATGGTTGTTGGTGTTGAAGAAAATATTACTCATTTTCGTATAATTACATCTGTCTTGTTTAAGTATTAATTGCCAAATACAGGCTTATTGCCAGTATGTTGGATCTTAAATCAACAGTTCAATTACAACTTCATATCACCACAAGAGTGACATGCCCCTAGCGAGTTCCCTGCAGGAACTTGTATCACTATCAACTGTCACAGGGGTGTGGATTAATCAGTGGGGGTGAATGTTGTCTATTTGTGGTTTTACGTATGTTAAAAAATATATGTAAAAAATATTCATAAATATTTTAAAATGTAATTATTTTTAATATTACAATAAATATGAACGTATTTATTACTTACAGATTAAACATAATTTTGGCATGGTCCAACACATGCATATTTTTCCAGTAGTACCAACCAACATGCAATATAAAAATATTTAATCCCCAATCTCAAACTTAATCTTATTCCGAGAGAAGAGCTTGGTAGTAGAGTACATACTAATTATAGCATTCTGATTTGCAACACCATCATGAACTGGTAAATGTCTTCCAATGGTAGAGCAAGTGAAAGGTCTCCACCCTCCTGATGAATTGTCACTGAGCTCTCTTTATCCATTATTTATCTACATATATACAATTAAAAATATTTTTGTAATTGTGTAGTTGATTAGTTCATCGTAGGCACCTTAACAAGTCGTCTGCTTGAGTGTCATTTTTTTGTTGTGGGCCTCCATTTTGTGTGACTATGGTGAAGCATTAGTGAAATGGTATTTATGTTGTGAAGTTTAAATTTTCTGATTTCAACTTTTTTGTTTATTGCATAATTCAGCAAGTAATTTATTTTTATCAGAGGCCAACAAGTGATTTTAGTGATGTAATCATCCAAAAGTTTGGCATGTGTTTAGGAATTACGAATTAAGCAGTAAGGTCGTGCATTTTAAAAATAATGTGTTTTTAAAATTTTATTAGAATATTTGAATTTTATTTTGAACTTTAAAAAACATTGTTTTTGCCCAATTTATTTTTTTGGATTTCTAGTGATTTTTGCTTGGAAATTAAAATTTTGCTGAACATTTCATTTTATGGGAGGATTTTTAAATTTACCTGACCAAACCCAACACCACCAATAAATTTAAGAGAACCCTTATTAGTATATTATGTGGACATAACAAAAAAGAAAACAGTTCGGGATAGGAACCAGTTATAGTAGTAGCCTTAGTATAGAAATTGCCCTTTCTTAAATGCCTGTCATTGGATTCGTAGTTTGATTTCTTTCCCGGAGAAAAGCTGTGTTTCGGAGGGACACATTTATATTGCACTTCTTTTCGAGAAGTGCAAAAATTTCATGAAGTTATATGAAATGTACTATAAGTGTTTAAGAAAGTTATATTCTGCTATAAATGCTGTTTAGAGAGGAAATTTGGTTCAATTGAAAACATGCATGTACAACAGTACATTAATCTTAATACGCATGATTCCCTGACTTCCATAAATAAAAATAAGATTCCCCCTGCTTACAAGCAGTCTTGATAATTCACGATAAAATGAGCACTTTTGTTAGCCCTGCTTATATGAACTTTGTGTATTCTTCCGCCTTATGTAAAAATAAAATTGCCATGGGCCTCATACATTGGTCAATTATTAGCTGGCAAGGTTTTTCTTGGTGATCTCCTGCCTTTGCATTCCAGTGCTGTTCCATTCTCACCTCACTTCACCCTCATCGGCTCTCAAGACCTCATTAACTTACACATAATTTTGTAGCCCCAGGTGTTGCAGAAATAAGAAATATTTGGCATGAACTCTACTTACAAATTAATTTTAACAACTAACACTCTGCAGCCTGTGGAAAGTGTATCAGTAGTTCCTTGGCACCAGCAGTAAGCCAATATAATTATCCAGGAAAAATACTCCCCTTTCTCCAGTACGAATCATGAGTATTCTCCAACACATCATATGTGAATGAATATAAATATTGATAATATTTTAAGAGCTGTCCAACCTCTTCATAACGTTTTTATAATTATTAATAGTTTTGCTTCTATGCAAATCTTTACAGTCCGAGTCTGAATAGATTCTGAAGGCTCCTGTAATGCGAAGAAAAAGTAATTAAAATATAACTGTGGCCTAGAATTAGAACATAGTTTTTAAACAAAATATATTTTTTTGCTATACTGGAGTCAGTACATGAAACTGATTGTCTAAGCTGTTCATGTGAAATTATAAAATGTAATTTTTTTAATGTGCATTGTGTAAGCTAAAGAAATACATTTAATTCTTAATATGCAGGGAAGTTTCAGAGGTATAGTATTGCATACGATTTTATTATTTAACACTTAAATCTTATTTGTCCATTAATATTACGTACACAGAAACCCTGCTAAAGTTCTACTTATAGGATTTTCCTCCGCCTAGTGCTAATACACCTTAGAAAATTACACCAAGTTTATTTCAGGCCAGGTCGGAGCAGCTCCAGACCCTGCAATGACCTAATTGCTGGATATGAACCATGATGTCACCTGGTGCGATGCATTGCCTTCCCATGCACTGATAGTGCAATAGTACACCAGCCAGGTGTGTTATCTAAGCACACATGCTTTGCCTTGTTATCCCATGCAAGCAGCAAGTCAGAACGATACTATGTTGGCTCCATGAAACAAGACGCCACACATTTGTGCTCCCACGCATGGTCAGCACATCGCCTGCCCATGGCCGGAGCATGGCAGTAACATAACTGGTAAAGCATGCAAGACTTCTGTACTTTTCGCGAGCCATGGTCTCATGGCGATGCTAAGGACTGTTTATACAAACTAAGGTTTGGCGATGGCCGACATGGTATTTTTAATGCCTGTATGAAATAATTTATTTAATAGTATGTTTCCAGAAAAAATATTAGTTTAATAATAATTTAGAAAGAACTCTACTAACTTTCCAGCGTAACCCAACTGATACTTCATTTAAAAATAGCTTGAATAAAATTTTGAATAATTATATGGTGTATGAAACAAAAAGTAGGCTGTTTGACAGTGAATAAACAAGATTTATAAACCCCAGTCCGAATACTGGGCTGTGCATTGGATCAGATTATACAAACTTTTGTATGGTATTTGTCTGACTAATTAATATGCACTAACTATAAACATTTAAGTAATATCTATTGGTTAGGCATGGCATAGGGTCTCCAGTTCGAAGACAAAGCCATATAAATATTAATTTTTTCTTTTGGACTTAAACATATTTTTAAAAATTTTCCCCAGTGTTTTGGAGATTGCTTTAGGAACATATAATGAAAGGGGGATACAAGTTTTAGCTATCAGATATTGGGATCAGGGTAAGACAGGAGGTTCGCAATTCGATTAGCGACCTGAGTTTTGGAAATCTTTTTAGCCATGTTTGTGCATTAATTTCTCACTGTTTAGTAGTCACGTACACCTGTTTTTCTGAGCGATGGGAGGATTTACATAGAGAGCATTCTTATACCTTTGTGTTAGGGGCATTTGAGATCGATTTGGAAGCTTTCTCTTGATATACTGCGAAGATGAACTGTGAATATGAATGTCTGCCTTTGACCTCAACTAAGAAGGAGCCACACCCCACATTATTGCTAACTGGTTGTCTCCAGTGTGTATTCTGTTATTGGGTGTTCATCTTCGGTCAGAATGCTCAGTGACATGAGAAAATGCCCTGTACGAAGAGTGATTTTATTTAAACCATGTAATATTTTTATTTGTAAACCAGCAAACCAAAGTTAGTTTTTTATTTTTATTTATGTCATATGACATACTAATATGAATTCTGAGATAAGAAGTTATGATCAGAATATTTTAATTTCAACTTATTTGTTTATTTACATGATTGTATAATTATTTGCATTCACATGAAAACATCAAAACTTACAGATGTTAAAATGAAAAAAAAAAGTTCCTTCTAAAATACATGACTAGCGTGTAGTGGTTAAGTTAGGTGGAGTTAGATTAGGTTTACCTATCTTTCAAAAGTCCTGACTTGGGGTGGAATGCATACAAGTATGACATGTTTGTTCACTTCCCATCAGAATAAATGAGCAATGGAAAAAGTTAAAGTCTCCTTCGGCTGTCGTACGCATTTGCGAAAACCGAATATCACACTGTAGCGGAATATATGCCTACATTCGTCAGAACCTAAAATCACTAAACATCAATAAAACTATCAGCACATGTTGCAGATGTAATTATTGTATGCGCACATTAAGAATGTTTCTCTTGCAACTAGCTGCTGTCTGCATGAAAAGCCACATCCTATTTAACCGGGCCAATTTCTACGCTGCCAAATCAAATCCTTAAGTAGGTTTCATATTAACTACTGTGGCCAGCAGACGTCTGTTCACATCTGAGCGTGCAGAGCATGTTAAGCTCATCATTCCGGGAGGGGAAGAGGAAGAGATGTGTATGCAGGTCTGGCTATACTATCAGTTATTCCAAAAACATCATTTACAATGGGTTCAGGTATATGTAAGGTAATGGAGGACGAAGGACGTTCGCAGAGGTACAGGAAATTTATCCTCAGTGTTACAAAATTGCACTTGAACATGCTATTTATATAAAACCACATAGCATAAAAATATTATACAACTGTAATACAACTTAGTTTTCAACATTCGGTTCAATTTCGTGTGAATTATTTATATGTAGAGTATCAAATTCTAACAAAACAGTAATTTCAGGTCAGTGCTTTTCGTTTGAAACTGTAGAAATGGTTTTATATATTTATTTGCACAAAGTCGCGAAAACAAGTGATTTTACTCTTAGTAGGCTGACCCGCACGATAAATAATGCATAACCTACACACAGTGTTTATAAAACAAGAAATAAAATAACAAAATTACTATATACAGCACAATGTTCATTTACTTCATAAATTCCACCCAATTAATCTGCATGTAAGCATTCTTTCTGTGCTAAATGGTAGTTAATGTGAAATTGTGGTCTACATATGCCTGGGTGTTCAAATTTAAAAGCTCACGAAAATCACAGTAAACATTTTGAGTTTATATAAAAAGGTGTTAATTATCTTGTCGGTTTATGTATTCGTTCTAGAATTCCGATTCAAGTGCTAAATTAATGCCACTGGTACAGATTTTTTTTTCAAATAATGATGACTTCAGCAGACAGTGTATCCAATATAAAAATATTGCTGTAGCATTTATTATACATCTATTTGGACTAACTTAACAGACCGCAATAAACGTCTGTCTATAATTCATGCCATTAAATGTTATTCCAAATACAATTTTCACTAAGAGAAAATTTGTTCCTGTTTATGAAATAAATAATGTGCAAATGTGTAATCCTATTTGAAAGGCAATAAAAACTAAAACATTAGCAGTTTAAAATTACTTGCCTATTAAATTATTATACAAACAGATTAGTAACTAACACTATCGTTATAGTAATAATTAAATTAATTTTGTTGTTGTTGAAGTTAAGGCCACACGTATTTACTCAAGAAGTTGTAGGTTCGGTTTCTAATTGTAATGTAATTATTTAAATATAATACAAATATAATCTTTATATTATATTTGTGATATAAATAAATTTATGTTTCAAAGTATGTTATATATTAATTTAGATTCTCAATGTACAAATGTGACTGAAATACAAGTTGTACTGTAATGTTAAATATCTATATATTGCAAGCCCTCTTAGTAGGATAATATATTCCTTACAAGAAAAGGCAAGTATTCTTTTGGTTACTAGTTTTCAAGGTTTTACTTGTAAAAGTACCAAAAAATGCACACAGATTTCCATATTTACAGCACTAATGTTTTTATTCCGTGACAACTTTTTTTTTTTTTAGTTCTCCTATTGGAAGTGACATTTTCCAAGAAAGGTTGACTCCTACGGACAAGTATAAATCACACCCTTGCTCTACCTGGGATTCGAAACCCGAACCACTCACGCTCAACACTCAACCGACTGCGCCACAGGGGGCAGTCAATAGTTCAACCAGAACGCTATCAGTGGTAATATGAAATTATTTTAAGTGAACGAAAAGCAGGTTATTTCGTTGGAGATAATTTCTAAGTTACAGTTTAAGTAATATATTAATTAATTGTTCCACATTGTACCTATAATGCACTGCCATGTTGGTTGGTATTCGCTTGCCTATATTTGCGCTAAATTAAATGCTGAAACTGCGGGCAAAGTTTTGAACATTGTTTTAAAACATCTAAATTTTAGTTTAACCTTCATACATCACTCTTTTCTTTGGAATAAACAATTGAAAATAAAAATATATCTTTATCCTTTTCTCAGTTATATTTTGTGTTATTGTCTAGCAGTAATTGTACTAAATATTCATTTATAATTTAATCTGGCATTATTATAATTGAAAGTGTTTTAAATGTATTATTCATTATTAGAATTGATTTATTCGCTGCCTCATATTGTAATTGATGATTTCGACCAGAGAGACAATTCAAGAATTCTGTCATCAAAAATATCGTGCCAACAACTATAGATATTTTATGAAATTACATTCAGCATTGGCTAGATAGATGACAGATCTGTACGAATTTGTGTGTTATTATTTGCATGATTTTTGAATTTTTTAAAAAGTAAAACTGCTATGCTGTAAAATGTGTTCAAGTTGGCTCAGCATTATGCTCAAGCACCTCAATGTTTGCAAATTTTGTGAACAAATTTTGTCTTGAGTAATGCATTCCCGTTGAGATATTTATTACGCCGCGCCGTAAACCTTCAGATCAAATATTTATATCCTCCGCTCACCTCCATTGTATTGGTGAAAGATATGATGAAAATGTGGAAAAGGAACAAGTAATCTGTTGATGCATCAAACCACAGAAAGAATTCCATCTCCATTGTTGTTACTTTTATCTAAGGTGATTTTCATTCGATACTATTTAATATTAGAACAGAAAAATTGGACTCAATTAAAAATAAAAGCAATTGAATGCTATCGAAGAATACACACAGAAGGTAAAGAAATACTCCAGCACACACCATCACAAGAGCTTGTTGTTGCCATCAAAAAGTCTCCGTCTCCAGTTTTTCATTTGCTGTTACTCAAGACAAAATACCGAATGTTTTTATGTCGCGCGCGAATACTGCTGGGACGCAGTCATGCCGCTTAGCTAGAGACCGGACCGTGCCGAGCCATAGTCTATAGAGTAAGAAGGGACTCGCGTGCACAGAAGTTTGCCGGTACCAGTAGATAAGACTATTGGTTCCCATGTTGGAAGACAAGCACTACCTAAAATATAATGATTAAATAGCATTTCTCAGAAATTGTTGAACAGATTTGGCATCAGTGAAAGAAATGGGAACGTCAAAAACCTGCATATAATTATATTTATAATGTAGTAACTACTAAGTACTGAATTTTTATGCACTTCTTCAAGTGAAGCTAAGAACGATATAAAGAATTAATAGTAGTATACAAATGGGTAATCTAAGAGGGGTTTGAAGCTGCGCACAAGGGAACTAGGCGACCCCATATTTGTTGACACCATACAGGAAAAATTTCTAATTTCCCTTCATGCCCCCCATGGCCATCTTGGATCCCAACATCCTGCTCTGTCAATCTGATCCCAGGGTGTTGGGACCTTTTCATCTTGCATCCCTGTGGGTTTCGAGTCTCATTCTCTGTCATTCTTTTCGGGACCTGTCTACCTAGTGTTGTAATTCGGTGCCGAATACCAGCATTGGCTTACACGCTCGCCATACCTAAGTGCACATCGCATAGTTGACTGTTATTTCCAAACTGCAAAATATTTAATTGTAAAATTCATAAACCAGGCCGCACTCCCAACGATGATAAGGGTCGCAGGGCCAAAAATACCCCATGTCCACTTGTAATCATAGTTGGCTGAAATTTAGGAAACATGCAAGATACTGTTGCCAGATACATAACATAGGAATCACATACGATGACAAGAAGGGTCGCATGGTCAAGTATTCCCTACATCTAAATATAAGCATATATGGCCATAATTTCAGAACTTTGTAAGATAAAGTCACCAAATTCATAACATAGGCATTATTAACGACAACAAGAAGGGTTGTAGGGCCAAGTTTTAATCACATATCTACTTAAAACATAGGTACCTGTAATTCCCATAACACGTAAGATATAGCTTTCAAATTCAAACACAGGCATCACCCCCCCCCCCCCCAACTACAATAATTGTCAAAGGCCGAGTATAACCTTATATCTCTTATAAACCCCATGGGCTGTAATTTCCATAACTTGTAAGATATAGTTCTGAAATTCAAACACAGGCTTCAACCCCGACAATGAAAAGTGTTGGATGCCCAAGTATATGCTTTGTTTAACTAAATGCATGTTGGCTGTAAGTACCAAACCACATAAGTTATAGTTGCCAAATTCATGACATAGGCACAATCAACGATGATGAGAAGGTTCCAGTTAACAGTATAACCTGTGTCTACTTATAAGCTTGAACAGCTGTAATTTCCGAACTGTGTAAGATGTGATTGCCAAATTAATAACATAGACATCATCCATGACGACAAGAAGGGTCGCAGAACCAAGTATACCCTATCTCTACTTATAAGCAAAGTTGACTACAATTTCCGAACCACATAAGTTACATTTACCAAATCCATAACTTAGGGCATTATCCCATGACAAGAATCAGTTGAAGGGCCAGGTATACCCTATGTCTACTTATAAGCATAGTTGGCTGTAACTTCCAAACCATGTAATATATAGATGTTAATTCATAACACAGGCATCATTCTGACTATGAGAAGGGTCGCATGGCCAAGTAAACCCTACATCTACTTATAAGCATTGGGGTCTGTAAGTTCCGAATTTATATATATATATATATAGATTACGAATTCATTACATTTGCATCATCCACGATGATGAGAAGTGTAGAAGAGTCAAGTATATCCAATGTCTACTTATAAGAATAGTTGGCTGTAATTTTCGAAACACATACAATGAAATTGTCAAATTTGTACCACAGGCCTCACCCCCAACGATGAAAAGGCTCGCAGTACCACATATACCCCATGTCTACTGATAAGTATAGTTGGCTGTAATTTATGAATTATGTAAGATGTAGTTGCCAAATTCATAACATAGGCATCATCCACAATGTTGAGAAGCATCACAGGGTCAGGTATGCCCTATGTCAACTTATAAGCATAGTTGGCTGTAATTTTCGAACAACATTATATATAGTTGCTAAATTCATGACATAGCCATCATCCAAGATGACAAGAATGGTTGCAGGGCCAAGTATAACTTATGTCTACTTATAAGAATAGTTGGCTGTAATTCTGAACAGCATAAGAAATAGTTGCTAAATTCATAATATAGACATCATCCATGACGAAGTGAATGGTCGTATGGCCAAGTATACCCTAGTTCTACTTATATGCATAGTTGGCTGTAAGTTCCGAACCACATAATATATAGTTGCTAAATTCATAATGTAGATATCATCCATGACTATGAGAAGGGTCGCAGGGCCAAGTATGCCCCATGTCTAATTATAAGCATAGTTGTCTGTAATTTCAAAACCATGTAAGATGTAGTTGCCAAATATATCACATAGGCATCATCTATGATGTCAAGAAGGGTCGCAGGGTCAAATATACCCTTTGTCTGCTTATAAGCACAGTTAGCTCTTACTTCTATACTGTGTAAGATATAGATGTCAAATTCATAACACAGGCCTCGCCCCTGACCATGATAAGAGTCGCAGGGCCAAGTAGACAGTCGATATTATCTGTAGGGAATTAATTTCTTCGTCAAATTTTGGTTCTTTGCAAATAATACTACATATATCAGCTGTCTTTTTGGTGTCTCATATAATAAATCAAAATAAAACACAAGTTAATGTATTGACAAAAAAAATGGTAACTCTCACACAAACTAACACATCTGTGTTTTATTGTTCATATTCGTGTTTTTATACACATCTATGTTTGCACAGTCATGTGACGGGTAACAAAAGTAAACAGCATTAGATGATTTGATGGTTGGTTTGGGAATTTAGCATGCTTCCCCAATACCACAGAGTTTATTCCTGATTGCCCATGTATTTGTAGCCCTGAACTTCGGCACGTGATCAGCTAAACCTTGTTGCAATTTTGGACATGCCTTATGGTCTCCTCCCTTTTTAAACAGATGTCCTCTGACCACAAACATATTTCGCAAACCTTGGTTCCCCATTCGAATCTAGGCATTCATACTTTCTATGTTACAGGCATATACAACTGATTTAATTCACATTATTGTGTAACTGTGTCTCCCTAGAGCCAGAAGGTTCAAGGAAGTGAAAGATCATTCTATAGCAATGTCTCACCACAGCCAATAGGTTTGGGAGAGAGTCATAGGCCTTGTTGAGGCGGCAGGTTTATCCGCCTCTGAAGCAGGCTGATGTTACGGTGTTCCAGAGAGATCTGCGAGTCGATGGTTATGACAGTTCCGGGACACAGGTGACACGATGCTAGCTTGAGCACCATTCTGAGGTGTTTAACAGCGGCAGGACTGAAGTCCCGGCATGTTTCAAGGAAACAGTCTCTCACTGATGAACACAGGATTTATCAACTTGCATTTTCCGAGGAAAATCTTGACCATGACTGGTCAGGTGTTGTCTTCTCCGACGACTGTGTGTTTTCCTTGGTTAATGTCAGCCAGTGCGGGTCTTCAGACCTCGTGGGACCCGACACAATCCGGAATATGTGACCGAGTGCTCGCGGTATGGCCATGCATCCATTGTGTATTTGGGATGGATGAGTGCACACGGGACAAGCATGTTGCACAGAACCAATGATCGCGGTCTGAGTACATGCAGCCTCAATGCTGAGCAGTATTAACATATTCGAGAGAATATTATGATTCCCTCGTTGCGAGTTTTGTATACCAATGGTGTGCTGTGTTTCTAGCAGGACCATTCTCCGATGCACACTTCTCAGACGGTCAAGAATGGTTCGCAAGGCAAGACCAACTAGAGCTTGTAGATTGGCCAACTTAGAGTGCCAACTTAAATCCAATTGAGAATGTTTGGTCGGAGACAAAGCACATGATGGTGGCAAATTGGCCTGATCCACAGTTAGCAAATAAATATGCTCTCTGGGAACTAGTAGCAGATGCCTGGGATGTAGCAGGTAGTAGCGAATGCTATACTAATTCTATGTTCGCCTCTCTACCACGACGACTGTGGCAGGTGGTTGAGAATGAGGGATACTGGTCCTCATATTGAGGTTACAACATCGGCACTCTTCAGGGCCAAATAAACACTCATTAAAAAAATGTGACACAAAAAAACCAGTTGTACACCACATGGCAGAATGACCACATTGACATACAAACTAAAATTGCGAGGTGGTTACAAACCCATAACAGAATGCATCAGAACCATACATGCAAGACCATATTTGTTTGTTACGTGTGTTTTTCATATGGATGCAAACATATGCTTATAAATAAAATACATTACATGATACTGTAACATTTTGAATTACAATGAAAATAAATAATATAACGAGTAGAAATGAAATTCAAGGTCAAACTCCAGAAACCTAATGTTATTGTGTGAAGAGGAAATGCCCTTTCTTCGGCAAGTTCGACAACCATGCACACATTGAGATTAGCAGACAGCTGGCAGCATGGACTGACAGCATAATATAATTGCGGTTCAAGTTCAAGTCCGGCCTTTAGTGATCTTTATTTGTCCAATTCTGTATTCCATTCCAGGTTAATTGATATAACATTGAACTATTTCTATAACTGTTATTCTTTACTGCGCGATTTCACTCAGTATAGTATTTTCTGTCTGACAAATAAAGTTCTAATTCAAGTCCACGAATTGCCCTGAACTTTATGAAAATGTGTGATTGCATTTCCAGTTCACTGCAGAGGAAAAATGAAAGAACTGTTTCTCGAACTATATCTCGTACTTCCTTGTGTCATTCTTGACCAACATTTATAATTCAAAGTGGAAAATTCTAATATATGTTTACTACCTGCCTTGAATTAACATGGTGTTTCATTTTTCATTTCCAGCTCAGTAAAGAGGAAACGCTAAAGAACTGTACCTCGAACTGTATTTCGTACTTCTTTAATTTTTCCATTCCTTCATTTTTAATCTGGTTATCAAAGGCCAGCTAATATTCACAGAATCATACAAATATATGGAGAGTTCTGGTGCAAGAATCATGAATTTTGATCTTGGAATTAATTGACCACGACTCATTTCGATCAATTCCTCTATACAATGGCAGTGGGGGCTAAGCGGTTAGACTTCTCGCCTCCCACCTATGCGAACCGGGTACAATCCCCAGTTGGTTAACTTGATTTTAGCTTGTGGGAATCGTGCCGATTTGTTTTCTTGGGGATCTCCCGTGTCCTCCGCCCTTACGTTCTGATTCTGCTCAATTCTCACCTCATTTCACCCTCGTCATTTCTCAAGAACTCAATGTTAAAAGTCGCCCAGATCTCTTAACTCAACTACAACTGCCATTTTCAATATTCTTAACCTTGAGGTAGCCATGGTCGTGAGCCAGCGATAATTTCCGCAAGCCGGCGACCATGTTTGTTTAATAGGCACAAGATTTACAAATTCGAAAAACTGTGTTTACCAGCAGATTTTAATGTTCTTATTTATTCGACAGCGTACTTACATGCATAACATACAAGATGTAGAAGTGCTATATAGGTTTATTGATTATATATAAGAGATTTTTCATTGCAAGTATTTAGTATCGATGGAACTAATTTGTTTTCATTTTGAAGTGTGATGTATGAAACAAATGCGATAAGAACATTGTGCTAAGAATGCCTATTGAATTATAATTTAAATTGATTTGGTATTGTTTTGAATACAGAAATAACGGACATACTAACTCACTGATATATTCTGCCGCATAAAGCTGCATAATGCACTTCAAACGTGTTGAATGGTGTGACTAGTTGGCTACAGAACAATAAAAGGTCGCAAAAGGAAAGATACTACTGGGAAACGAGTCAAACCATTGTTTCATTGCATTGCAAAAACAAATATTACCCTGAATTTTCCAGACATTCTTGTACAAAGTCGTGTAATCTAGTGATTTGGAGAATAGAAAGCTTTTATAAACCGATCAAGATTAGGCCACCCACAAAATCTGCCCGACAGGGCAACACAGCGAGTGGATTTATCCACATTGAATTTATGTATTATGTAATTAAAACACTCATATCTCGCGAATAATTAATCCAATTTCAATGGCCGATAACTTCCAGTATTCCCCTTTCAATTCTCTACGAAATGAGATGTAAATTAATACGATTTATTTAGTAGTTTATTTATTTAGTAGCATTTAACCAAAATTCTCAGAAACGAACCTATAATAGCAGTACTACTTGCAACACCTTCATTAACTGGAAACACATTTCAATAGAAAGAGATCCTCCGAAAGTATAGTAATATGCAATCTTAATTGAACCTAGTGACAAAATGAAGACAAGAGAAAATGAAAATAAAATTATAGATGTCTGGTGGGAAACCTCTATGGTGATGATCAAGAATGATCAAGAAAGATAAAAAAAAAATTATGTCTTCTGATATCCGCCAATATACAAGAACAGTTCGGAAAACAAGTAACAACATGAACAATAAAACTATTAACAAACAGCACTGAGAAACTGGGTTTAGGAACCTAGTAGTTTAGCCGAATATCGAACATTTTACGTATGACGGTAATGTATTTAGATTTTTGTATCATATACTACATTTATACCTGCGAAGTGCAATTATAATAGATTGTTCTTAGAGTATATAAGATATTCCCCGCACACAAATTTGCCTTGCAGTGGCATAACATTGAAACTGAAATTGAACAGGAAGATGTCGCCTTGATTACATCTTTTTGTCAATCCTTCACTTTGAGCCCAGTGCTACACTAGAAATTCGGATCAGTGGTAAACCATTGATTCGCAGTGAAATTCAACCACTCGAATCAGTGCAAATGGCTTCACTTAAAATCAGTGGAAAACCACTCATTGTTTCAGTGGAAAACTTTCACTTATTGAAGTAGTAATGTTAAACAATTTCACTGTGTGAATAGTTGACGACCGAAAGCAGTAGCGAGTTAAATATTGATTTTATTGAATTTAGCCAAAAAAAAGTACGTGTAATAAACATACTTACGATAATTAAGTATTTATATTGCGTGATTTACCGTAATATAAAAAAGTAGAAACAGTATCGGAGGTGGCCGGGATTGAATACGTACACCATTTCCATTTCGCTTTTAGGCCTTTACCTTACCATCTGCGTTACCAGGTTAAGTAAAAAATGAGAGAAAAAATGTCTTATACTTCTTATCGAAATCGTTAATATTTAAATTGTATGCCCTTACCTTTCGTGTGTGGTTTTATTGGTACTGTTAGTATTGTTAAAACGAATACTATGTATGAATGCACTCCCTTCACTACATTATATGCAGTTTAAACCTTCAAACACAGCGCTTTGGTGATTACATGAAAAGGAAATGAAAGAGGAAAAAATGTAATGAAAGGCTGAATGTCCATATTACCTTGTAAAAAGGTGATTTGAAAGAAGAAACACATTTTAGACAGTATTTTTTATTGGGTGTATTCGTTTATTCCTTGTTATTTCACTGGATACACATTGTTAAATGGGCATTTTTAAACGTTGTTTCACTGCAATATCTACACTCTGTTTAACTGATCCATCAGTCAAAAAACAAACCACTGAAAAACAGTGAAAAAAGTTACTGTAATCAGTAGAAAATATCACTGAATCATTACGTGAGGAAAATTTGGCATGTTTTCACTGATTCATCAGTTAAATTTACTGGAGCGACTGTTGAATCAGCCAGGTACTGATGACTGATTGTAACAGTGACATTCTCCCTGATTCAGATTTAGAGTGTATTGCAGCGTTTTGGTGGTATAGGCTATTCACGGTAAAATGAGCACTTCTGAATGCTGTACTTAAGATCTACTTGTATGCACGCTGAGTATTCTTCCGCCTTATGTAATATTAACATTGTCATTGGTCTCATCACTTTATTCATGCATCGGTCAAGTGAAACACTGAAATTATTAGGAAAGTTAATATTTTACCAACATGCTCATTTTTACACTTCGATGCATTAAAAAACAGAAAGCGAAAGAAATAATTTAAATGATCATAAATGGTTACCTAAAACTTTTTATTCGATGTTAAGATATGCAATTACTTCCCAGTAAATACAGAAAATATGGACCAAAATCGGGCCGGTAAAAGTTAGCTGACAAACTCTGGCCAGCCGATACCGGTCCAATGTCTTATGACGGAAGCGGTCCGATGGAAATATGGGCTGGCAGATAACTGTTGGCCTACAGTGTCGGGCCTGCAAAGGCTGGATGTTGTAACGACGCCGGGCTTGCGAATGCTGGGTGTGTTTACGATACCGGGCCTGCAACAGCTGGATGTTGCTACGAATCTGGGCCTACAACAGCTGGATGTTACGATGCTTAGTCTGCGATGGCTGGATGTCGTTACGATACCGGGTCTGCGACGGCTGGATGTTGTTACTATGCAGGGCCTGCAACAGCTGGATGTTGCTACGATGCCGGGCCTGTGACGGCTGAATGTCGTTACGATGCCGGGTCTGTGACAACTGGGTGTCGTTACGATGATGGACCTGTGACGGCTGGATTTTGCTACGATACCAGACCTGTGATGGCTGGATGTCGTTATGATGCCGGGCCTGCGATGGTTGGATGTCGCTACGATACCGGGTCTGCGACGGCTGGATGTTGTTACTATCCAGGGCCTGCAACAGCTGGATGTTGCTACGATGCCGGGCCTGTGACGGCTGGGTGCCGTTACGATTCCAGACATGCGACGGCTGGATGGCTTGATATCGTTACAATGGCGGCCCTGCAACGGCTGGATTTCGTTACAATGCCGGGCCTCCGACGGTTGGATATCGTTACGATGCCTGACCTGCAGCGGCATGATGATCAGAAATAAGCCGTATAACAATGAAAAAACCTTATCTTTTAGATTAAAAATTTAAGTAATAGTAATTTCTTCTTTACAAATATTCATTTCATTGACTTGTCAACACATTACATGATATGAAAATGTTTTGCTTGCCGAGCGCAGGACTCGACCAAATGATCCTTGAATTAACAATCCAGTATGCCAACCTATACACCATGGTGTTAGTTGCTGGTATTTACCAGTAATTAAAAATATATCATGACACTATCTTTTATAAAAAAAAAACAAATTTAATGAAAATATAACAAATGCTTTTAAAATGCAGATTATTTAGAAACTATTTCTTCAGAGGCTTGCAAACCACATAGTTTTTGCTGGATTTTAATATATCTGTCGGATGGTTGTACCAATGAAAAAAATTTCAAAGTAAAAAAATGCCATGGGCTACCACGTGACACATATAAAATCACGAAAAGAACATGCTGATGGTTAAAACACGGTCTCAAAAAAGACATCATACTATTAAGAGCTAGCTAACATCTTGCCTATTCAGAACACTTTCCAAAAATTTGTCGGCAAAAAGACATCATATTTATATCTTTATTGTGATAAAAAGCCTTGTCTCGACAACATTACCGGGCCAGAATAAATAAGATCATGACCAGCATACCGAAAATACAAAGAAGTTGTATGGGACTCAGCCCAGGAACATTTTTAAGATGTTTGCAACATGTTTGCTCTGCGATATCATGCCGACATATTTTTGGCGATATCCATCTTTTATCCTAAAAAATACAGTTGGCCATTTTTTTTTCTAACGGCCAACATTCTGTCTCAAAAAAATCATCATGCTGTTAACAGCTAGGTAACATATTACCTATTCAAAACACTTTCCAAAAGTTTGTCGGCAAAAATACATCATATTTGTATCTTTGTTGTGATAAAGAGCCTTGTCTCAAAACATAACCGGACCGGAATAAATAAGATAATAGCCAGCTTACCGAAAAAACAAAGATGCATATTGGAAAGCCCAGAAACCTTTTTATGATGTTCGCAACATGTTTGCTCAGTGATATTGTACCGACATATTATCGTTTATATCCATCTGTTATCCTAAAAATTACAGCGGGTCATTACATAGGAGTAGGAAATATCTTTTTCTAAGTTCAACATAGAAGCCCCTACATACTTAACTCTGGGATATTTTTTTAAAAATTGAATGTAAATAATAATAGAAAAAGTGCGAATAACCAACATTCATAATATATAACACTTGGCATATATTTACTAAAACAGTTCGTTATATATGCTTATAAAAATCTGATATGGCACTTGTCATAGTCACGTAATCATATATTCTGACGACATATTCTTATCTGCCTGACAAATACGCATCTGTAGATTTGTCACTCGATACGCTTTAAAGTATATTAAAAAAATACTTTGAAAGTACTTTAAAAAATTAAGGATTTGAACATAAACTTAAAAATTATTGGAATGTAAATAAAAAATATTAAAATTACATAAGAAATAACAATTATAAATAAAAGTAAAACCATAAAAAATTATTGACATGTAAATGAAATACTTAATGTACTTAAAATAAAAAATTAAAACTTAAAAATTATATAAGAAATATAAATTTAACACATTTTTAATGAAAGGGAACATATTATTTATTCGTCTCCAAGATATATATATATATATATACACACACACACACACACACACGTCTTATAAACTCTTGTCACAGCGCATGTCGCGATAGCCTAGTGGTCTAATGCATCTGCATGCTGACCCAAGGTCCTGCAGTTCGATTCTATACTATTCCAGATGGTATTTTGTGTTATAAAAAGAACCGGCTCCCTAGAGCTCAATTCTAGAACCAATATGGCGGTCGATCAACTAATCGAATGAGAGCAACACCAAGTGGTAAATCTCAGAACCAATATGGTGGCGCTCCTAGCAGCCAAAGCCAGAGCTAATGTGGTAAACAAACGAAAAACCAAGATGGCAGCCTCCATGTAAATGTAAACAAATATGGCGGCCTCCAGTAATAGCCGATATTAAATAAATTATGAACGGATGGTAGAGAAAGAAAAGAAGAAGAGAGATAAAGAAAAGAAGAGGAAATAATGAAAGGAAGTGAAGAAAAATAGGAAGAATGCAAAAGAGAAAAATGCGAGTACTTGGAGAAAACCTTCGGAGAGGAAGAGAGAGAAGGGGAAAGGAAGAGAAAGGAAATAAAAAGAGAAAGGGAAAGGAAGTGAAGGAAAGAATTATATGAAAGGAAATAAATAATGGAAAAGAGAAAAAGTGGGAGCACTCGGAGAAAACCCTCGGAATGAAAGAGCATGAAGAAATGACACACTGGTTACCAAGATGTTGGTCCAAAGTTGACTACAAACTTGATGGTCCAGATGGAGGTGTACTGGTTTAACATGGTGGAATACTGGCTAACAACATAGTGAAATCCAATTGGCACATGACCGGAATGACAGAGCAAGAAATCTGGATTCCAAAAAGGTGGTCGCATGATGTCATCCAAGGTCAGATCCACGATCCACACACTGCAGCCTGATGGTCCCGAACCTACATTAGTCCACTACTTTTCTGCTATACTGGTCGCGCCTATTCAAATATATACTGACCACCCATACCATCCTTTATATAACCCAAGTCATAACAGGCCACCCAATACATTACCTCCTATAACAAACGAGAAAACTCAATTCATCTGCACCACCCAATACACCAAGCACAATATAAATCATAACTCGAGCAACTATATGGCTGAAGCCAGCCCATGTCATAATATCCATTCAACTTGTTCTACTAAACACCACCATTTACATCTACCAACAATTTCATCCACTACAACTCTAGCATTACTGAACCATTCGCCCACACAGACTATACAAATCAAACATACCGCCCTTACTAGTGATACATTCAACTTCTTCTCATACTACCCACCATTCTGGGTGACAACAGTCAAAATAAAATAACCACCCATACCAAACACCCCAAGCATGCCTTAGCATTACATGCTTACATACTACCCACACTATTCGAAATACACCAACAATCACAAGACAGATATTCTGGAAAACATATTATCCATATAGAATCCAAGCATATTTTATAGTCCAGACTAGCAATTCACCTAAATGACTTCAAAATACCCTAACATGACCCCTATATGGCCCCAACATGACCCCTAAATTACCCCAGAATGATGCCTGATTGACCTTAAATGACCCCAACATGACACCTAAATGACACTGATGACACCTAAATGGCCCCAACATGGCCCTTAAAAGACTATACTGACTCATAAATGACCCAATACGATGCCAACATTACCCCTAAATGACCATAATGACCACTAAATGACCCCAACATGACATTAATGACCCTAATGATCCTAAATGTCCCCAGGAGGACTCCAAAATGATTCCAAATGACTATAAATGACTCCTAAATTACCCCTAACATGACCTCTAAATGACCCAATTTGGTCTGTGGAGCCGATTGTAGTTGCAGAGAACCAGTGCTATATTTTTCAGAATGTCTCTTCAAATTATCTAGCTCCATATTTCCATTGCTCCTACCACACTTACCATCTGTTCTACCAACAAACACCAAACTAAATATACTCACCACTCATACTATCCTCTAGAATTCAAGCATATGACCTCAGCCAATGCCCACTAAAATATACCAAAAATCGTATCTTCAACATGTCTGTTATTACCATCAGACACCAACCAAATATATACTAGTCACTATACCACAATATCAACCTTTATAACCCAAGTTATACTAGCCCAACCGACATACCATCACACATAACAAAGAAAAACTCAATTAAATTATAACACCCATACCATCTGCTCTACCAACCATCATCAGACTAAATATATGCACCACTCAAACTAGAACTCAAACAGACCTCAGCTCACACGACAACAAAAAAAATCATAAGTCCAACATGTTTGTCATGCCAGACATTAATATAATTCACTCTATCAATCATCCATACCAATAAAAATGCTGACCACCACACCTCTGCCATACAAAACAAAATATGAGTAACCCAGCAAACCAGGAGTACTGGGTATTCTATCAACCATAACCCCAGCATACTTCAGTCATGCCACACAGACCACATTGTATGTACAAATTAACACCTACTCATTTTGTACCACTCCTACATTGTCCATTAACCCCACCAACCAAAACATACGAGGTGACAACCCTCCAGCATAACATACATTAATATAAATCACTATATCGAGCAACAAACCAGTAAATAGTGCCAGCCATCCATACTAGTAACTGCTATTACGAAACCTACTAGATAACATACCTCCAGCATACTTAACAACCATATTGTTAACCTAATGGCACTGAGTACTAAAACAGATAAATAATAACTTTCACTATGACCTTAGCTAGCCTCAACCATCAATGTCGAAAGTCATGCATCCCTGCATACCGACATAATGTACAGAATATATCAACGAACCACCACAGCAGATAGACATACCAACCAAAAGATACAGCCCAAACCATGTCATTCGCTCTAACCCAAGCAACCTCAGTCATGCTATTAACAATACAGAACATATTAACCACCACACCTCAGTCTTACTGATAAATCATAACAGTCAGCTATATTGACTACTATATAACCCCACCTAACTTCACCATTTACATATACAAACAAGTCATACCAGCAGCAAGCCAATAAAATATTCCAATCATAAGCTGCAACCATGCTATCATAAGATCAATACTATTAATTTAACCATCTACAGCACCCATACAGGAAAAGGACCGCAAGGTATTAGTGAAGTTTTCGTTGTTAGTAGAGAAGGAGTTGATTCACCTCATCGAAAAGTGCGAAACATCGAAGCATGTGTAGGACACAATCCAGGCTTTATTTTAATATCCTGGCCTGACAAGATAAGTCGGATTACTCTGTCAGTTGATTCTAATACGATCAGACAACTGTAAATCAGTTGAAGAGTATGTAAATATAATTACATCAACTGCTCAGCATCTATAGAACTTTAAATTCGACATTTCTGAGGAATGGGTCTTAACCTTGATACTAGCAGGTATACCGTATGAGTACAAGCCAATGATTATGGGGCTGGAGAGCTCAGGAACTCCAATCAAAGCCAGTACAATTTAAATAAAATTATTGTAAGATGTGAAAGCTAGTTCAAACCAAGTTCGATCAAAAATGACAATACGGGACCTTACAGTAATCGATCTTCGAGGAACAACTCGCACCAAGGCGACAGCATCAAGTTCTGCAACTGCAAACAAATTAAGCCACTCCACAAATGTTACAACTACAACCGGATTGGACATTTTGCTGCAAATTGCCGCAGTAAGACAAAAATCAACGAAAAAACAAGGAGTAATGAATTTGCAGAGAAGAAAATTGTAATGCATTTTTAGCATGTATGTTTACAAATGTGAAAAACGACCCTACATGGTTTTTGGATTCGTGTGCATCAGTGCACTTGACAAAAAACGAGTTGGAGAATTTTGTGTCCGGATCTGGATTGAAAATTCTTACAGCAAACAACGACCCCCTCAAAACAGAATTTGTGAAAAATGTTGATATTGAGTTATCGATCAACAACAAAACCAGTCTGATTACTGCCCACGAAGAACATCATGCGCCAGATGTGGCAGCTAACCTCCTCTAGGTGATTAAAATCACAAGTAAAGGGGACACAGTTATTTTCGAGAAAGATGGTGAAAAGATAATAAATTCAAAAATGAACTGATTGCCTTAGCAACACTAAAATATGGCAAATACTAGTTAGACACACCACAGTCCGCATGTGTTGACAGAGCATATGCTGTTTCTTGTGCTGGTGAATTATGACAATGTACATTAGCCCATTAAAACAGGAGAGACATGAACTCCACAAAAGCAATGGTTGATGGAGTACATAACATGCAAACTAGTAAAGCGCCATGTGATATTTGTATCAAAAGCAAACATACTCGTTTGCCTTTTAAACGAACCATATTTAGGGCTAAGGAACCTCTGGAATTGGTGCATACAGACTTATGTGGCCCTGTGGAGACAGAGTTTATTGGAGGCAGAAAATACTTATTTGTCTTGATCGATAGTTATTCATGAAACACTCATGCCTATTTATTGAGATCCAAGGACCAGGTTTACTATGTGGTCAAGGAGTATTGTGCACATGTAGAGAACCAGACAGGCAAGAAGATGAAAATTTTGTGTTCGGACAACAGAACAGAGTTGGTGAATGAAGAGTTCTCGAGTTTCCTAAAGAGTAAATGTACCAGACACCTATGCAATGTAAGGGCTTCACCACAACAAAACAGTTTTGCCGAATGTGCAAACCAAACAATTGTTGAGAAAGCTCGATGTCTGTTGCAAGATGCAGGACTGCCAAAATATATTGGGCCGAGGCAGTAGCAAAATCTGTTCATTTCAACAACACATGTCCGATCAAGGCAGTCGAAGGGAAGGCCCCATTCGAAGCTTGGTGCTCCAGGAATCTCAAACTCAGATATCTTAGGATCTTTGGCTGCAAGGCCATGGCTCAAATCCCAAAGGACATAGGAAAAAATTGGACCCCAGATACAAAAAAATAATTTTTGTTGGTTACTGCGATGACACAAAATGTTATCGCCTCATGAATTCCAAAACGAAAAAAGGGTGACTATCAGCAGAGACATTAACTTCCTGGAAGAAAAATCAATTATGGAAATGCCAGCAGAGGTAAATGAAGATTCTTCCAAGCTCCAAATGTCTGTGGCAATGGACAAATTCTCATTCAAGAACCTGAACTGGTAGAACGTCAAGAGAATACTGATCTGACTCATGTCCTAGATGAAGAAACTTTTTCGGGATTTTTCAATTAAAAATGAAGCAGAAGAAACCTCCAATCCTCAGCAGGTGAGAAGATACTGTCGTACTCCAAAACCCAGAGCTGATCCAGATTTTGTGTCGTACTTCCTCTCTGAAAATAATGAGCCACTTACACCAGGGGAAGCACTGACAATTGCACAAGCTACAAATGGAAACAAGCTATCGATGAAGAGTTAACATAATTTTTATAAATGAAGCTTATGAATGGGCAGACTTGTCCGAAGGAATAAAGGCCCTAAATTCAAATAGGGTGTTCAAAATATAAAAAAATCCGTATTCCAAGGAGCCAAAATACAATGCCAGATTAGTAATCAAAAGTTGTGCACAACAGCCCGGGATCGACTATGAAGAGACTTTCTCTCCAGTAGTCAGGTATTCTTCGCTGAGATACCTTTGTGCACTAGCAGTTAAAGATCTTGACATAGTGCAGATGGATGTGAAAACTACTCACCCACATGGCTATTTAGATGAAGTTATATACATACAACCCCGAGAAGAGATCGAAGGAAGACCATCTGATAAAGTTTGGCGACTTAGGAAGGCCATGTATTGACTGAAACAACATGGAAGATGCTGGAACCATCATCTAAACCAAGTACTCACTGGGATGGGACTCAAACATCTAAACCAGATCCTTGCATCTACTTTGAACACAATGATAGAGGCATCGTCATATGTGCCATATATATTGATGATCTCATAATTTTCACAAATGAACCACAAATTCAAGAGAAGGTACAGAGAAAGCTAGCATCTGAATTCCACATGAAAAACTTAGGTAGGATTGAAAATTACCTAGGCATGAAAATCACCAGGGATATAAGGAATGGAAAACTCTTCATCGACCAGGCATCTTTCATTAACAGAATTCTTCAGAAATTCGAGATATCTCAGTGAAAGCCGATCTCAACACCGATGAAAGCTGGCATCAATCTTCAATACCTTTCGAAAAATGAAGCAAAGTGTAACAGTGAAAGTGTTGTGGATTATGGTGAAAAAGTGCCATACCTACAAGCACTGGGTAGTCTTTTGTACCTATCTTCAATTTTTTGGCCAGACATTTCGTGTGCAGTTAATTGCTTAACTCAATTTAATAATAAACCATAAAAGTACTACTGGCTTGCTGCAAAGAGGGTATTCAGGTATATAAAGGGTACTAGAGATTGACAAGAACAGTAATCATGAATTACTTAGCTACAGTGATGCTGATTAGGGAGCAAGAATAACAATAGGTATTCAATTACTGGTAGTTGTGTTAAATTCATGGGTAGTCCGGTTTCATGGTCTAGCATGAAACAAAGGACGGTTGCTCCAAGCACTGTCGAGGTCGAGTACATGACACTCAGCTTCACCATTCAGGAAACCTTGTGGTTCAGAACATTATGTAGTGAACTACAACCTGACCATGAACCCAGGCCATCCATAGTGTATTGCCACAATAAAGGGGCAATACATTTGGCAAAAAATAACGTCACTAGTCAGAGATCAAAACATATCGACATCAGGCACCATTTCATCAGAAAACATCTTCAACAGAAAATTATTGAGATCAGTTATCTACCAACAGCTGATATGACATCTGGCATATTTAGCAAACCTATGACTAAAGAAATACATTAACACTTTGTTAAATTATTACATCTTAGATTAATTTTATGTGTCTGTAGTATAAGTATGTTTAGTTTTTTTTTATATAAGTCCTAAGGGATGTATGGTAAAAAAAAATTTGGAAAACAATTTAAGAGGAAGTGTTAGATATTGTAAATTGCTTACGACTCTCGTACGAATAGAGTAATGAAGTTACACTTAACTTGTGTGGTGTATCTATGCCAGCTTTGTATACTGCTTGTCTTTTATCTATGTTCACATGTTAATGTAATATCTGAAGCATCATTAAATAAACTTATGTATTATTGTTCCACGAGATGCAGCAAACACTATCCAATCATACTAACCAACCATACCAGCTAGGCATTCTCCCCCTCTCATACTAACTAAACATCCCATCAAAAAATTCCGCACTTAGAAACTAATTACACAATTAAACCATTCTCCCCCAACAACAAAGCTACACTTTAGTCATACTGCAAAAACAACAGAACATGGATCAGGTAATACCAATCAACATAGTGAATACACCAATCATACAAGAAACTAACTCTACAACCGAGTCATACCGACAGGTTATACCATTAAGATGTACTAGCTATAAAAAACGAAACCTTACAGGCAGCCCACAGCCCCAGACAATACCATGATGTTACTCCTTCCATTTCAACCATTCCGAGAGACCATACCAACCAAAAAACATAGGTACTAGTCAGACATACTAACAAAACATATTTCCAAAATCAGCTACCTACAACAACCATGCAGAGAGGTCACACAGTATAAACATTCTGAAAGCACTTCTACCGAGAGTTCCATGATAGTTGATATAACCAGGTAGTTTATTTTATGGGTGTTATGATATTTGGCTGATGTCTGATGGTAATGACAAACATGTTGCAGTTACGACTCCTGGCATATTTTAAGTGGGTGTGGGCTGAGCTATGCTTGAATTCTAGTGGGCATTATGAGTGGTGAGTATATTTAGTCTGGTGATGGTTGGTAGAGCAGATGGTAAGGGTGATAGGAGCAATGAAACAATGGAACTAGAGAATTTGAAGAGACATTCTGAAAGTTGTAGCACTGGGTCTCTGCAACTACAATCAGCTCCGCCTCCATCTCTGTCTCCTTGGACTTTTATAGGGTCATTATTGGTCAAAATGGGTCGAAATGGGCTATTTATGGGTCATATTGGGTTAATTTTGGAGTCATTTGGGTCATTTTGTAGTCATGCTGGGGTCATCTAGAGATCGTTGGGGTCATTCATGGGTCATGTTGGGGAAATTTAGGATCATTTATGTGTCAACAGTCATTTAGGTGGCATGTTGGGGTCATTTAGGGGTCTTGTGTGTCATTTAGGTGTCATGTTGGCATAATTCAGGGGTCATGTTGGGGTCATTTAGGGTACATGTTTGCAAAATAAATGGCTGGTATCCATAACATAATTGTTCATTTGCATAGCAAGATAGCCCATTTGTATTACAGGAAGGGCCATTTGCATAGTATTATGGACCATTCGCATAACATTATATGCATTTTGGTAACAGTATGGGCCATTTGCATAGCATGGTTGGCAATTTGTGTAGCACAATGGTCCATTTGCATATCTCGATGGGATATTTGTGTGCAATAATGGGTCGTTTCCAATGAAGAGTGGACCATTTGCACAGAATAATAAGCCATTTTCATAGCAGAATGGTTGATTCGCATAGCAGAAAGGGTTGTTCGCATAGCATAAAGGGCCATCTGCATATCACGATTAGCCATATGTACTGCAGGATGTGCCATTAGCATAGCAGAATTAGTCAATTTCGTAGCAGAATGAATGGCCATTTGCATAGCATGATTGGTCATTTGCTTAGCATAATAGGCCATTTGCATAGAAGGATGGCCAATTTCTATAGAGGGATGGCACATTTGCAGGATGGCCCATTTGCATAGCAGGATGGCCCATTCGCGTAGCAGGATAGACCATTGTCATAGCATGGCGTGTCATTTGCATTGCAGGATGGATTATTTGCGTATCAGTATGGTCTATTTACATAGCATGATGTGTTATTTGTATAGCATGATGGATCATTTGTGTAGCGGGATGGGCCATTTGTGTAGATGGTTGGGTTATTTGTGTAGCAGAATGGTCAATTCGCATAGCATGATGGTTTTTTTTGTATAATATGATGGGCAATTTTAAATGCAGCATGGGCTATTTGCATAGCAGAAGGGCCAATTACATAGCATGATTGTCCATTCGCATAGCATGATTTGCCTTTTGCATAACATGATGGGGTCATTAGAGTCAAGGGTTGGTCTGGACTATAAAATATGCTTTGCATGCTTGTGTTGTCATGGATGGTATGTTGGGTGATATATTTTCTAGAATATCTGTCTTGTGAATGTTGATGTATTTCGAATGGTGTGGGCAGTATGTATGTGAGTAATTCTCAGGCATACTTGAGTTAAAAGTGTTTACTATGGATAGTTATTGTATTTTTGCTGGTGTCAGCCAGCATGATGTGCGGTATGAGAAAAAGCTGATTGTGTCACTGGTATTGGCTGTATGTTTGATTTTTGTGGTATGTGTGGACGAATAGTTTAATTTTGCTAGGGATGTAGTGGGTGGAATGGTTGGTATGTATAAGTGGCGTTGGTTGGTAGAATAAATATAATGGTTTCTATGTTATGGGCTGGCCTCAGCCACATAGTTGCTGGAGTTATGACGGATATTGTGCTGGGTGTATTGGGTGGTGCAGTTGAACTAAGGTTCCTCTTTGGTTATAGGAGGTGATGTGTTGGGTGGCCTGGTATTACTTGGGTTATATAATTTATGTTATGGGTGGTCAGTATAAATTTGCCTGGTGTCGACTACAGAGCAGAAAATATGACTGGCAAGTAAATTATTTGGTAAGTTTAGTGTGTGTAACAAAGTTCCTACATGTAAATAATATACTAAAAATTGCATAATTTTAATCTGAATAATAATAAATTCTGAACATAAATCTGGAATAGCAAAATATATTAAATGTAAATTTATAATATATATATATACTCAATATGTTAAACTTCAACATATAAACTTATTGTTGGCCTCTGTAAGTCTGGTGTTAGTCTTTAGAGCAGATGGTATCCGTGAGTTACAGTGGGTGAAACATTGAATGTTTAGGTATCTGCTTGCGAGTATATAAAAGCCATCGGGTTCATTTTATGGAGCTATTTGACAGTGGAAGTCGTGAAACTTTGTCGAGAAGAATATATGTCCAACGGTTCTGGTTCGCTAGCTAGCATACATTGTCTTGAGCTGCGTATAAGCAAATTATGTTCACTGTGTGCTGCTGTAAAGATACTATGTGAATGGTGTGGAAGGATTCTGTTTTGTATTTGTAGTCTGAAGTATGAACATATATAATAATAATAACCTTAATTTCTGTAAGGCGTTATATCTTACCTGATATATATAATATTTACATAATGTTAAATGGTTTATTCCCATTTAATAATACATTAAATAAAATCCGAGTAGAAATAGTCGTGGCAGTGAATAATTGACATTGTGTAATATTTATTCTTGAAGAAAGGAGACCAGAAATCAAGTTGAGAGAACTTTTTGCTGTACTCTACATTCAATTTTAGTAAATTTTAAAAATTACATACATTTAGAGTATGTTAAAATATAAATTTTATTTCACATAGCATATGCTTATAAGAGTGATATGTTTACCAGAAACTTACATACATTCCTAGAGCTAGAAATGGTGCTTCAAAAATTGAATTTCGCGAGACTGACCCCTAGAGATCTCACATTATATTCACCTGTGTATATCAAAATTTACTGACCAATGACCCCGACTAGCTACGTAATTACATCATCTACACAAATTGTCCATTATGCTGTACAAATGGCACAACATGCTATGCAAATGACACAACATTCTATGCAAATGACCTAAGTTTTTATGGATATGGCCCATCATATTATGCAAATGGCCCTTCATGCTATGCGAATGGCCTTTTATGCCCTGCAAATGGACTATCCTGATATGCGAAAGGCCATTCATGCTATATAAATGGCCAATCTTTCTATACGAATGACTCTCATTCTACATGAATGGCCCATCCTGCTATGGAATTAGCCCATCCTGCTACAAAAATAGCCCATCCTGTTAGGCAAATGGTCAATCATGCTATGCAAGTGGAAAATAATCCTATGCGAATGGCCCATTCTGCTATGCGAATAGCCCTTTCTGCTACTCAAGTGGCCCAACCAGTTATGCGAATGGCCCAACCTGCAATGCAAATCACCCATCATGCTATGCAAATGGCCCATCATGATAAGCGAATGGCCCACCATGCTATGCGAATGGCCCATCATGCTTGGCAAATGACCCATCCTGCCATGGAAATTGCCCACAATGCTATGCAAATGGACCACCATTAAACACATATGGCCCATCATGATATGCAAATGGCCCATCATGCTACACAGTTGGCCCATCAACATACACAAATGGCCTTTCATGCAACATTAATGGCCCATCATGTTATGCAAAGGTACATCATGCTATGCAAGTGGCCCATCATGCTATACAAATGACCCAACATGATATGTAAATGGCACATTCTGCTATGCTAATTGCCAATTATGCTATGCACATGGCCTTTCATTCTATGCTAATGGCCCATACTGCTATGCAAATTGCCCATCCTGCTATGCAAATGGGCAATCATGCTATGCAAATGGACAATCGTGATATACAGGTGGCCAATCAAGCTATGCAAGTGGACAATCATGCTATGAAATTGGTCCATTCTGCTATGCGAATGGCCATACTGCATTGCAAATTGCCCATTCTTTTATGAAAATGGTCCATGTCGCAAATTAACCATTCTGCAATGCAAATAACCTGATCCTTCTACACAAATGGTCTATCGTGCTATACAAATACCCCATCATGTTATGCAAATAGCCCATATTGCTATGTGAATATCCCATCGTACAATGCAAATGCCACATCATGCAATGAAAATGGCCCATCCTGCTATTTAAGTGACCCTAAATTCTATGCAAATGGCCGATCATGCTATGCAAATGGCCCTTCATGCTACATAAATGACCCATCCTGCTATGCGAATGGCCCATCGTACTATGATAATGGCCCTTCATGCTATGCAAATAGCCCTTCATGCTATGCAATTAGCCCTTCATGCTATGTGTATGGCCCATCATGCTTTCCAACTGGCATATCATGCTATGCGAATGGCCTATTCTGCCACACAAAGAGCCCATTCTGCTGCGTTTATGTCCCATCCTGCTATGCGAATGACCCATCCTGCAATGCTAATTGCCCATCATAATATGTGAATGGCCCATCATGATACACATATAGCCCATCGTGCTATGCAAATGGCCCATCATTCTGTGCTATCATAGTGCTACATAAATGCCCCACCCTGCACCACAAATGGCACATCATTCTAAATTAATGGCCAATCATACTATGCGAATGGGTCATCCTTCTATGTAAATGGGCCATTATTCAATGCATATGTCCCATTATGCTTTGACAATGGATCCTCATGATATGCGAATGTATTGATCTGGAATGCAACTGGCCCATTCTGCAAGTGATCCGAACAGTGAATTGCAGTAGTAGGCCAGTTAAGGCATGCTGGTGTTTGTCAATTCCAATTTTACTGGCCTTTTAAAGCAAGAGATCCAATTCAGAGAGTTGTAGCTTCTTGCTGGTTAAGGGAAACTGCTACTTGATAAGTCCAGTTTTGTTATCCCTTTCCTCAAGTGATCAAAATCAATTGGTTGCAGCAACCGACCGGTAAAAGCATTCTTATGCTTATCAATTCCATTTTTATTCTGCGGGTTAAGTCTAGCGATCCAAATTAAAGTTTAGCAGGAGCCGGCCGGTCAAGGCAACCTGCTGTTAGTCCAATCCAATTTTATTGGCCGGTAAAGGCAAGCATTTCATATCAGGGAGTCGCACCACTGACTTTTTCAGTCAAACTGTTGCTTGTCGATTTCATTTTAACTTGCCGGTTAAGGAAAGTGATTCAAATCAGGGAGTTGCAGCATATGGTCGGTTATGGCAAACTGCTGCTTGTCAATTCCAGTTTTACCAGCCTGTTATGGCAAGCGATCCAGATCGGTAAATTGCAGCAGCCGGCTGGTTAAGGTAAGCTGCTGGGTCAAAGTTGTGTGTCACTTGGCGGGGACGGCTATTTGCGTCAACGTATTTTTGTTTGTGTAACAAAATAAAATAAAATATATTATTTACGAAACTAAACATTGTCTTAATTAAATGCAATAAACTGTTTTGATTTATATTTATATGAGCTTAGTTTCTTTTACGTAAAACCTAACTGTCGATGTTTAAAACTTTCATGTACACTAAAATACTTTTTTAAGCACTGGTAATTTACTAACAATTCCGTTCTCGCAGTGAGAATGTTTAATATTTACTGATAAGTATCCTAGCACGCACAACGCGCAGAACTTCTCGATCGTTCGTCAGCCGACCTGCTTTGCTCCATTCCTTATCTATAAGAATTCACAAATTCACGATTTTCCAAGAATGCTATCTACCGGGAAACACACAAAACTGAATAATGCGATTTCTAAAAACGCACATAGAGTGAGCTTCGGAGCCTCTGACTCCGAAAGTATGAAACTAGGCAGAGGCCGACAGTAAGACCGTATGGAAACATTCCTCATGACCACACAAATAACTATTTCACCAATAAGGCCCACATATCTTAGAAACATCACAACTTAGAAAATCATAAATTAGAACGATCATAACTTAGAAAATCATATCTTAGAAGGATCATAACTTAATAAAAAATCACCTTAAAACAATCTTAACTTAAAAACACACAACTTAGAAACACATAACTTAGAAATATTACAACTCAACTTCGAAAATCATAACTTAGAACGATCATAACATAGAAACACACAACTTAGAATTATCATAACTTAGATACACACAACTTAGAAACACACAACTTAGAACCACATAACTAAGAAGAACCCCAACTTCCAAAATCATAACATAGAACGACCATTACTTAGAAACACATAACTCAGAACCACATAACTTATAAACATCATAACTTAGAAAGTAATAACTTAGAACAGTTACAACTTAGAAACACAAAACCTATAACTATTATAACTTCGAAACACACAACTTAGAACCACATAACTTAGAAACATCATAACATAGAAAGTAATAACTTAGAACAGTCACAACTTCGAATTTTATAAATTCGAAACGCAACTTAGAAACACACGCATTAGAACTGTCTGAAGTTAGAAACATATTACCTAGCAAGTTCAAAAGTTAGAATCACATAACTTAGAACAGGTATAACTTAGAAAATTCTAACTTATGTGTTTCTAAGTTGTGTGTTTCTAGTTACGGCAGCACCCCGCTAATGGGCATTGCCTTCCAAGATGTTGGATGGGTGATATATATGATTATGGTGGTCACCTGCCATGATGGCGGTCGCCTACCAAGATGGTGGCCTCCCGTAATGTAAAAACAAATGACGAACGAAAAACAAATATGGCGGCCTCCAGTAACATATAAACAAAATGGCTGCCTCCAATAACATGTAAACAAATAACGAACGAAAAAATCAAGCTAGTGGTATGATAATCTGTAGGTGCATATGTAGGGGATGGAACAAATGTGGATTAAGGTGGTGTTGGGAAATGTTCGTTTGAAAAAATAATTTCGAAATTTCCTTAATAGTTTTCTAATAATCTTTGATAATTTAATTGTTAGAATAATTTGTTTGGGGATTTTTGCAATATTTTGGTTTTTTTTGGGATTTTTGCATTTTAAAGGTCAAATGTCATAGTTCATGCTCTCCTGACCTCTGGGTCACTCATCTTTGTCTCCTGTCTGGCTCGGAGTCGCTAATCCCCCTCGCTGGAGTCACTGACCCTTCTCAATTTTCCGGAAAAAATGGGAATTTTTAAAGGCAAAAAGGGAAATTTTTAGAGTATTTTGGTAGATTTTAAGGGGAAAAAGGGTAAAAATGGTGGACGGGTGAAGTAAAAACATGGCGGATCCCCCGGCTCCTGCTCCGACGCACCACGTCCTTGTGCCAAATTCGCCATATCCCTACTACTGTAATATTTGTATCATTCAGTCATGATAACATAGACTTCAGGCAAATAATCCTATCACCAGACTGTTGTTTATAAATGTTATTACCACTACCAAAAATTACTACTAAATCTTTCTTGTTGAGATGCTCAAAGTTATTTTCTTACTCCACTTGTGATAGAAGCTTAAGGTGATACAGGTTTCACTATGCCACCGACTTCTACTGCACCCCACTATATTTGTTAAAATGAAACCATTATCACATGATTCACACAAAAACACAATTCCTAAGAATTTTCAGAGCATTTTCCACACTTATTATTAATTACAATGTGATGTTTCGAAGCAGCATATATATCTGCACACACCTCAGGTACCATCTTGTACGTGATAGTTAAATATCTTCCACACATTACAGAACGTGTAATACTGTTAATATAAACTGGCATCAAGGAAATAATATTGCATTTTAAGACCATAATATATCAAGACTAACGTACACTCATCCACTTGACTTCGTTGGCCCAAGACCATCGGCGTTCAGTGTGTTAGTCAGCTAAGCCCAGTACTGACGTAACCTCGCAGTAGCTCTGGGCTGCTCTCGACTCTCTCATTGGATCTACAATTATTAACTGCGTCTGACCTTCGTCATACGATTTTTGCGAGACATTCTTAAAATTAATTACAAAGATAACAAATATAATAAACGATACCGCGAAACAAACACACTGTGGTGTTGAGAAGACCGAAATAAACACAAAGCGAGACCAAAAAATACTTGTCGATAGCTATTGCTCCACCCATGATTGCTCACATTGCCCATCAAATTTAAGACAACTACATATGATTTGTAGCTCCCATATTAAAAATTGTAAAATATATATAATTTACGGCAATCGCTAAATATTACAAATATTTTTAATTTCGGTTCTAAATAAAAAATTTTCTGCATATTCCTTCAATTCCGAAAAAAATATCCTTAGTTACATTTTGTTTGTAGGTTAGCAAACATGCAAGCAGGCAACATGTCTTTAGTATACGCGGGGATAGTTTTAGAGCCGAAGATAACCGAATGTGCTTCCCTTCGAAACGATTTAATGCTCTGAATATAATTTTTATAAAGACAATATTTTCGTCGGCTGCGAGACAGTCGGTTCGTGGCGATATCGGAAGTTCCCGTCGAAATTGGAACAAGCCGCCAGCACACCAGCTGTTTTTAAAATACAACTCAGTATTGTCACAGTGCAAACAGCACTCTCACGAGGATCTGCAGACGTTCGTAAGACGTAAATTGAACTCGGAAATTGATTCTACTCTGACATCCTGAACGCTGACGTGCTAGAAGCGGTAATACAGACATTACTGGCAGAATTTAGGGCTGATTTAGGGCCAGCCGCATACCATGGTTTCGAAAATTTTGTACGAATAGCTGCTAGCGTTCCCCAGACGCCACTAAGTTATGCCAACGCCGCGCACCGCCACGCGGTATGCACATCACACGTGTTTGAAACTGCCAAGCCCACTGACAGCCCTAATCAAAACAACACGGCACCTGAAAGCCGGCCACTACAACAACAAGCAAGCGAAAAAAAGCACGCGCCTCGATACGCGATACAGGCAGGCGGATCCAGCGTGGCTATGATCTAGCACAAGTGTCCGCCCGACATCCGCGCAATAGCAGCCGGAAAACTGCGCCACGTGACGAAACAGCAGCGGTTGACAAGTCATCGTCCCCCGTGCAAATTCTGCCCTGGCGAAGAAATGCACTGGCCCAACACGTCAAGCGAAGAGGAATCGAGAGTCGGAAACGGATCGCAGAGGAAGGGAACATAGGCTCTACACCGGAAACTGTCGAAAGAAAACAAAACAAACAGGCGTATATCGGACAAATCTTCCAAAATGTTGACAGTCTCTTGCGCAGTATCAATATTAGTTCAACAGTGGCCCTTATTGACACAGCAACGTCCCAAAACTTTATTAATGAACAATTAATAAAACTTTGGAACAGTGTGAACGGCAAAACCAGACGTGCAACTCGTCAAGCATAACGTAGCCAGCCATGCTAACTGTACCGCCGTAGAACCTGTCAACATTCGAGATGAAACCATACTCATTATGCCGGACTTCAGAGAAGACATCATCCTGGGAGTGGCGTGGCTCATTGATCAACAAGCTGTCACGGAGATATCCATTTTGGCAAGAAGCGAAGAAAAACAGTCTACCGTCTAGGTTATCACCAGCCCACCGTAAATATAAAACTCAACGATTTCGACCATGCGGTACCTGGGGAATTTCAAAGTGCCATATAAACCATCTTGGAAGAGCAAAGTGATGTGTTGTGTGGAGACCCGCTTCATCCCTCCAGCATTGCAGAGCACCCTATACCAACTGCTGTACACTCCGCCTTGAGACTACACAGCTCATCACCACAACATCATCGACACACAGATCAGTGAAATGTTATGTGATGATGTTATTGAGCTCTGTTAGTGTAATTACAACTCAGCCATTACCTTAGCTCATAAGAATGTTGGAACATGAATGTTTTGTGTAGATTTTCGCCCTTTAAACTTCCTAATAAAATGTTCCGCCCAACCTGTAATAAATGTAAACAGTGCTCTCAGTTTTCTCGGATGTGCAGAGATTATGTTTTCCTTTAATCTCCGCTCAGACTACTGGCAAGTCCGAGTCACACCTAACGACCGCCACAAAACTGCTTTCAGCACGCCCGATGGCAGGATATATCAATTTTTCGCTAAGCCCTTTGGTCCTAAGTTCACAACAGTTAACTTTCATGTCATGATGGTGCATGTATTAGACACCACCTATTAAATATACTAGAGAGGTCAAATAACTGGTAAGATCTCTCGGAGCACCCAGCACTAGTGTTAGAGCATTTCGCAACCGCAGGTTACACGTTCGCAAACCAAAAGTGTCACACTGGCAAAACAGAATGAAATTTCTTAGGGCGCGTAGTAAACTAAACCTGAAACCGCCCCACTGCAGAACACCTACACCTCATTAACGAGTAGGAACAACCAGAAACATGCACGTAAACAGTTGCGCAAGTTTCTCGGCCTAATAAATTGTCTCCGTCATCACCGCATCTCTCATGTCACTTTTATCAACACAAAACAAGTACCAGTGGACCAAGGCAGCCACCCGTGCCTGACTCTCTCTCTCTCTCTCTCTCTCTCTCTCTCTCTCTCTCTCTCTCTCTCTCTCTCTCTCCTCTCCCTCCCTCTCTCGCCTAGACCCCACGAGACACCTGTACTTGCAAACAGGCGCGAGTCAGGAAGGGTTAGTATCAGTGTTGTTTCAGCTGGGCGAGGACGGATAGCGAAACATTATCGACTATGGGAACGCAAATTTCGGCCCCCGTAGAAAGAAGATATGACGTCAAAGACCTAAATTTTTAGTTATTGTTTGGGCTCCAAAACGAAACAGGCAGTTCCTAGAGTATCAGCGATTCACCCTCAGAAACGATAACCGCAGCTTAGTATAGTTAAATAGTAAACTGACACGCTAGTCTTTGTAGCCGAGAATCTACCTGGAGTTGCAAATGAGCAGGTCCATGCATTCTCGCGTTCCCCGGGGCCTGAAGTATGTGAAAAAGATCCTGACAATTGGGAAGCAATATTACCACCCGTCAATCAGTCATACTTCAGCGCAGAAAACACAACACTATATCTCAATCCAATTCATGTAAACACGAATACCGACGAACAGCTAACCGCACTACAGTTACAGTACGACGGCGCCACGACTACACTTAGAGTGTACAGGAAAACTGGCACGTCGATATTTAATCGCCTAGAAACACTTCCGCCAGGTGAGAGGAAGGGGTGGCGAACGTGTGTACCAACTGATGCTCACCACGTGGTACTCAAGTTCGCACATGGCTATCACCTTGCCGGCAACCCAGGTGCAGAGCAGACCCAGCACAAGATCTCCAGCAAGTACCATTGGTCGGTATCACAATTAAGAATGCGCGTAGGCATAAAATGAGCTTTCATGAAGTGGCTAATATAACATATACGTTATCTTTGAATTAGAAAATATTTTAATTTTACTAGAAAAATGGTACGTGGAAAATATTACACACTTCATTAATTTCCAAAGGCTTATTAAGGAACGACAAAGTGATGAAGGGCAACCTAGTGAGGCACTTCAAAGTTTTTCTCACGGTGAGAAAACCTGAATACTAAAAAATATAAAAATTATTCTTTTAAATTGTAGATCATTGTGGCACTCGACCCACGACACTCAAAAGCACTGCGTATCTACACAATTAACAACACAATAAAAAGAAATATTTCCCACGCATGTGTCGTGAGCGCATATTGCAAAACTTTCTAATCTATACTGGCAGTGCCAATAGGGGCTGCAACACTTCAAAAATGGAAAAAACACGCAGCAGACTTTCATGTAGGTAATCTAAAATAAATTTTGAAGGGCGGCCTAAAAGAGAATTTAAAAAAAACACTATAGCTAACTACATGCCCCGTGAACATTACACCCACTCCACACAATTCAATTAAAGATCGACTATGCAGCGTTGATATTTGTTAAAGATCGCCCACTACTCAACGTCACGACATGTTCTGCTGGCCTCCTCTATATCGTGAAACATTTTAACAGGTGACTTGCCTCCAACGGGATGGCAATCAGCTCGACGTCTGCACTTATTGCGTCATGCATTCCTTTTAAGAAACCCAGAATCAAACTATTTAATAAAGAACGGAAGTTTTTCCACAAAAAAAAACGCTGTTTTTGGAGGACCACTGATGGCAAACGGTAGGGAGGGGATAAAAGCCGACCCCCTCTCACTGATCCGCCATCCTTCCTCCTTATACTCTCCCCGCCCCACAAATTGCCGCCCTCCATCCTTCTTCCGGAGAGGAGTTAGAGGGACAAGAGGAGTATGTTTTCCATTTTGTGTGGAATTGGGGGTGTGCTTTTCACCTTCGAATCGGCCTGAAGGCACATTTTTCGATCGATTTAACCTCAAATTTGAAGGAGAGTGCCTTTGAGTGCCCCCCCCCCCCCTCGCTTTAACCCATTGGCAGCTAGGCCCTTCGTAAGCCTAAGACCTAAGTCTTAAGTCTTATTTTAAGTCTTAAATTGTAAGGATTAATCTTAAGTCTTACTTTCACTATAATTGATACTGCGTGTCGGGATGTGCGAGCGCCGATACGTGCAAGCGCGCACGTGCGGACGTTCCCAGACGACATTGCACCATAAATACAAATTCGTTTGGTTACCTGCGTCACCTTTCGTGGCTCAGCCAGGTGTTCCCGCGGCTGTACATTTGTATAACGAAGAAGTTGTGGCGCAGTTTTTATTGTTCCCTGTTATTGTTCACTAGCGAGTACCCGGCATGCGTTGCAATGCCACACAAAGAAAGAAAGTGTTTGTGTTTTAAATCTGTTTATCAAACTGCTTTTGGATACACAATATTTTTGGTTTTCCGTCTGGTGCGTACACGAATAAGTCAGAAGGTTTTCCGACGTGTGATCAGGCCACAAACAGCTGTCCATGTGAGAAGCATGGATTTTCCAAATTTAGTCCACACACTTGTAGCAATTGTTCCTGTGCCTTGTTGATGGTCATTACAAATGCGAGTCGCACCGGAATCTGCAAAATTTCCAACTCGAGTGGCATATCTATCGGAATCATTGGGATACGTAGCAACAGTACATTTTGTCCTTTAAATTTTCCTTTCAAAATTGTAGCTTCGATGATACTGTTCATCATCTTTTTCACTGATGGCAATTTGATACATTGTGTGGATTCACCGATTGCCATTTTCCCATTCCCAATATCCAACAATTGTTTTGCGAAACATTCGGCGGATGCATCATGGTGTACTTGCACACGCATATTGGTCTTCAAAGTCAATTTCTGTACGTGTCGCCATAAAGCTGATGATTTGAGATATGCATTTAGTTCATCAGCGGGTGTTGAGCGTGGTATAACTGGCACAGTTTGTCGAAAATCACCAGATAATAAAATGAGTGAGCCACCAACGTGCTGTTTATTTCCTCTCAAATATTTTAGTGTACGATGAAGTGCTTCCAATGCTTTTTTTTTTTTTGCGTCATATTACATTCGTCCCATATAATGAGTTGACATGATTGGAGTACTTTACCATTCCAGAATTTTTGCTGATATTGCATGTTGGTGTCTCAGTGATTTGCACATTCAATTGTAATTTCAGTGCTGAATGCGCTGTTCGGCCACCATCCACAAGGGCTGCACGACTCGCGCGCCACCTATTGTAAAATTGTTTTACCAACTCAGAAACATTCGCGGGAGTGCTCACAACAACTTACCAAAGTTTCATCGCAATCGTATGAATGGTATAACAGCGCATACGGGACAAATGAAGAAACATTCATATATATATATATAGAGTTGGACTTTAAAATACATTAATTAGCAACTAAATATTAGGAAAATTTTCCCGCAAAATTACAACTCTGCGATACGGAACATTTGTCACGTGGAAAATTCCGATAAATTTGAGTTATTTCACCATTGATAGAAGGACCAAGACAATACCTGGACTCAATAATTTTGATATCTTTAAGACTTTGGGGAAAGGTGGCAGTGGAACTGCTATTTCTACGCCTTAAATAAATGCCAAAGCCCAAAATTTGCGACAGTGGACATTGACAGTGTAACAAATATTATAATTAAACATTTAATTAGAGAAAGGAACGTGCTCGTGGCAGTAAGAGGCACACGATATTTGACACAACTACCCTACGCATTTCAGGACATACACGAGTTTTACCTGGCGCTCGAGTACCCAGCAACCACCGACCTGAACACAGTCATAACATACCACCGTGGTTTGCGCCCGCGGCTGCCGGAACATCAGGCCCGAGTCGTCGCAGCTCAGTTGTTCTCAGCGCTGCACACTCTGCACTCACTTGGCGTCGTTCACAGGGATTTGAAAAGCGACAATGTCCTGGTCGACCAGCACGGCATCACCAAGCTCGTGGACTCTAGAGTTTCCACCTATGTGTGTAGTCAACTAAACCAAGTCCACAACACTTTTTGCGGCACGTATAGCTACATGCCTACGTATAGCTACGGCCAGGCGCATACCATGGTTTTCGAAACCATGGTATGCGGCTGGCCGTAAATCAGCCCTAAATTCTGCCAGTAATGTCTGTATTACCGCTTCTAGCACGTCAGCGTTCAGGATGTCAGAGTAGAATCAATTTCCGAGTTCAATTTACGTCTTACGAACGTCTGCAGATCCTCGTGAGAGTGCTGTTGCACTGTGACAATACTGAGTTGTATTTTAAAAACAGCTGGTGTGCTGGCGGCTTGTTCCAATTTCGACGGGAACTTCCGATATCGCCACGAACCGACTGTCTCGCAGCCGACGAAAATATTGTCTTTATAAAAATTATATTCAGAGCATTAAATCGTTTCGAAGGGAAGCACATTCGGTTATCTTCGGCTCTAAAACTATCCCCGCGTATACTAAAGACATGTTGCCTGCTTGCATGTTTGCTAACCTACAAACAAAATGTAACTAAGGATATTTTTTTCGGAATTGAAGGAATATGCAGAAAATTTTTTATTTAGAACCGAAATTAAAAATATTTGTAATATTTAGCGATTGCCGTAAATTATATATATTTTACAATTTTTAATATGGGAGCTACAAATCATATGTAGTTGTCTTAAATTTGATGGGTAATGTGAGCAATCATGGGTGGCGCAATAGCTATCGACAAGTATTTTTTTTTTGGTCTGGCTTTGTGTTTATTTTGCTCTTCTCAGCATCACAGTGTGTTTGTTTCGCGGTATCGTTGATTAAAATTTTTTCTTTGTAATTAATTTGAAGAATGTCTCGCAAAAGTCGTATGATGGTCAGCAGCCATCGATAATTGTAGATCCAATGAGAGAGTCGAGAGCAGCCCAGAGCTACTGCACGGTTATGTCAGTAGTGGGCGCAGCTGACCAACAAGCTAATTGCCCAATGGTCTTGGGCCAACAAAGTCAAGTGGATGAGTGTATGTCTGTCTTGATATATTAAGGTTTTCAAATTTAATATTAATTCATTGGTGCCAGTTTATATTAACAGTATTACACTTTCTGTAAGGCGTGGAAGATATTTAACTCTCATGTACAAGATGGTACCTGCTTCTTTAAAGGATATCACCTCAGTACTTAGAGATAACCAAAAAAAAAAGAACGAAGTTGAAAAAAGGCAACATTTTCACTGGAAAAATGTGAGGAATTCAGCATCCAGGAATAACACTAACGGTGTGTCAACTAAAATATATATTTCTTATGAAGTGCCGATAAGTACCAGTTTTTCAATTTTCATCGTGTATCAGGATATAGCTGCCCTCCAGTATACAACTTAATATATAACGATAATACGTCCCTGACCTAAGAAAACCAGCTGTCTGGAGAATACGTATGATATTTGAAAGAATAAAAGTTCATTTAACAAAAAAAAAAAAAACAGAAAACTTCTTAATTAGTTGTAAAAGGACAGCTCTGGTGCATTTGCAGCCTGCAGCAATGCTGCAGGGCCGACGGCGGCTATCTTGGATGACGTCGTGTGGAACTTCCTGCTCTATCATTCCTGTTGGGCGGTGGCCATTTTTAAGCAACTATACAGGTGGCCATCTTGTCAGCCAGTACACTGGCTCTTCCTGCTCTTGCATTCGTCTCCGACAGCATTCATCTCGGTTTTCACTTCTCGTTCTTCCATTCCATCGTAAGGGGTTTCCTCAGGGTCCTCCGGGGTTTTCTTTCTTTTACATTCCACTTTTTTATCTTCCTCTCGTTCCCCTCGTTCTTTCTCTTTCATTCCCGGAGGGGTTTTTTTTCGTTCCATCTCGTTTGTTTTCTTCTGGTGGCGGCCATCTTGTTTACAACACATCTTTGATTCCCACATTGGATACTAGAGTGTGCTTGCGGCCATCTTTGATTCATGCATTCACCACCAGAGCGAAGGTCCACTGGTGGCAGCTTAGAGTGCTGGCGGCCATCTTGTATTTTAATTGTGAACTAAAAAAATGCCATAGTTTTGCAGTTTCGTTCCGGCCACCCTTGGATCGCCAGTCCAGTGTGCTAACCACAAGACTACCATCGCACGCGGACCGATAGTAGTTTAAATAAGGTAGTTACGGGAGAGTGCGAACTCGGTCAGATTTGTAATCGTGAAAAAAAAAATCGTCGAGTATCCATCTTGTTTGTAGTCGTCCGCTAGAAGCATCCATCTTGATATACTTATAAGCATAGTTGGCTGTGGGATTGAGGACTAGAGGACAGCCCGACCGCCAACTTGGATGACATCACAGGCAGGAAATTACCTATCACTACTTATAAGCATAGATGGCTGCGAAATTGTGGCTGAAGACTGGCGGAAAACGCCACCACCATTTTGCATGATGCCACAGGTGGGAAATTACCTATATGTCAACTTAAAAGCATAGTTGGTTGTAATTTCCGAACTTTTAAAGATAGAGTTGCCAAATTCATAACATAGGCATCACCACAGATGACGAGAATGATCGTGGGGTTAGGTATGCCTTATGTTTACTTATAATTATAGTTGGCTGTAACTTCCGAACCGTTTAAGTTATGGACACCAAATCCATAACATAGTTATCACCCAAGATGGCAAGAAGGGCCCTAGGGTCAAGTATGTCATATGTCTACTTATAAGCATAGTTGGCTGTAATTTCCGAATTGTGTAAGATATAGTTGTCAAATTCATAACATATGCATCTCCCTCATCAATGAAAAGAGCTGCAGGGCCAAGTATGTCCTATCTCTACTTATAAGCATAGTTGGCTGTAATTTCCGAACCATTTAAGATAGTTACCAAATTCATAACATAAACATAACCAACCCCCATCAACGAAAATAGTCGCAGTGCCAAGTATGCCCTAAGCACACTTAAAAGCATAGTTGGCTGTAATATCTTAACATTTTATGATATAGTTGCCAAATTCATAATATGGACATCCTCTGTGATAAGGTCAAGTATGCCCTAAGTGCACGTATAAGCACAGTGGACGGTTATTTCCAAATCGTTTAGGATATACACTACAAATTCATAACATAGGCATTAGCTCCAACTTCGAAAAGGATTGTGGAGAACAAGTATGATCTAAGCACACATAAGCATAGTTAGCTATAATATCCGAGCTATTTAAGATATATACAATGACTGGTAGCAGATATGTAAGTACATCGCAAACATCAATTAACACTCTGTGTATATTACGAGCATCGAGTGCTATACATTATATCAGGTTTAAAATAAATTTCCATTGTGAAGTACGGGAACAATAAGGTCATAACTTCTATACACTGATGCAAAACATATATAAAAAACATAATGTAAAGGGAACCAGTTATAAGCACTTATCATCCATCACATACGCCGAGCATTGTACGATGTGTTAGATGGTGCTAAGCAAGGCCGGGCAGCCCCTGACTAGTATGATAGAATAGCTAACGACTTCCTTACGAACTGAGTGAAACGAAACCAATAAATGCAGAGTACAACTAACACTAGCAGCAGAACATGTCCAACCTGGTCGTCGTTGCGCGACCAAATAACATCGTGAGATAATCTGTAAGGCAGCCCATGTGGACGACTGACAGCGCAGGCACCATTCACGCCTTGCCAAGATGAAGGAATGGCACAGAACACTAGTCGAGAGACGCATCAGAGCTCCAGGGTGGTAGACCAACCGAATCATAAATTCGCTTTTCCATTATAAGAGGAATTCACTTATATAGTATAAGCGAACAGTTTATTCTGTTGTAAATACACAACATTTATAGTGCTTGAAGTAACTACGACCACATACATACAGTTAAATCATTAATAACACAAAGAGACATTGTTTCTGCAGGCTGATGTGAACAGTTATAAAAGCAAAATGGTTATAGCCATTTAACAACCTGCGTATATTGCTCAAGAATCGAGCATTATGTTAGGCAGAAAATTATTATTGTGAAGTGTGGGAAGGATAAGGATAACACTGCTACACACACTGCATTACTTTTTGTTTGGCAAATTTGGTAGAAATCGGCCGATTGTTTGCCTATAGTACCTGAATACTTGAACGTGTGTATGAATCTGATGCATGTTTCTCTTCTAACCACATCGACCTCCCCTCTTTTCTCTTCAATATTGCCAACACCTATTCCAAATTAATTTGTTATACATTAATGCCATTACTAGAGAGCTGTGCATCCCACTCCACCATTCCGGTATAATTTCTATATTATTTGTTGCAATTTATTTATTGCGAGTTTGTTACAGCAAGTAGGTAGATAGAGCTTTATGTCGCGTTGACAGCAGGGTCGTCAGAAACGGAGCAAGTTGCATAGAGTAGTAGGGACAGGGAACTGTTTATATCTTGAGCGCAAAATAAATGCCATATAAATAGAGACCTGAAGAACTCCCGGAATCATTTCAGGACGAGCTAGAATTCATAATAACTTATGTGCGTTTATATATCTTTAGCCATTGGTCCACACGGTGTATGACACCTCCTGGAGAACGCTCGCCGAATGGTTGATTTTCACAGAGACAGCAGATAACCAACGTGTAATAAATATCGGTATATTTGTACATATGACTGTAGAATCTAGCCTGCAGGTTATTGAACTCGCGAATTTTTCAGGTTTCTGCATATAAACGGGTCGAGCATTCCCTAGGAGTGAAAATGGAAACTATCAGGATGGACGTACCGGAAATCAAAAGAGTGTACTGCTGAAAGTCAGTCTGGTTTCTTCACCACTGCACCTCACTCGTTGCAAGTACGATGCCATGTATGTGTAGAGAACATATAAAAATTCCTTATTTCTTAGAGCTTCATATAAATAGAAATACATAAATAGTCGGAAGTACCTGGCTTCTTGCATATTCTTATAAAATCTGCGAAAATAAATATTTGTATCATAAGTAATGTTATGAGATGAACTGTCTTCGTTCTCAAATTATGGATCATTCGTGAATTATTAATAATAATTGCAGAATTTGGGGATTAGATAACTCTATTAATTTTGTAAACACGAACTAGATTTATAGACGACTTTGGACACTTCGAGTACGCTAAACAGCAGGAAACGCCTAATATTATATATTTTCACTCTGTTGTATGAAACCTATCTATGCAATGAGACCTTGATTACTTTAGTTTTTCATGCTAGCTTTCAATGCTTTAATGAATAGGCTATTATACTCGAGCTGAATATACTTACATTCCCTTGCATACATCCATATTTCATTCGGCAGTTTGGTACATTTGACAAATTGCAAGTTTCTTCCAGTAAATTCCTACTGAACATAGCCGAAACATGGTCGTTTTCATCAAAAGGGGCTGTGCCTCAGCAAAGTGGTATTCAGCTTTATTGGTTCCGTATTATCGTAACTCCAGAAATTATATCTACTGTGGTACTATTGCCATTAACACATCATAAGTAATATACAAATAATACACTTAACGCAGTAATTCAAACTAGGAATTCGTGATCCAGTTTTACATTTAGAAGAATAAACTATCAATTTTTTTACGAACGGTGTTACACTTTTTTCCTGATCCGAATAGTCAATTTGAGGCCATTTTCGTATGTAGACTACTGCTTAAGAAGGCGTTATTTGCGCGGAAGAAGACATCCTCAATTAACGTAAAGATGTTTTGTTTATAGCCTGTCCCAACAGTACTGGCGCATATGTACAAGAGAATCTATTCAAATATTAAAAGTACCTTTCCACAATGAGGTGCAAAGCCTGTAACTATAAAATATTATCAACACTTTTAGTATAAAACACATTAGTATTTAATAAATAGTGCCAAATATTTAACCGATATTAATCCCCACATAAATTATATACCTGCAGTACATATAGTCACTGGTGTAATCAAAACCTAAGCATCAAAACCTAAGCATCATTACAACAAAATTACGGACTACACAATGACTAGAAATCATAATTAGTTTTGTGATTAAATTAAAATGTTAAAAATAATGTATTGTACACGTAAATGTTTGTAAACTTAACATTTCTGCGTACGATTTCCTTTTAACATTTATTTCATTCTCTTGAGTCAGTAATTTTTAGGTCCTTCTTATGAACACGCCAGCTCACATCCAGAGAAAGCCGAACCAGTGATGGCTGGGAACCCACTCCCAGGGTGACTCATGACATTATCAAACAATTGGCAATCAAGTGATTCTGTCTTTACTAAAATAAGTAAAATAAAGACATTCTGACACTTCTAGCTAACCTTTACGTAACCAGGAGATGTAAAACTCAATGTTGCGGCGAGTCCTTTTACTAAATCTGAGCTTCTATAACAGAAAAGAATACTAATAAGATATATACACGGATTGGTGTTTGTATGGGATGGAACAAACGTGGCTTAAGGTGGTGCTGGTAAATGTAAGTTTGAAAGAATAAATGAGAAGTTTTTAAAATAGTTTTTAATAATTTTTAATAATTAAAATTTTATAATAATTTTGTGGAATTTTGTGCAATAGTTTGAGATTTTTTTTGGGATTTTTTTTCGAATTTTTTGATTTTTTTTTTGGGATTTTTACAGTTTTGATGTCAAAGGTCAAAGGTAATAGTTAATACTCTCCTGACCCCTGGGTCACTGATCCCTGTCTCCTGTCTGGCTCGGAGTCACTTATCACCCTCACCGGAGTCACTGATCCTCTCGCCTGCTCCGGGAAAAATGGGAAATTTTTTAACGGAAAAAGGGAAATTCTTAGGGTATTTTGATAGATTTTGAGGGAAAAAAGAAAAAAAAAACGGCGGATGGGTGACATAACAACATGGCGGCTTCCCCAGATCCTACTCCGACGCACCTCGCCCTTGTGTCAAATTCGCCATATTCATACTACTGTCATAATTTGTATTATTCATTGATGGTACCATAGACTTCAGACAATTAATCCTACCACCAGACTGTTGTTTATAAATGTTTTTACCATCACCAAAAATTACCACTAAATCTTTCTTGTTGAGACTCTCACAGTTTTTTTCTTACTCCACTTGGGACAGAAGCTTGGTGCTACAGGTTTCACTATGACGCATGCCGCTCATACCAGTTACCATAAACGATTACGACTCATCTCACGGCAACCCTAGTGTACAGTTTTACACTCGTGAGATTTAAACCCCGCTCCATTTCGTACACGGAAGTACCGGTCTGCCACAATCCTGGAGGGCGGCCGGACTCATGGATACGAGGAGTTGAGAAAGACAGGCACGCAAGCTCCCCCCCCCCCCCCCCGGCGGAGAACCAACAAGCCATCATCCACCTAGGGCCATGCACGGGCGCCACCGAGTATACGCGAAGTGCTACCCCCACTCCGGCCTGGCACCTGAGGGACGTCACAGACCCTCCCCCGCGGCCTTCGCGACACGCGCTGCCTCGCTATATAAGGCCATGAGCGGGTGCCCTCGCGAGTTGTTCCTGCAGTCTTCTCCGAAGACCTGGGTGTTGGAGTCTAGACTACAACGAGCCTTTCAACAGCCCTTCCAGAGGCTGTCGCCAACAACCTAAGAGTCTTCAGCAGCCACCAGAGGCTGCCACCATTGACGTCGCCGTTAGAGCTCTGCAGCCCCACTACTGGACGCTCCAGCGACGCCAATAGCTACCAGAAGCTTTCCGTACATAATACATTTCACACTTAATTATTTATTCGTCTCTTACTCCCTATATAGAGTTAAGTTTGTATTTAAGTAATCTTCGATAGTTTTTCACGTAACTTCCCCAACTAGCTTAGGACCAGGTCACCTACACCTGGATTCGGTAGGATTACTCCAACCACCGGTCTGCCTGGCACGAGAGCACGTGTCACCGTGTTTAACAAGTCTCTACTAAAGACGGCTTTGTTTCTCTTACCCTCGAGTCTCATTCATAGTGTAATCTGTCACTAATTACTGGGAGAACCTTCGAATTGAGCACCGCCAATCGGAGCCGGGAAAGTATTCTTATTTCCGCAATTAGCTACAACTGGAGACTCCCCCTCAGGTGGCTCCAAGTTGAAAACACACTCATTAGGTGGTCAGCTATTCTATTCCTACCATGTATATAGTACTGGAGGACTAGAATAGACGAGCCTTGGCCACTAGCAACAGTTCTCAATCAGGGAGAGGTGGTACATCTGAGTTGTACCCCTACCGAAGCACCTGGGTGCTGGCGAGGATATTTCCTTAGGTGCTATGGCCTGGTGTCGGTTGAGAAACTCACACCCAGTGATAGTCTTGGCAACCAACATGGTTACAACGCTTCTGATCAGCCCGCAACAGTTGGGGATCTTCTGAAACACCGGAGCTAGCTAGCGTTGTCATGACTGGCGCCAGGCAAAACTAAGTTAGGGAGACCCACGTCGGTGGTGTTTATTTCGAGTTATCCGTAATTACACCACACTATGCCATTCAAGGAGAGGCACGGCGCCAGGAGAGAGGAGCAAAGATATGCGCGCTTTACTGCCAGACTTTAAGCCTAAATCAAACCAGCATGCACAACCGACCGAAGTGCAACTAAAGCCACGCGACCATGATCCATCCTTAACTATCGGACACGCGTCAACTATGCTACCGACTTCTACTGCATTAGTTTTGTAAATAACTTTTGCAGCTTAACCTCGCCCTTTCTAATTGAAAGTAAAACCATTCAAATCTTTAATTGCACCAACCAAATCGTACAAGTATATGACCAACAAATATGAGCTACAACATTTACATTTCATTAAAATTTCTCTAAAAAAATTGCGATTATTTTTTTGTTTTTAGTACTAGGTTTTGTTAGAGGTGGTAGTCAAACGTCAAGGTCAAGGTCGCATGATTTCATCCAAGATCAGGTTAAGTTCAAGGTCATGTGGTGTTATCTTAGGTGAACGTCATGCATCCCTAGCCAAGGTCATATGTCGTCATCCAAGGTCAGAACAAGGTAAAGGTCACATGACATCGTCCAATGTCATGGAAAGGGTCGGGGGGGTCAGCCGGGTGGGGTCAGATGGGAGAGATCAGTCGGGAGGGGTCAGCACTGTGTCACCCTTCGCTTGACTCGAGATGGAAGACAATGTCGGACTGACACTCAGCAATTGACAGAATGAGCTCAGGGAAAGTTATCTGCTTGGAGTGCAGTCCCACTGGGTGAAGAATTAGCTACATTGACTGGTACAATGCTTAAGTCTCGCCGGTGTGATGTGTGTTAATATATATAGAGCCCAAAGGCTAGACCTAGTATATATACCTGTGCTGTTACTGTGGGGAGAACTTAAGTTTTGCATCACATGAAGAAGGCGCAAGCTGATACAAAGCCTGTCGTAGAGCATGTCTCTATGGCTGTACCTTCCTCTTCGGATGGAAAGCAGTGTTGCTCCTGTGGGAAGATTTTCAGCAAAAGCTGCCATGCCCGTCGTCATGAGAGAAGCAAATGTTTACAAGGACCGACCTCTAGAATACTAACATTCGACATGTGTGGTAGAAGCAATAATCTAAAGAGACGCGATGGTGCATGTAAAGGTAACATACATTTGCTTGACACAATACAGTATGTACTACCACATGGCAGGGTTAGTCTTCCTGCTGATTCGTCGTGTAAACTAACGGTAGTTCGAGCACCCATAACATTAGCTGGGCTTGCATCATATTCCGAACAAGTATTGCAGGCATTTACTATGAACCATATAGATCGCCAGAAGTTGTGAACGACAACCCTGCACCACTAACGTGTAAAGTGAAAAACGAAGATGCTGTCGAGGATGCTGAGAACAGAAATGTGACCTCCAAGACTACTGCTGCTGGCGATGGTGTGACGTATACTACTGATGAAGTGTCGACATATGCAAAGCAAAAGCACAAACGCGTTGCTGAAACCTACTTGACATATGGGTGGAAGAAACATGGGTTCGAACCTAGTACTCCGGTACAGAGGTACGTCACTACTGATGATGAAGTGTCAACATCTACAAAGCAAAAGCGTAAAAACATTGCTGAAAATTACTCGAAGTTGGGATGGAATAAACATGGATTTGGACCTAGTACTCCGGTCCAGAAGCATCTCACAACCTACCCACCATGTAAGACGAACGTAGATGCAGACGACATGTATTGTGAACCTTCTGCGAAGCGTAGCAGCTTATTTATTGAAGATCCTAATGGCTTGGTTGATAGACTGTGGTTGTTGGTTTCACTACAGAGAAGTGGATATCATTATGTCGGCGAAGAAATAAATTCGATTATTGATGAACTTAGAGCTGGAGGCTTTATTAAATGATAGTATGTGTGTGATTTTGGTTAGGCATATAAATAAATTTAAAAAAATCTAATTGGATTAATTTTTTTTTATTCCTCTCGTCTAAGAAATGTACCTGCTACTATGCACATGCTCATCAAATGCTTGGTAGGTCGCAAGTAAAAAACGCTTGCTATAATAATTACATTCACTTACCCCATGACCGACATACATTTTCTTGCTATGGCTATTCAGACTGTCATTGTCGGCGAACATGCAATGACTACTTTCATGTTTGCATGATATAAGGAACCAATCTCCAGAGACCATTGGTGTGGACACTGCAGTTAATGTCAGAGATGGATAATTTAATATTAAGGATCGTGTATCCATTTATTGTGAAATAACATTTCGACAAAATACTCTGTTCGTGTTGTTGTCTGTCTCGGTTTGTCATGCTGTGACCTGCTTGTTACCTAGTTATATATAAATTCCTGGCAGGCTGCAAGTATTTGAGATGAACATACATTCAGTACTGTCATGTACGAAAATATTTTGCTGGATAGTTCATTGCGATCGGTGCATGGCGTGCTCGATATATTTAAATATCCAGAAGATTTTAATTATGTAACATGTTGTATTTCTAACTGTGAAATGATTGTGCTCTCTAGGAGAATCGAACCAACGTTACTTTATTCGCAAGGATGGTACACTGTCTCCGAACGTTTATCAGGGAACACGATTTATTTCCTATAGCATATGCATATTTTTTCAAAGGTGACGTAATTACAGTACATTTTGTCAAGGGTGGTGTACATGCAAGTGACGAGTTGCTTTCTTGATCGCTAATGTATACCATGTACAGATAGGCAGAACGATCATTGTGGTCTGTGCGTTCGTCGAATTCGCATCGGTAGCTGTGCTCGCGGTCTCCAAGTCTTCTCTAACAGCTACGTCAGGTAAACCTCTTCTCTTTGAGTCTTCCAAAAGCATAGTACATACATAGTTGAAATAAGTGAGAAATTGCAGTGTGGGTAATTTATGTGTGTGTATATTTTGCATATGTGCGATTAGCTTTGCATGTGATCTTCTGTTTATGAGCTGTCTCATGTGAGGTAGGACATAGGGGGTTTGAGTTCGAGACTTGAAACTATACAAAAAATAAATATTAATTCTTTTTCCGACAAATTCTGATATTTTTTCCCCCTGGTGTTGTGGAAATGTTCTGAATGATGGACGTGAAACTAATATCAGCATAAGTTAAATTATTAGGTGAAGTAATATATACACTTTGCCTTACAGACTTAACATTATACTAATTTATACCGGCTCTTTCGTAGAACATTTCCGGCTGCGAGCTTTCATGCGCTATGTATTTGAATCTACCACACTGTAGTTAACACATTGATAGGTCTTGTTAGGCGATGGTAAATGGCCAGTTACTATCTTCTTCGTGACATTTTTTGCCACTTGTGCTGTTAGCAAATTTCGTGTTGCAATACTCGTACTCGCTTCCCGATGAACTACAAACATTGGTTTTGTGCTTCTTGTTATGCATTTACAATGCATCATAACAGGTAAACTCTGCATCACAGTGGTACGTCTTTGATGCTGAACTGAACATGTAATGACAACTTTCATTTCGCTGTGTATTACCACTTTTACTAAAAAATAGTATTTCCGCAATAGTAACACTGTAGCGTCCCTTGCCGACGACGATGATGTGGGTGGTGGTGTTACAGATGATACGTCATCGACTGATGATTCCGTCGTCATACTGTAGTAGAGTAGTACGCGATCGCTCTAAGATGCGATCTGCTTTCCGCCATCATCACCCACACCGACGAACTTACGTCTGTTTTACATAATGCTAATTTTATATACTGATCATACTGTATGCTAGTTTGTGTTGCACGGTATGAGGTTGGCTCAGTAGATGCCTGCTGACTGTGATGCACATGTCTGCATGGTTGTTGAACGGAAATATGTTACCTTATCCACTCGTTCGCTGTCTGGCTTGCAAAGTTGCCCTCTCAACTTCTTTACACTCGTTCATCTTTCCAAGTTGGAGGTGCCGAATTTTTTTTCTTTGCTGCTCGCTCTCGTTGTGTCATACACAAGCTCCTGGGATGTAAGGATAGCACTACCTTCGGAACATTCTAGACAGTGAAGAATCTCTCCGTTCTGTTGCAGAAAGGCAGGTAGGGGCGGATTTTATTTTGTGATGCACGAGAAGAAATTACTTAGGCAGGTATGTATGCATGGTATCTTTGTCGAGTGTTGTAAGTGATTTCATTTTTCCATTTACAAATAAAATTTTCTGACCTCTAGAACAATATGTGGTCATTTTCACTATGTCTTCTCGGCGAGAGAAAAAGCAATTCGGATCGATGTGTGTTGGTACGAACTGCTTATGTAGACCTAAAAGTGAATAGGGTGAACAGAAGCTTTATCCTCTACAAACACCACTTTTTTCGAAGATATATTTTAGATATGTTTTATGTAGGCCAGGCACTTATTTTCAAATTGACTTCCATATAGGTGTTTAATCTTGATATGCTACATTTTCAAAATAACGTAATTAATTCCAACTGACCTTTGTAAGTTAGCAGCTTATATTACAAACTTTAAACGTGAGCACACAAAGTCCCTTTTGTCAGCCATATTGCAATATATAATATGACTATTTAAAATTTGTATGCCATATCTCTGGAGAAAACCAATAGGCCAGATACTTATCTTCAAAATGGCGGCTATATAAACATTTTAGCTTAGTATGCTATCTACTAAACTGCGAAACACATTTCAACTTAACTTTGTATACTGGCAGTATCTATTGTATCAATCAAATTTGTCTGTAGAGAGCCTCATTTCTTCGCCACTTTGTAAGATAGCCTCACATGAAAAAAAAATCGTTTTTGTTTCATATCTCGGGAAACAATGAGCTGATTTTTCCAAATCTGGTGAAGAATTAGTGCTGAGGAACGCGATATTAATTTATATATTTTAAGTTAACAACAGCCTTATTTTCAGAATAGTGGCGATAAAAACATTTTACCTTGGTGTGCTTATCTACGAAATTATGTAAGTGATTTACCTTAACTTTGAAAGTATAATACATCTATGACAATAATTTAATGTTCTAATATATAATAATATATAAACTTTTTGTTCTCGATTTATTAAGGATCTTTACGTGAAACAAGAAGTAATTGATATCATTAATAAACCTACTTTCCTCAACAATGGTGTAATAAATTTTTTAATGAGTTCTTAAAGATGAGTTTGTAGGTAGGACTTGCCTTCTCTTTGGAAGCAATAACATTAGAAATGAAACCAGAAACGTATGCAACATTAGTGAGACAAATACAAATACGTACCTTACCCACGATTTGAACCCAGAAAACCTCTTGTAATAAGCTAGTGTGCAATGCATTGAGTTATGGAGATAGAATTTGGAGCATCAATTTCGGATTTAATCAGTTTAATGTTTCGAATTATAGGGTTTACTAGATTCAACTATTTAGAGGACTATAATTTTGAAAGCACGTGACTGAGCCACTTAAAACATGTAGGATTACATGGCCTACCGTAGCGCTACTTGCGTTAGGAAATTATCTAAATTCTGTTGTTTGGTCCCTAAGTTATACCATAAAAATTAATTTTCTCATTTAATGAAATCGTACAAAATTTCCAAAAAAAGAGCTTTTATAAACGATGATTCTAATCTATTAAGTCGACAAACAAAAATGAGTTGAATTTGGTTTAAATGTTTATGTATGTGACAAAATTACCAAAATTATGTATGATGCTGCCATTTAGAACATTTTAGTGTGACCCATTTATATCATGACAGTTCACATGGACTTCCGTATAGTTTATAGTGTGAACAATTTGGCACAAATTAGTTGAAATTTTCCAGTGTAAAATTAGATGGCAATCTGTTGATTCGTCTTCCAGATATGACATAAAACATCAATAATTGTCATATGGCGATCTTTATAAATGAAGGACAAAAAAGTAATGTAGTAGAATATTCCGTGATTGTATACTGCCCATACACAAAGTTAAATTTAAATAAATACATAACTTCGTAGATATAGCACAGAAAACTAAAATTATTTTATAGCAGTCATTCTGAAAATAAGTGTGACATGCTAAAAAAAAATACATAAATTGATATGGCCTACCACAGTGCAACATCTTTGCCAAATTTTGTAAGAATGTGTTAATTTATTCCCCAGATATCAGATGAAAAATGATTTTTATTGGTGTGGCTATAATACAAAATTGTAGAGAAATTAAGCTCTGCACAGACATATTAAATGGTTGTAATATTCAGTGCCAGCATACAAACTTAAGTTGTAATTTATTTCGTTAATATATACACTGAGCTAAAATATTTATGTAGCCACTATTTTGAAAATAAGTGAATAGCCTACTTAAAAAATACCAGTTTACACCAACTGCTGCAGTGTTATTTGTTTGTAAAATTTGCTAGGAATACCAATTATGTCTCGAAATATGACATAATGGCCAACAAAGTGGTTTTGTATTGGTTTATATAATGCTCCCAACATATACTTTTAGTATATAAAATTTGATCCAAATTATTTAAATGGTATGGCATGTATACCAAATAAACCTTATAAAACCTTGTTTGACCGCCTTTTTGAAAGAAAGTACCTTCTCAAAAGCAATCACTTACGTTTACTTGACCTGTCGTAGTATTACTTACCTGTCCAATTCGTTGACATTTGGTTTAATAGTTTCCGAGATATAATAAAAAATATTTATTTGTGAGACTTACTCAGAAAAGTACCTAGAATGTAGCACATTTTCGGGTTTTGGGCAGTTTTTGTAGACAATTCTAAAATAAATTCAATGATATAAGTCGCACCCTTGTAGCATTTATACTCTCGGCATGTTCCGTTCATAACTTGAAAACGATTATTTTGGAATATTCAACCTTTTTCTGGACCTCCTGAAAAATCACACGTTTTCACCCCAAGGAAGCTTTTCTGAGAACGCGTCACATTACATTATTTGGAGCTATTTATCATCATGATGGACTAACGTCAATATCAATCTCAAAATTTAAAACTTACGCAATTCTCTCGCAGAATACAAAATTTCGTTTAAATAGTTTTAATAGTTTTCGAGATATGATATATCAACCCAAATATTAAAATAACCGCCACTTTGAAAGGAATCACCCGACACTGTCGTAAATAATAAAAAGTCAGGTGCTCTTATTAAGTACTATATGGGTACCAAGTTCTGTGAAATTCGTTCATCGTGTTAAAAAATTGAACGAGTGAGGGGAAAGTGTTGGGGGGGGGGGGCCATAAACCTACACGCACACATACACATACACACACAGGCACACAGACAGGAATTTATTAACCTACTTCCCAAAGGAAATAAAGGCTTACGAGAACACTTTCCCGCCTGGGTGTGTGTGAATGTGTAGATGTAGGTGTGTGTGTTTGCCCCCCCCTCCCCCCAACCGCCACCTTCCGCTTTTCCGATTTTTGAACGCTGCAAGCATATTTCACCAAAACAATTTTGGGTGACATTGTCATTTCTCGTGAACCATTCGACAGATTTAAACCAAATTTTGTATGCTGGCAGGCCATTGTGAAAAACTAAATATTGAGAATATCCAACCAATTCTCACCAAATTTGACATGTATGTATTACTTGGGTATGCCATGTGAACGTAAGTGATGGAACTTGATTAGTTACTTATTTTCAAAATGGTGGCATTACAAATGTTTTAAGTTTATTTAGTATATCATATCTGCCATACCATAGAAGCAATTTCGACCAAATTTTATACTGAAAGTCTCGATTACAAGTGTCATACATACCAACAATTAAACTGTTTGGAGGAAATTTTGTAAGATAGCGCCTGCGAATATAATGAAGTTTTTATGTCCTATCTAGGGAAAGAATGACTAATTCCTATAAAATTTGGCATACAAGTAGTACTGAGACAGATGATTTCAGATGGTATGTTTTAAGGATGCCAGTCACTTATTTTCAAAATGGTGGCCACGTAGCTATTTTAGCTTAAAATGCTATATTGTCGAAACCATTTAATTGATCTCAACTAAACTTAGTATACCGGCAGTATATATGAAAACTATCAACTATGTACATAAAGCATCTTTTGTCCTCCATTTTGTAAGATAGCACCATTCGAGTAAATAATTTTTTTTGTCATAGCTCAGGAAACAATTGAAAGTTTCTTCCAAATTTGACAAACAAATAGTACTACAACAGGTGGTGTAAACTGGTATGTTTTATGTAGGTCAGACAATTATTTTCAAAATGGTGGCTGTTCAAATATTTCAGTTTAGTTAATTTTAGTAACGAAACAAATTTCAACTTAACTTTGTATGCTTGCAGTACATATCACAAACATTAAATTTGTATTTGCAGAGCCTCGATTTTCTGCCGTTTTGAAATATATCCCTACGAACAAAAAATAATTATTTCATCTCGTATCCCAAGAAAAACTACACCCCATCTTACAAAGTTTGACGAAGATGATGTTCTATGGTAGGCCATATAATAAAAGTAATTTTTAATGTAGGACACACTTATTTTCCCAATGATGGCTATAGAATCATTTAATTTTTGTCGGCGATATCTACGAAATTATGAAATCTATTTTAACTTAACTTTGTTTATTGGCAGTACGCGATAATCAAAATCGCTACTGCATTACGTTTTTGTCCTCCATTTATAAAGAACTTTTGATTAAGTTTGTGGTTTCATTTGTAACGTTATTGCTTTCAAAGAGAAGTAAAGTCCTTCCGAAGGTTTTAAGAAATGTTTTTATAAATTGATTGCACCCATGTTGATGGAAGAAGTTTTATTAGTTATATCAGTAAATTCTTGTTCAATGGGATTTATATAAATAATTTTGATTTATATACTGTAGGTTTGAAATAATTCGTTAGCATTTAACCAAATTGTGTAAACTGACAGTATTTATTAATTCGCAGCAAATTCTGCATACCGTTAGTGCTGCAGAAGACCATGGCATGTTACGTGATTCAACTGGAGTCGGACATGATGAATTTCTCCAAGACATTTTCGAACTGATCGTTGGTTAAATAACGGCGCTTCTGCACATGTTCCTTGATGAACCACCAGAGTGCGTTCTGCAGTAGTGTCAGATCACGACTTCTTGGAGGCCACAGAAGAAGAGCTCCACAATGATTTCCAAGATGACGGTAATATATATAAACATTTTAATAATTTTGGCATACCTAGAGTACTAAACAATTTAATCAAACACAACCAATCTATTGTGCTAACAACATCTATTTAATACTTAAAATAATGAGAGTTATTTTTAGGCAATTTGGTAAGATAGCACCGATAAAGAAAACCAGTTTTTATACCATACCTCGGGGACCAACGAACCGACTTTCACCAAATGTTTCGTGCTAGTAGCACTACGGTAGACAATATAAACTTACGTGATACAAATGGCACGTGCACTTATTTTCAAATTATGGTCACATAAATATTTCAACTTAAATAATCCTTCCATTCTAAACTTTATCCGGATTACAACCGAAGTTCATGCTCCAAATTCCATCCCGATGCACACTAGCTTACTTAATAGAGGTTATCTGGATTAGAGTCCAGGGTAATGCACGTTTATATTTTTGATTGTCTTGTAACTGTTGTATATGATTCTGGTTTCATCTTCAGTGATAATGCTGTCAGCGAGATGTCAATGCTTACCTACGATTTAAGCTTTTACGAATTTTATTAAAAATTTGCATCATTGTAGAGGAAAGTAGGTTCATTAGTTTCTGTATTAATATTTTTTAAACTATTCATTTGCATACAAAATGCAAGTATTTTTTAATGATCACTGAATATGTAATTCCCCATTAAACACAAATACCGTTTCAAAACAATTATTTAGTGTTATGTGTGATAACACAATTTTATTCAATACACTGTATTTGCAGTTTTCTCTATTGTCCCTGTGACATTTGAGTACTGGCAAAATGAATTTCATAACACAAGAACACATTTAATGTACGGAGTTGTGAAGTATGAAATTAAAGAACACTATTTAAAGGCACAGTCCGGTATAAAAACGCATTTCCAGATAAGACAGTAAATAATTGCTCGCGAAAATCTAAAAATGTTTGCCTAAACCGTGTAGGGGATATCTGTAACCAGGAAGTTATGATGGTCAGAATTGTTTGTTATCTACGTGTAATTGCAAGCAGTGTGGAGTCAGGCTCGGGAAAATACATAACAGAGCGGCGTATTTTGACTACAACCTGGCGAAACATATTGTCCATAGCCTTATGTCCTTAATTCCAAATTCTACAACGAAGTGAGCAGTTTTTTGTGCTTCACAATTGTAAATCATCACTTAGAAGTAAATAAATCATCTTATGAGGCGCTATCACCTCTTACAAAGAAATTATACTTTTAATGTCAAAACAGAAGGATCAGGGTCATTTCTGAAAGTGTTTCATTATAGAAGCGTTAAATGTCATAGTTCTGTGCAAGATATTGGTCTTGATTCTGAATAGTTGTTCCGTGATTATCATTAAAAGGTGAGAATGAATTAGTTTACATTTTGTATTGAGTTGTCTGTTGAATAAATGAGTATTTGTAGTTTATATATAATATATGTATAATGAAATCCCCCTGAATTTGAGTCATGAATAAATAAATAAACGAGGTGTGAGATGCGGGCTCTTAAAACCAAAACAGAAAATTCTCTTGCTAATAAAACAACCTAACAGTACAGCAAAACCCCAGAGAAGTAGGAAAATGGGAAGTCTGGGACAAGGGCGTGAGGCATCGGATCCGGATTCGGGGAGCCGCCATGTTGTTACGTAACCCGACCGCCATCTAGGATGTCATTATCTTTTACCCCTGACCCATATGACCTTTCATAATGTCCTTGGCCTTGACCCCGAGGACCTTTGACCCAAAAAAACCCTAACAACATTTAAAAATTCAAGAAACTCCTACAAAATTTCCAAAAAATTCTAAAAATTCCGAAAAACATTATTATTCAATTTTTTAAAAGGAATTAAAAATTACTAAAGATTTATTAAGAGGATCTTAAGAACATCCCAAATTTTCCCGAAACAGCTGACAGGGATTAGTGATTCTGGTGACCGGGATCAGTGACTTTGAGTCAGAAGATGATGACCTCTGACATTGACCTTTGACTTAGAAAATGCAAAAATAAAAATAATAAAAATAATTCACAAAAAATTACAAAAAAAAATTACAAAAATATATTTTAAAAAATTTTAATGATTAAAAAATTATTAAAAATTATTTTAAAAATATTTAAATTTAAAAAAACTTGTACTTTCGAAGGTCCCCTTGGCACAAACAAATTACCTCTGTTCGACTCCAGCAGATGACTGATTCCCTCGCCTCTACTCCCCTCACCTTTACTCAGTCCACCACCGCCATGCTGGGCCTGGGGAAGTACGGTACTCCGTTTCCCTTGGTGGCCAATCCGGAGGCCGTTCGTACTGTGGTAGGCCGCCAGATTGTTCGTCATTTGCTTATATGTTACTGGAGACCACCATCTCTGTGTATATGTTGCTGGAGGCAGCCATATTTGTATATTTTCGTACATAATTTGTTTATACATTATTGGAGACCACAATCTTGGTAGGCAACCACCATCTTGGTAGGCATCACCCATCCGTCTATCGGAAACCAATGACCTTGGCTCCATGACCTGAAATGACCTTGAAAATAAATAATTTGAGAAAAATTAATAAAAGACAACAAGCATAATACATTATAGACTACCACCACCATGTAAGATGCAGACTACATCGACCATGACCCCGTGACCTTGAATGGTATTGTCAACAAAAAACCCAAAAAAATACTTAAAAGTCAACTAGCATAATACAGTACTGACTACCACCACCATATTGGATGCACACTACTATTACCTTGGCTTCATGACCTTGAATGACCATGAAAACAAAAGCTCATGAAAAAGTACATAAAAGTCAGCAAACATAATATGTTAAAGGCCACTACCACCATATTATATTCAGGTGACCTTTTCATTGTATATTTATGTAACTAAACCACACCCACCGCAGCGACCAAATGCATGAGTATGTAATAATCATGGCATGAATCAGAATTCTTATAGCCTTAATTAGTATTAAATTTAAATGTCTGTATTGCCAGGTCTCTGAATAATTGGAAAGTACTAGGGCAGTTAGGGCGATAATCATTCGTGCTCTTCTCAGACACCAATCCACCGCCAATCCACCATCAATTCATCCAATCCACCACAATTCACTGCCAATCCACCATCAATCCACCACCTGTGAGCTATGGATCTATGAAGCAATGGAGCTATGTAACTATGGGGCTATGGAGCTATTGAGTGATGGAGCTATGGAGCAATGGATATATGGAGCGATGTATCTGTGTGAGCTATGGATCTATGGAGCTATGGAACTATGGAGCTATGGAGTGATGAGCTATGGAGCGATGGAGCTATGGAACGATGGAGCGATGGAGTGATGGAGCTATGGAGCTATGTAGCTATGGCGCTATGGAGCGATGGAGCAATGGAGCGATGCAGCTATGGAGCTATTGAGGGGGGGGGGGGTTATGTAGTGGTAATGTAGGGATGGTGATGGTGGTGATGATTGCTAAAGATTGATGGAAAGATTGCGATTGCGACTGATGGAAAGACTAACTACAGCAGACTGAACGCACGAAAAGGACTCTTTGTACAAGCCGTTCTCTCATTCCAGCATACATTTTTTGAATATAGGTGAAAACTCGATCGCAGAATATTCACTAGCAGCAAACCAGTTAGTTATGATGCAGGTCGAGGCTCCACGGTCGTCGAGGTCAAAGGCAGCCCTACATTTTCGCAATTCATCTTCGTGGTATGGGAGCACCGGGAAAATCCCAAATACTTGTTCACTCTGGAAGGAAATATGCAGGTACTATCATAACAATATGTTATTTATATATGCTCATAGACATATGTATATACTTATATATATACATTTTAATTAATTTTATTTTTTCATATTTATATGTACATACTTATATATAGATATTTAAATTTATTTTATATTACCATATTTATATGTTTATAGTTTTATATATATATATATATATATATATATATATATATATATATATACATTTAAATTAATTTTATATTCGCAAATTTATATGTACGTACTTTTGTATAGATATTTAATTTAATTTTATGTTCCCATATTCATATGTTCATAATTATATGTAGATATTAAACTAAATTTTATATTTTCATAGTTATATACACATAACTATGTATAAAAATTCAATTGAAAATAATTGTATATTTATATATTGATATACCTATACCTATATATATAAATTAAACTATAAATGATTTTATATTTATATACCTATACGTATATATAAATTAAATTGAAAGTAATTTTATATTTACACTATTATAAACCTATATCTTTACATATAAATCAAATGAAAAATAATTTTATGTTTTCATATTTAAATTCCTATAAATGTACATCTAAATTAAATTGAAAATGATTTTATATTTACATAGTTATATACCTATACTTATACATATAAATTAAATTGAAAATGATTTTATATTTACATTGTTTTATACCTATACATGTATATACGTATATTAAGTTGAAAATAATTTTATATTTGCATAGATATATGTACATACTATAACTATATATAAGTTTTATTAAAAATATTTTTATAATTAGATGTTTATATACCTATACGTATAAATTAATTGAAAATTGAATTGAAAATATATATATGCAAATGTATATAGTGTACATATACCTATATATATAAATTAAATTGAAAATAATTTATATTTACATAGTTATATGTTTAAAACTGTATATAAATTATTTATATTCCTATATTATGTAAATGTATAATAATGTATACTCCTGTTATATATATGATAGTACCTGCGTGTTTTCTTCCAGGTTCAAAAAGTATTTGGGTTTTCTCAGGGTGCTTGCATACAACATAGATGAATTGTGAATATGTAGGGCTGCCTTTGACCTTGACAACCACGGAGCCTCGACCTGCATCTTCGCTAACTGGTTGTTGATAGTAAATATTCAGTAATCGAGTTTTCACCTATGTTCAAAAAATGCACGCTGGCATGAGAGAATGACTTGTACAAAGAGTCCTTTTCGTGCGTTCAGTCTGCAGGAGTCGGTCTTTCCATCAGTCGCAATCGTAATATTTTCATCAATCTTTAGCAATCATTACCTCCACCATCCCTACATGACACTACATGACCCCTACATGACACCTACATGACCTGCCTTAGCTCCATCGCTCCATCGCTCCATCGCACCATCGTTCCATGGCTCCAGGCGGTGAATTGGTGGTGGATTGGAGGTGGATTGTGTGGATTGGTGGTGGATTGCGTGGATTGATTGTGAATTGGCACTGGATTGGTGGTGAATTGATGATATATTGGGTGGATTGGTGGTGGATTGGGTGTGTTGGTAGTGGATTGGAAGTGGATTAGTGGTGGGCTGTGTGTATTTGTGGTGGGTTGGATGGATTGATGGGTGGTGGATTAGGTGGGTTGATGGTGGATTGGGTGGATTGATGGTGGATTTGGTGGACTGATGATAAATTGGGTGGATTGATGGTGGATTGGGTGGGTTGGTGGTTGATTGGCATCTGAGAAGAACACTAATGATTATCGCATTAGCTGTCCTCGTACATTCCAATTCTCCAGGGACCTGGCAGTACAGACATTTAAATTTAACACTAATTAATCCTATAAAAATGCTGATCCATACCATGATTATAGCATACGCGTGCATTTGGTCACTGTTATTGTGATGGGTATGGTTAAGTCAAATAAACAAACAATGTCCAGCTCACCTGCATTTAATGTGGTGGTAGCGGCCTGTGACGTAAAGTGTTTCCTGACTTGTATGTACTTTTTCTCGAGCTTTTGTTTTCAAAGTCATTCAGGGCAATGGGGCCAATGTAAAGGTAGTCTGGATCCAATACGTATTTAATGTATTATGCTTGTTGACTTTCATGTATTTTTCTCTGGTTTTTTTACTATCAAGGTTATTCAATGTCATGGTGTCAAGATCATTGGTTCCCAATATGCAGATGGGTGATGTCTACCTAGTTGGTGGTTGCATACCAAGATGGTGGCCTCCAAAAATGTATAAACAAATGTACGAAAATAACAAAAATGGCTGCCTCCAGCAACATATACAAATATGGGGGTCTCCAGTAACATATAAACAAATGACGAACGGAAAGACAATTAGGGCAGCCTCCAGTAACATAGAGAATAAACAAATATGGTGGCCTCTAATAACATGAAAACAAATGACGAACGAAAAGCGATCCAGTCGTCTGCTGGAGTCTAACATAGACGAGTAATATGTTGCAAGGGAGGAGGGAGGGGGATGGAGCCTTCAGAAATGTAAGTTTTAAAAAAAAATATGTGTTTATAAATAATTTTTTAATAATTTAAAACAATGAGTTTTTAATAACTTTATAATCATATTTAATAGTAATTTTTTTTTCTAGTTTTTTTAGTTTTTTTTGTGAATATGTAGAATTTTTTTCATTTTCAATGTCAAAGGTCTAGGCCAAAGGTCAATGATCCTGATCCCGGTCAGTAGTAGGGGCACACGAGTTCTATTTTATCCTTGATTAATTGGATTTTCAATTTGATATCAAAATGATATCTAATTGATTGGATTAATCTTTTAATCCGATCTTAACCCAATGAAAAATATTTAACCCGTTCATCTTAATCCTAATCCGTTTAAATAGGATGAAAATATGATTGTTTGATCAAAGAAATTAGATCAAAGTTTTTGCATCAAACTTTCTTTGATTGAATTCTTTGTGTGTATTTTGGTGATAAGGCATTATATTTTTTTGGGTGGGGAGCAGCTCTGGTAGATGTTAACCCTCGGAGCTCTGGCGTTGTACTGAGGTGGGCCTGTGTTCGGGAAGGGGTATATGTAGGGGAGTGATGTTACCCATACCAGGACTAGCACTCAATGAGGGGAATGGTATATCGTGTAGGGTATATATGACTTGAATTTGGTGCAAGAGTGGCATAAGCATTGTGTTGCTCATAGACTGTGTTGGGAGATGTACAGCGCGGCTGGCATCTGGCAGGTGACTGAGCTGAAATTACGCGAAAAACTCGGAAATAGAGGTGAATACACAACTACATGAATGTATTATGTTTACGATGCACATACTATATAAAACAATGAGCATTAAAAAAAAATTCCAAACAAGTTGGAGGATATTTCCACATCAAATTGAAAACTCGCTTATCGCCTGCAGCAATCCTGATAACTTATTTTCCAAGATGGAAGCACATTTATTAACAAAGGAATGAGAAGAAGGCAAAAAGGTATCCCTGCCAAGCTACTATTAACGATGTACGAGTTAGGCAACTCTCAACAGCAAAATGCACAGGCAACTAGCTGACTAACACAATAATAGTACAGACAAATAAAGATTTCACATGCAAACAATTACTGAAAAAATTTACCCCAATGCCATGTTTTAAAATTATTAATGGACAATTTCACTTCCTGGAAAAATAAATCTCCCTATCGTTACAAGATGTATATTAAAATAATTCACTTTTAGCACAACCTCCATTGAAGCTTAGTGAGACTTGAATCGCATGAAGGACTTAATCCCACAACACTTGACAGAAATGTACGATATTTAGAAAAAATTAATAAATGTACGAGCGATTTCAGTCCACAAACTTCCTCGAAGAAAAACAATGAAATCAATATTAATTTACATAAAAGTCTTAACACAAATGCAGTATATCGATCGGAAAATAAAAAAACTTAACACACTAAAATTTTTCCATTTAATAACGCTACAAAATTATTATATTAACACCCGTATATAATATCGCATGTAACAAGATCTAAACCCCGGAGCAGATATTACTCGACGAAAATGTTTAACGATAGCTCTGAAGTCCGTTGGCTGGGTCCACTGCTTGGGTTCGCATATGACCTACCTCTCGATCGTGGCATGTGACACCAATAGAGCACTGATATCGGGCGGTGAAGAGCTATTCCCTAAGAGCGGTGAACATAGAGCAAGTATCCATCTGTGCAGAGTGAGGGTTGTCTACAAACTAATATGGCCCTTTTAGGCTGCTGGCCAGTGAGGGTGGTTAGAAGAGCCCTTTATGTGACACTCGCCCCTCCTCTACCCATCAGCGTATCTTTGTCCAGCTCGAGGGTTGCCTACCACCCCTTGGGCCACGAATTTTAACTTGCCCAGAGCTCCCCTCTACGCCACAAGCTTGAACTTTCCACTGTGCATTGACCCTTCCAAAAGACGGTTTGTCGTACTCTCCAACTCAGACACTGGCTTGTTTTAAACTTTGTGATGGTGCTATCGAAGATACTTTTTTTTCACAAGTTTGTTGATAAAATTATTTCCTCATCACTAGAAATTAAACATTAGTAGATATTTTAATTCACAAACTTACAAGAAAATGTTTAAGTGTCAAGTACAATTCCCGTTTTCTCAGTATAGTTATCAATTTTAAAATTTTACAGAAATCCAGAAAACTGTGAATAAATTCACACCAAGGCAAATACAACAAATATTTTCACTCACTAAATTTTAAGATAGTTAAATTATGTTTATATAATTTAAGTTTTTAAAGAACATCATTTGCAAACACATGTCATTCCTGTTCCTACTACTATGATGGAGAACACTTACATTAAAACAACCTTTTTTTAAAAAACAAAACCTGTTTAGGTTCTAGATAAAGCTGAAACAACATATTCAAAAACTTTCAAAAATTATTTTCATGTAGAGTTGTATTTATAACTAAAGTTTCATATATGTGTAAACAAGTTTCCCAGCCGAGATTTTCGTCTACACTATCTATCATAAATGTGTATATTTTAACCAATGTAAACTTTTTTATTTAATAATAATACATTTCAACACAATGTTTTGAAATACTGTGTATCCAGGCTGATATGACTACTATTGAAGCTGGAATATGTCAAATTCCATGATATTTGAAAGTATTTTCTATAAGATTTAAATTTAAGCAAATTTAAAGGAAAAGAGCAGTAATTTTGAATTCATTTGGTGTATATAAGGAGGAATAAATTAAGCGTTTCTCAGTGTTAAGTCACCAGTTGTCAAGGTTACATCATGTGTGTGTGTGTGTGTGCATTGAATTAGCAGTGGCGAGACTTAGGCATCATCAATGAGAATGACACCAAGCATCCACAGCGAGAACGATGCCAGACATCCACTTCAATGCCAGATGTCCACACCGAGAACTACTACAAATGTCTAATACAACGTCAGAGGCCTCCACAGCATCGCGACTTAGGCCAAAAAAAATCCAGTTATTTCATCTCTCTCTGCATTAGCCCGCAACAGGTATAATGCATCAAGATCAGTGCTGTGATAACTGTGATGAGGACAGTGTTGAACTATTCAATGCGGTTCTTGCATATGGAAAGGCGAAAACGTTATTGAGTTTAGACTGTTCTCAGTTGTGGGTGCTGCTGAAAAGTATATCATTACTTTTGTGGGGCATGAAATAAAGCTAGTATATCCGTTCCATCCTGAATATTTGCGAGCGGACTATGATATTGTGTCGTATATTCCGTGTGAAGACTGCCCACATGGTATGCCTGCTTTCGCTAATGATTCATCAACATATGCAGAGGGATTGTATGTTGCGAAGGTTGGAACAGCTAATAGAAGCTAGAATTATCCCAGATGTAGTAATGTCAGACTCCGAGGTTGACGAAGTGGATTCTGAAGCGACCACTGAGATCTTATAAATGAAATGTTTGGAGACTTTGTGTACATACCGTACAGCTTGAAAGTGTAAAATGAAATAATGTATTAACAAAATGCTACATACAAGAGTTCGTAAACTATCAAGACAACCATTTTGTAATTAAAGAACTTGCAACTTCATATGCATCTGACACTAATGAAACAAAACTATTAAGCTTTTAATCTCCCAGACCTTGGCATACTTTAAATCCTGAAATTAAAACGATGTTTCGGCAACAGACTTACGAGATACATTACCTAAAATGGGACTCTGGTGATATAGCTTATGAAGAGCATTTCCAATATGTGAATGATGAGGTCCTCGAAGATTATCCAATATACGTACTTGGAAAAATGCAAAAGGAAATTTTAAAAAAGTTTAACCAATGCAGAAGCTGTAAATATCACAAGATATCACATCTGTTCGAGTATTAATTCGATAGTCAAATGCTATACCACTAATCAATGTGAGAAAAAACATATTTTGTTCACAATGTAAAAGCAAAGCTTTAAGAGAGTTTTTTATTAGCATAGTACCTACATTCAACCCACAGCAGGCGTACAAGGGTGTTACTCCAGGATACAGGCGAGTGTGTTTCAAGTATAGAGACAGTACATTCTTCCAATTGCAGATGTGCAACGGAGAAGAGCACCGGGATTTTTCACAAAGTTTCGCAGGAAAAACCTATAAAGAACGACTACTGTTTTATGAAAAAGATGGCTTCTCGGTTTTCAACATGAGACCTTATAGCGAACTGCCTCGTTCTTCTGGGGATTCAGGTTTTAAAACTGCAAGTGAAGAAATAACTAAGGAACAAGGACTTAAACAAATAAAATATACACTATGTAGGAAATTCTACGACAACCCGACAGTTTAGACTGAAACATGCAATAACAAATAACACATTATGCAAATGAAAGGAAGTAGCCTACATCAAATGTTGCCTTGTGGAATGTGGGATTGTAAAGTTTGGTAACGAAACATTTATGTCTGTAAATGCTATTTAACCAAGATGTCATTAAAGAACTAATATTATCCCAAACTGGAAGAAAATCTCAGTATATAAAGAAAGAACCATATAACGGAGCATCAGTTAGAATGGAGAGGTTCTACCCATCACTTCCTTACGCCAGTGTTACTCCAGGATACAGGTGAGTGTGGTTTCGATTTGAAGCAGGTAGTCCACTACAGATTCAGATCTGCAACGGAGAAGAACATTGGTGTTTCTGGTTAATCAGTCCCGATTATACTTTAAAATATTTCGACATTTATTTTGGGCCAATATTTTGTCCTTCATATAATTTATATCGTGACTGTAAGTTACGTTTGTAGCGAGAGTCAACTAGCATTTGAAGCTCAGGCTGAACACATCACGAAATGTGTATCATTCAAGAAAATCAAACACATCGTGCAGAAGGAATAAGGTTGTTCTATTCCTACAGTATGGAGAGAACAATGTTACAACAAGGAACATTTTAAGTATATAGGAAACCAAGAAATAACTACACAGGCCCACCTCAGTACAACACCAAAGCTTCGAGGGTCAACATCTACCAGAGCAGCTCCCCACCGAAAAATAAAAATAATGGTGACTTAGCACGTAACCATACACAAAAAAATGCATCAAAGGAATTTTATCAATTAAATTTGATGCAAAAATTTAATATTTTTTCATTGGATTAAGATCGGATTAATATTAATAAAATCAATTAGGTATTAAATTGATATTCCGATTAATCAAAGGTGAAATAGAACCTGTGCGCACCTACTACTCTTGTACCATGGCTAAATTCTCAGTGATAGAATTATTTAGCTGAGCCACGCTTTCTTCCACATTGAATTGCAACCTGACGACATTACTCTGAACTATGTCAATATAAACGGTTTGTTCTGTTTTACTTGCTTTCAATGTCGTAATAGTGTTTTCCAATGTTTTTAACCACTTGGTCGTTACCTCATCATGTGAATTAAAATCAGAATTTTTATTATTTACTTTCACTGAACGCTCTTCTAAGCTAATTAATTTACCACGCCTCTCATCAAATATATCATCCATTTTAGCACTTTGAGCATCTATTTTAGCACTCAATATTTGAAGGAGTGTTTCTAAACTAATATTTGATTCCGGTTTGTTCATTTATCCTGTCAGCCATGTCTGAGCCATTGGCCATGACGTTCCTGTGGATTACAGATCTAACAACCTGGTCACTATTGATAAAATGGCCCCCCAGCGATACTTGAGGTTGCGCTCAAGATAGGTGTTCCTTCAAAACTCAGCGTTTCAGGACTAGAACTAGACATCTCGTCTGCCCCACTATTCCTCAAACAACGTAGAGAACTCCTAAAAAAAAAAATGTTCTCTGGCCATATATTTGTCTTATTAGTTGGCAAAATGTACTTTGTTTAGAGCATAGAATAAAACCAAACTTCATAGACGTGTAATGTACTTGCTGTTAACCAACACAGATATTATATTAATGTGTATAACTTATATTCAGAGTGTGTGTGGTAATCTAAGAAATCTCTTAGACGTACACGTACTTATTAAATTCATATATTCCTACTTTCAAATAGTGTGAATAAGAAAATATTCCTTAATTATTTATGCCACCACGTTGTTGCACCAGTTTCTATAAAGACGAGGAGGCCGATAACGTTTAATATATTTACGAACACGTTGTGTTGCCAGTTTCTTTAAGAGATAGGTGTGTAGACGAAGACGTGTAATATTTGCTATTTTCTATAAGGAAATAGAAATTCTATGGACAAAATATCGTGGTAAATATCACCACGTAATGTTTGTTATCTCTAAGAATTTATGTATGGATTCTTTATAGTAAAATTGTGGACATATGTGCGAATTATCTATGACTAACCACTTTAAAATATATAGTGGTAATATACATATCAAATTATAACTTTGTCTTGAAATACTAGACAACTTCTAAAAATTATAATATCCACGAAATATAAAAAAATATATTTGATTTATCTTCTAAAACAAATTGACACAAAATATACACAAACCAACACAATTCGAAACCCTTGAAAATCAAAACTTTTACTTTTTCTAAAATATTTACAACCCATCTGTCAGAAATTATACTTTTACTGAGTTTGAATTTAAGATTAAAAATATAATTGTTCTCCCCGAAATATTATATGTATGACACAGAAGTGAAGATTTTCATAATGGATTTTAGCAGATTATTAAAATTAGGTCTTGTAGTGCATAAGTTAAAATTAAAAAAAACTTTATTTCGGCTATTTCTCACACCAGTAGTTCTTAAAACCCTTCACACTTATACCACTGGGATTTGCTGATAACTGTACAGAAAAAATTTTCAAATAATAATATTAACGAATTTTGAGTATTGTAAAAATTCTGAGGTTTTCAACGTTACGTTAAATTCTTGAGAGAGTTCGATTTCAAAGTTTTTTAATAAATTATTTCAGTCTCTAATATCTTAAAAAGATAAGTCTTGACGATGATATTTGACAGCAGGACTAACTGGCAAAACGCTGATCTTACTTGGAAACAAAATGTAGGTGGAGATGGCAGCTGGTATCTGACGACCTGGAAGTAGCGAAGTCCTCACTTTGTTAGGAATCTTTTCCAAACTCTGCATCCTTCAGTAGTGGATATTTGAACCGCGCCTCTGCAACACCTGATCAGGTCTCCTCTCGATCCTGGGGCGATGCAAAGTGTCCTTCTAGAAGTCACTGCGTCAAAGACATCCTCCTTCCAAGACTTCCTTCATACGGCTCTCAAAACGTTCGCTAGCTTTCTTGCGAAAGTTCTCATTCAACAGAAATGTTCTAATACATTGCTCTTGCGTTCCAAACAAACTAATTAGTCATCTTCTTTGCCTGACTGTCATGGAGCTGAATAACACTTCGGAACTAGGTTGATCTATTATTCATGTACAATTTGCATACATGTGTTCGTTTCACTTTTAGTAAAAATAATATATTTTTTTTACATGTGGAAATATTATTAGAAGACATTTCAAAACTACGTTAACAAATTATCCACAGATATTGTAGTATTAAATTAAGCAATGAAATTTTGAAACAATTTTGGATAACCTCTGGTAAGGCAACTCCTTACAATAACTTGTTTCCTGGAAAAATCATAAAATTTTACAATTAATAAAACGTTACTGAAAAACAAATCGGTGTATTTGCCTCTATACAGAATTTTAAAGTATAATTTCTCATACTTAGGTTCTGTCTCAAGTTTATATCTTTAAAATTGGCTTCTAAAACCGAATGCTACTGACATCTATTTCACTATATCAATTTCTCACCGCTTTCAAACCAGGCAACAGCCTTAACATTCAATGTCCCACTGGTGATATGGCTTCTCACTACCTTCACTACAATTTTCAAACTCATACTGAACTCCAAAATTTAGTGAAATCGATTGCAATTATTATACTTATAATCATATTATATATTATTTCACAGTTTGTGATAGAAGTGAAGTAAAGTTTGATTTCATTCGCATATTAAAAACTTGTAAATTGTGTATGTTAAAAGTATTATTAAGTTAAATTGTTTTATACCGTTCTTTTAATTATATATATATACGGTTTCGAAACATTAGATTGTGAAAAGAAAAAAAATAGATCACGACCTAAAAACAATCAATCTTTAATTACATGGCTATGCCTTACTACTAAAAAGGACGAGTTCTGTTTTAAATAATTAAATTTAAACAATTTTATGATAATTGATACTTCTTTATATGCTTTGTTCAATTGTATTAACTTTTTGTGAAAATATTTTATATTTATATTTAATAATTTCTATAGGCTACAAATTGTGCGTCATGTCTTTTGTAATTCAATAAGAAAATGTTTTGAACCTGTCGATATTTGTTGTATCTTTGTTTCATAGTTTGTTGCTGCAGTAAATCATCTGCAGAACACTGTAACTTCCCTTATTGTATAAGAGCTATCGATGGGGAGCATGTAGTAATACAAGCGCCTGAGAATGATATAATTCATATGTACAACTCCAAGGAGTTGGACAGAAGTCTTCTTTTAGCGGTTATAGACGTCGAGTACAGGCTTACGTATATCGATGTAGGCTGCAGTGAGACGATAACATATTGGGTATTGGGGAGTGTTCACAAATTACTCCTTGAAAAATGCTTTAGAATAAGGTTATGTGCAGTTGCCGCTTCTATTCACTTTAACCGAAAGAACACATCTTGTGCCTATCTCCTTCGCTGCGGATGAAACATTTGCCATGCGACCGTATATTATGAAGCCGTATCACCACAGAGACTAACCCACCCCAAGCAACGTATTTAAATATAGACTCTCAGCAAACATATACAGTGGATTTGTGGACAGAGACTACAAAAGACGCACGAAACTCACAGCCTGTTGGATAGTGTGAGGAAAATTTTCCAGGAAACACGTTATTTCCATTGCAAGGAGGAACACGTCAAAATATCGAGACTTCCTATAAAGATGCAAGAGAAGCACTAAAGTAATATGTAATGGCGCCAAGGGTTGAAATCAGATTGCAATATAAGCAAACAATAAACAGATTGTTTATTTAAATTGACTACATGTACGAAAATATTTCACTTACCATGTTAGAAATTGCCCCCTTCCGCAGAGATACAGGAGAAGACATATTGCATAGCTTTAAATAAATAACTGTTATGATGTGAAACTGTCCTCCAATGCACTGCCATTCTTCTTTTTCTTAACTTTATGAATTACTGGATTAGCCAGTAACGTTCATATTTAAATGAGTAATGTAGTTCTATTGTGTATCGTATATATTATGTCATTATTAATCCCAAAAATTATACTTTCTTATCAGTTCTTTTACTCTTTGTTACAAATGTCATTTCTTTTTGGTTATTGTCATTTACTGTTTAGTAAAATATATTTCTGATATTACAAATAAATGTAGGATGGCTGTCCAGGAGCTATACAAAAATACAGTTTTTTTTAAAATACAAATACATGTTATCGTAAAATAGAAATCATTTTGTAAAATAAATTTTTTTCAATTATGAAAATGTGCAAGAACTCTTTTTGTCAATTTAAAGTTCCAGCCAGCGGCAAAACAATAACTTTAATGTAGGATGGGGCAAACTTTATGGCGCCCTTTGAAACACTTACATTCCCTTTACTAATTTGATTTTCGTTCAATCAAAAAATAGTTTATTTGTAACAAAAGATAAATATATGTTTCGTAGAAGACAGGCCGTATACAAGAAGCAAAAAAACATTCGTTCTCCAAGCTATTAGTGGAAAAATTGGTTTAAGTTAAAATAAAATTACTTCTCAACACTTTAACTCGGTACTAATTATTTACAAATTTACGGTACATATAACTGATTTCAAGGCCGCGAGAATGATCTTTGTATATCGAAGTCGCACCAAGTTGTTTATCTTCTCTTTTTCTCATAGTATAATATAAATAATTTTCGATTATTTTCAACATATAATAAATATACCCTGCGGTAACAGAGGACACCAGGTTAATCAGAAGCAGAAGTAGTACGCCTACTTTTACAATTTCAGGAATAGTTTGTTTAGTGTTGCAATAAATCTCGGTGAACAATAATTTAGGTATCCATTTACTATACATTCTTCGATGCACTGGCATTCTTTCAAATGACTAATGTTGGGCGGCAATGTATACCCTGCATCCCCCTGTTTGCTTTCCCCTGGTTCCAACTTGTCAACTTCTTTAAAGTGAAGGTTACTCGAGTATTTTTCGCAATTATCTATATTTTACCACATATGAAATTATTGCCAGGACCCTTAATGAAACAAATGTACCAGAACGTGTCACTAACGGTAATTTATATAATTAAATTAATGCCAATAAATAAAAAAATATCGAACATATTGTTTTCAGTTTTCGCATTCTTTTTGTATACAGGAAAAGAAAAAATTGAAATTTTTTCGCTGTATATTATTTATAAAATGGTAATTATAATAAACTCAGCCGCAAATTCTCGAAGATACTAACAGCGTTTAGAATACAATTTTTTTTTTGCATTGTGTTTCCAATTATTTACTGAATCGGAACGCTTCGTCCTCTGGGTAGTGGATGTCAGATTGGCATTTAGCGCAAAGCCAACAGCGGTTAAAAATCGTATTTCTCAGCTGTCAGCGTGTGTTCTTCAGTTATCAGTCAGAAGCCTCTAAAATCAAATCACCGGGTAGGCAATTGGATGAAAGTATACGGGAGACAGAGATGGTAGATAGGGAAATGAATGCACATGGCAACAATCTGTTTACACAAATATGTCACAGCTTTAAATTATAGCAGCATGGTACGCAACGAATTAAAATAATATATCTGCAGTTCGCTTGTAAATTAACTTTCAAAATATCTTCGTTTTTGAAATATTGAAGTCAATATTTATACTAACTGCTTCGTTAATTACTTTCAATACTATAAATCTTCACGCTATCAGAAACAATATCATTCGTTCATACGCAAGGGTATTACATCATAAAAGGGCTCCACCAAATAAGAAGGTATTACAATTCTTCTAGCTAATGTTCTAGATAACCGATAGCATTAAGTAACAAAAAGAAAACGGAAGATAGAAATTTGGTCCATGAGCGACCCGAATTGCGAAGAGGCAAATCATGTCCGCTTTGAATGATGTGAAGGATTAAACAGTAAGTGGTAAGGTTATATATATATATATATATATACACACACACACACACACACACAACTTCTTTCAAAAATTACTGAAAAACTTCGGGAGGTGATTCCTTATGAAAAATTAAGTAGAAAATATACAAGACACTTTATATCTAAATGCAATATTATGGAAGAAATGAGCCCTTGCAAACAAAATTTAAAAACCGTAATTTCCTAAAAAAATCGGAAACTGAGAGACATTAAATGACAATACACCCAACATTGTTTTCTGTTATCAGGATCCTCAACCTACAGCAAACGTTTGTTTGTATCTTCCACGATAATTAAATGAAAATAACAGGGGTAGACACCCTCTTATTGAATACTAACTCAGTACCTTCGGGATATTGGAAAGTTTGATATTGGCCTATTGAGCAGTATTACTTAAATAACACAAATGGTCAATTTGTTGCAAGCGCGTAGGACCCGCCGTTTTCGTTTAAAACACACATGAAATTTCGGCCAAGCATTACAGTGCCTAGCACATAGGCCACATTACCTACATGAGTCAACTGTTGGCTGCTGGGTCCAATGCACAAGCGATGGTGGCGACATTTTAACACCTGCTGTAAACAACATTTGCCACACATTCATAAGCTTACAGTAGGTAAGTAGTATGGTTAATGTAACAGCAAAAGTTGACCTGCGTCAATATGCTACACCCCATGGTTCTCGAGAAATGGATGTATAATGTTCGAAACAGATGAGTTATGCCTGCAACATAGGCAACATTCATCTAACATAATGAGGTGCAGAGGTAGCCTCTGAGGGACACTAGCGACCAGGACTTCGAAAGTAACTTACAACAAAAGCATTGCAAGATCATAGGAACTGTTCGAACTTCATACCACCAGCTCCAATACAGGCATCGCATCTCCGAGACATCGACTGACGCTCATTTCTGAATACACCGTTCATCGATACGATATCCTCTTCTGATTCCACATGCGTCGCATGCTATTTAATGTAGCCCCACATGAAAAACTCCAGTGGCATCAGATCAGGGGATGTTGCAGGCCATGACACTGGACCTCCGCGGCTAATCCAGTGACCACCAACTATGTATTCAATAACTCACGCACAATTATTGCGAAGTATGCTGGCGCATGTTTTATCCACATACGTGGCGAATGTCAAGCGGGACATCTTCCAGCAATTCATGTAATGCCACGTAAGTGTCTCCAGTAAGTCGTTGTGGTAGGAAATGTGGTCCAAGTGACATATCGCCTACTAAACCCCACCACACATTCGCAGGAAATCGTACCTGGTAACCAGCCGATAGAGTAGGGGGCGGGTGGCGTGCGGACTGCCATCGAACCACTCATGCATGCTATGTACATTCCATCACGTATGAAAAGCGCTGCATCTGTGTACAGGATACATGAAGCAAACACAGGAATACTGTTGCACTGTTCCAAATACCATAGCGCAAATTGGGTCCGATGGTGATAGTCGTTTGCATGTAATGCATGTACCGTCCGGTAGTGAAATGTGAGTAGCAGTTATTCATTCCAAACCCTCCACAGGCTGCTGTGGTCACTGGCCAGTTCACGTGCCACCTCACGTGTGCTTGTAGACGGCAGCTCCACAACACGTGCCAGCACCTCCTCTACAAACCACGGCACGCGCCGTGTGTGTGGACGACCCGTATCTGGCTACCGTACCTGTGGCACATGCCGAGTGGTTTATTGGTACTCGTCAGAAAATAATAGTAATTTTTTAACTTGTACCAAACACTGCTCAGCATTTAGACATTTGACGAATTATCAAATTATTCTCAAATATGCCACGTTAAATTTCTTAGTTTATGTGTAAGCGCATTTCAAAGTCGCGTGTTACTGTTTTGTGTTCCTACTAGTAGTACAAACTATCGTAATCACAACAACTGCACAAATTACAGTAAAAGTAAACTCGCTGAACTACTTCAGGATACCTTTGTAATCATGTTATTAAATCTGTTGTCGAAGTTTTACACATTTCAGCATATCAACAGTATTTACAAACTACACATAGTGTCCTCTGCGTAATCACAAAGGTTTCCTGAAGTAGGTCTTTACATTTCTTTCTCTGTTAATTATTTACTTGCTGTGATTCTATTTTGTAAGATAGAGTAACATTGCGACTTTGAGATGCGCTTATACGTCAACTATGGAAACTATGGAATCTAATACTTCTTTACTTCCAGGAGATGACAATTTGTTTACTGTGTAAACGAGGAGCAGTGTATGATACAAATAAAATACGTATTACTAATTTTGTCCTGTCCAGCACCATTATAGGATGCGTACAGCATGCAACACATCCATTACAACACACAATACCCTATGCTTACCTGCAAGGTTCCCGTTTCCCGCAGTCGTCTCGGGAATGACTCAAATGTGGTGTGGTACATCCCTGCCTGGATATTGCTCCGCTTACAGACAATGAGCCGCTCGTCCTTTACGTTCACTTTTCCCATACACTAATAACATGTCTCTCAATTCTGTCCATGTGTACCGCTCCTTGTAACAGCATGAATGAAACGTAATTACACAGTTGTCTTCCACCATCGCTTGTATACTGGACCCAGCAGCCAACCATAGACTCATGTAGGCAGTGTGGCTTACGTGCTAGGAACTGTAAAATGGAGATTTTGGAATGTATTTTTGCGAAATATCGGAAACCAGGTGAGATGAAAGTAGAATTCTCGGAGCATTGTTGTATGTTATCAGGATCTTCAACCGAGGAGCAAACTGACACTAATAACACGTCCTATTACGGAAATAACAGGGGTGGCCACCCTCAAATTGCCGGCAATTTCGTTATCAACGGGAATTATCAACGTTTGATGCTGGTTTATTGAGCAGTATGGCCTACGAAACAAAAATTTCCCGCTCGTTGCAAATGTCTAGGACCCATCGTTTTCGTTTGAAACCCACAGAAATATTCCGTTACATTCCGCTGCAGCGATACAGCGCTTAGTATGCAGGCAATTCTATCTCCATGTGAGTATGGTCACTGCACAGTCAATGCTGGCGGACGAAGTTAAGAGCTACTGTAAACAACACGTAACATACATTAATAAGCACATACAACTGTTTGCTTGTGGCGACAGTCGATGTGTGATTCCATGCAGGACGTAAAGATTTCGGTATTGCCTACGTAACTGGAACTCTATCGCAGCTACTGTGTTCTGTGCGGTATTTTTAACGTTGAAACATTTGCTGCTGCAGCATAGCGAAATGCCATTACATTGCATCACATTTAAATGGTGCCAGGTAACACATTGCATTTGACAACAAACCCTGTGGTATTCCATAGGTTTTATTGTAGAAACATGTATCACAAACACTTTTACAGGAAAGTATTGATGGTACGGCCGCCATGTTCGACCCACAGTTCACATCGCCGCACCAACGATTGCCAGACACGTTTAAATCACCCTCATTATCCCGAATAATCCCTGCAGCTGCAACGATGCGGGCGACGAGGTCCTCTTCAGATTCCACTACGATTTCATAGACCACGCTGCGTATGTAACCACGGAAGAAATATTCCATTAGATTCGTATCAGGGAATCGTGGAGGACAGGAAACAGTACCCCCACTGCCTATCCATCGTCGCTAACTGTGGGCTGGGGCACCGTCGTACTGGAACCGCAAGGCCGCTCATGTTTGTAACGGTACCTCTTCGAGTAATGTCGGCAGAGCTTCCCGCATAAATACAGAGTACAAATTACCGGTGAGACGATGTGGTAACAGCTAGGGCCAAATAACATGTTATGAAATACGCCCGCCTAGATGTTGGCACTGAATTGTGGTTAACCCCCATGGACGAATGGGGTGTGGGGATTGATATCCTCCCACTCGTGGATATTTCGATAGTTCTGTATGCCATCGCGTTGAAATGAAGCCTCGTTAGTGAAGAGAACATATCTGTCAATGTCAAGGTGTGTTCTGCGTTATTCCAGAAACCTTGCTGGAAACTCCACGCGTCGAGGATAATCCGCAGGACCCACGGCATGTGCAGGTTTTACATAGAACGGATGCAGTAATTGCTCCGAAACACTTGACCAATGGTGCGGCAGCTTATTTTGAGTACTCTTGCAATAGTATACGTACTCGCACGTGGGTTATTCTCGACATGCCTCAACACATCCGTTTCTAACCTGGCTGTCGTCGCTGTCCGTCTGCGCCCTGCATTCGGCCGTGTCACATCCAAACTTCCACTTTCTCTCAAACGTCGCTCCACAGACGCAAATGTGGTGTGGCGTGTCTGCTGTCTGTGCGGAAATCGATCCCTGTACATTCTTTGCGCTTTTCGCAAACTTCCCTCTGCCACACCTTAGACGAGTAGCATATCTATCAGTTCCGACCAAGTAAAGCGTTCCATTTTGTAGACACAACAAGCACCTTGACCAACAGAAATTAAAGTGATGCATAATGGAGTACTCAGATATTTTGTACAATTCGTCTCAGGATTTAATGGGCCGTATTCGCTCTAGCGTCTTTATTGCCTTGATAACTGCCATGCCAGGCGTGGAATTGAATACGCCAAACCGTACAGAGCTGCCTAGTGTGGTATTAGTGCTAGACATGTAGTCCGCTCGTACAGCTTGTACACACATTTTTATAGCACATGCTGTATCTGATACTTGGTTAGTTGTTTGTTCGCAAACGAACAGCCTGACAGAGTTGAATTATGGGAACATTACTTTCAGCTGTCGGCATATCGTTTCTCAAAAGTAACACTTATTTGCACACTATTAATACAGTATGGCTACCTGTACGTTTCTGTTTGTGTTTTTTTTTTGTCTCGCCGAAAGCGAGGTCATACGGTACAGGAAAATGCAACTAGGTACTTGAAAGGAACTGAAGAAGGATTAGGTCATGGCCTTTATTAAGGAACCATCCCAGCTTTTGCCTAGAGCAACTTCGGGCAACCATGGTAAACCAAATTCTGGATGGCCTGACCAGGATCCAAACCCACATCCTCTCGAATGCGAGTCCAAAAAGTTACTGTAGCCCCATTTCACTTGGCTCCCTGGTTTATTAATGACGGGAATGTTTATACGAACTGTAAAGACTCATAAACGTTTTATGTTTTTTTTTTTTTTTTTTTTACAGATGACCACCTAGGTAACACACAGGCCTCTAGAAGTAACTGCCTAGGACCACCGGTTTCGTACAAAATGCACATACATAAAGCTTCGGCTGCAGCGATACATGTCTAAGGGCATGAACAATATTCATTACAGTACACAGTAGTGACAGCAATACGGTTCAAAGCATGTAGGCAATACCAATACTTCATGTAGGGATTCTCACTCCGACTGTTACCAGGAACACGTTGTTGGTTGTAGTATCGTAAGCTTTTTATAGGATGGTAAATTTTGTTTACTGTAAGTAACGAATGTCCTCCACCATTGTCTGTGCAGTGGGAACAGCAGCTTACCATACACGCATGCATGACGTATTGCCCATCTACGAGGAACTATACCGTTGCAGCGGAATCTAGCGCAATCCTTGTGTGGGTTTCAAACGTAAATTGTGGGTCCTAGGCAGTTGGAACAAGTGGACCAAATTTGTTTCGTAGGTCACACTGTTCATTAAACCAGCATTATACGTTTACAATTCCCGACGTTATCGAAGTTGCCGGCAATAAGAGCGGAGCCATCAAAGTTATTTTCATAATGGGGAGAGTTAATAATGTAAGTTTGCTCTTAGGTTAAAGATCCTGATAACGTAAAACAATGTTCTGTGAACTGTACTTTAATCTCACCTGGTTTCCGATATTTCGCAAATATACATTCCACGATCTCACTTTTCGAGGACTTACAAAATTCTTAATATTTAATTTAATTAGGAAGGAACATCTGTTTGGGACCCTTTCAAATCTGCATTATATTGGTAAAGAGCCGGCCAGTAACGAACGCTGTTAAGTATACACATGTTCGGTATGATGGTTGTAAATGGGAATACAAATACCAACATAACTAATTGTCATGCATTTGAGAATATATGCGACTCATTTTCAGCTTGTCTTAATTTTCAATAAACCTGTTCTACACTCAAAGTTTTAAAAATCTTCACTGGAAATAATCTTAGTCAGGACTGGCACCAGACAAGAAGATAGTTATGGGAAACGTAACTAGAGGTTGAGTCAAAGAGCTAATTAACATATATGACTAGAGACACCATTTATTGAATCACAAATACCAATACATTAATTAGTTCAACAGTTAACTCTTCTACAAGTATCCGTGCATAATCGTCCAGTTAGTATTCAATCAGTTTGCTATACTATAGAAGTGTATCCCTTCATAGTAGCCCTGGTGTTGACTCGCTGCCAACAGATGCCTTTGTGGGTGCAGAACAGCTGTTCACCTGTAGGATATATTACAACAAGCAGTAAGACCAGCGTCAATCTTCTTTATTGGCTATTTCCTCGTGCCCTGCGTACCCTGCAACATAACATGATCACATTACTTTATAATATTATCTATTTTTACATTATGTGTATTAATGTATTCTAGTTTCTGGTTTCCTTTTTTATGGATTTGTACTATTATGGTGGAAGGCCCAATAATATCGTGTACCCGGTAGGGGCCTTTATATTTAAAACTGGTGGTCTTATTGAGTTTTCGATATTTTATCCACACCCACTGTCCCATTTGTATGGTGTTTGGCCTATATTTTGCATCAAATAATTTTCTCCGTTTTTCTTGTGCCTGAACTAAGTTCATTTTGGCCTGCTCTCTGTCTTGAACTAGTTTTTAGCACCAGTCGTCACTATATTGGGAGAATGTGTTCGTTATAACGTATGCTGGTTGAATAGCTTCTATTAAAATGGAGTAAATTTCGTACTGGTGTTAACAGAAGTGTTGTGGTTGAACACAATAAATTGGACGTATTCGTCCCAGCTAGTTGTGTCATCGTTTGCGCACACTGTAGCCTGTTGACTTTTAAATTTATTGACAGATTACAAAAAACCGTTAAATGCTGTAGTTTGTAGTTCTTAAGTTTGTAACTTTCTTAGTAATTCCGTTTTGAGTACGTTATTGAAGGATGTACCTCTGTCTGTAAGTGTTTGTTTTGGGTACCTATATTTTAAGATTACATCTTTTATAAAGTTAGCACATGTCTGGGCCTCAATCGATTTTACGGGTTCCGCAATCACATACCGACTGAAAAATTCGGTCATGATTAAAATATATTTGTTGCCTTTGGCTGAACACTGTAAGAGACCTTTCGCATCTAACAACCAAGCTTCCGAAAGTCTCGGTGGCCATATCAGTTGAAGCTGGCCTATGGGTTTTTCGTCAGAGCGATTTATCTTTTCGCAAATGGGACAGTATTTTACGTATTCCTTGTGTCCCAGTAATAAGCATTTTTTTTATTTTTTTATTTTTTGTAAGGTTTTGAATAATTCAAGGTGTCCGCCTCCTAGTAACATGAGCTCCTATAATTTCATTGATGTAGTAAGATGGCACTAGAGTTAGTTTCTTTTCACCTGTAGGTGTATTTACTCTCATATAGTTCTCGTAGTTCCTGATATTGTGTAGCGCCTAGTAAGTTTTAAATATTTAAATTCGGCTTTTGCTGGTTCGGTTAAGGCGATATTAAATTTTTTTATTTATTGGTATTTTTGGTACTCCCCTAAAACGGTGATGTGTGAGTATCTATTTGGTACAAAAGCACCTCGTTATCATTTTCAATTTTGATATACTACTGTTTGTAGCAGTATACTGGTAAATAGTATACCTTCCCCTATCTATTAATTATAATTAATTGACAATGTAGTAGGGGTCAATGTATGCTGCTGAAATTTTTGTGGTGTGATTTTCCATTGATATTTCTATAATGACTTGAAAGAGTTCTGAAATAATTTTCCCTATAACTTGTACTGGAATGATTCACTGTTCATTATCAATTTACTAATTTGTGACTTATCACTACTCTGTATGTAATGTTTCATGTAATGCTTAATTTCCTGCCAATTATTTACACGAATTTCTCTATTATTTTCTGTATTTCTGTGTCTTTGACAGGGTTTGGAAACAGACTTTCTAATGCTCTGTATATGGATATGCAACCTAGCATTTCAGTTTTGACAGTGTACCTAAGGTTATTTACTTCAGCAACTTTTGAATTCGCTTTTCCTGTAGTTGGTAAGCGACTCATAGCGTTTGCTAGAACATTTTATTTTCTTTTTACAATTTGTGCTTGGAAGTCATATTTGGCTAAAGCAATCACCATTTTCTGAATACGAATATTATGCTCTGCCATTGTCTATAAATACCGTAGGCTATAATGGTCTGTTTCTGTGATGAAACGCTTACTGTACAAATATTGTCTAAAATAATTTACAAAATATTTTATACAACCAAGCCCGCACTCGATTGTACTCCAACGACTCTCGTTTAATTAATATTTCTTGGACACAAATACTATAATCAATCTTTGCTTAGTGTCCGGATCAGCTTGCATTAACCCATTTGCATCCACTGACCTTAAGAGCCTAAAAGACCATTGAATCCACTGATTTTTTTATATTAGTGTAATTGAAGCTATTTGTTACATTTATTTGTTTATTATATTTCTTAATAAAATGTTTAAAAAAATTTTGGATTACATGATAATTTAAATTTTTTTGACAAAACCAGTCATTTTATGTGGTAGTTTCTAATTATTCATATTCCCATATTTATAACTAAATCTTCTACCAAAAAGGGATACAATTTTTAATCCAATTTCTAATGTATATATGCAACACTTTAAATATATTTTGGCAATAATTTGCTAAATATCAATCAAATAACAGAATGGATATTTTATATATACATATATATAAATACACTTATGTCTATTGACAATTCTAAGTATTCATGTATGCAAATTTACATTTGTAAATATTTTTGTCTACATGAATTCATATTTTTACACTTGTATGTTTTGTATTATATACATTTGTATGAATGTGCTGTATATATGTGTGTATACACATATATATCTTTATATAAACATACAAGCATATCCATAAAAACTTATGTAATATATGCATATATGTAATACACACATATATACATAATCTTATCCATAAACATAGTACAAAAGTTCACTTACCTATTAAGTAAAGCAATAATGTGTGGCTTGTAAAAAAACAAATATTACCAACACAAATAATTATTTCCATATCTTATCTTTCAAAAATATTTATATCTATATAAAACATTCAAGCAAATTTATACAATCATATATATGTATATATATATGCAGTACTTTACCTAAACAGATTGTGAAAACATTCACTCACATAATAAGTAAAGCAATAATATGTGGCTAATAAGAAAACAAAGTAAACACATTACCAATACATATATATATATATGCAAAGCCTTCCCCATAAACATAGTACAAATATTCACTTACATAATAAGTAAAGCAATCATGTGTGGCTGCTGCAGAGGGAGCATTTTTCTCTGGGAAATGTCGGCCACTCAGACGTGAAGGTAAATCTTCAGGTGTAGCAGACCTTCTCTTGACCACATCCTCTTTGAAGTAGGATTCCAGAAGTTCTTCTGCTAATTTTTGTTTGGATACATGGAACGTTCTGTCCTTCTTACCATGTAACTTTTTTATACAGTACATAACAGTTCAATAGCATCATGTCCACAACATAAAAAAAATATTTTCTTGTAAGTCTTGCTGTATTACATGGAATTTGCTCAATATTTGGTCTCCTACATCGACACCTCTCATCTTCATGTTGTAATCAATAACTACAGTAGGCTTCATAATTTTAGTTTGCATTTTTCGATACATCTTCCCTGTTTCTGCTAAATCAAGTGTGTGTTTTGTTGACAGCATGCCTACCTCCCTTTTATCTTTCCACTTTATTACTGTAATATTAGTGCTACTGTACGCTACAGCTTCTCCTACTTTCAATTTTTCTTTCGCACGTTCTTTGGGAATATGTTTCCTATTGATGCGAACTGTATCGCAAACATTTGTTCCTGCAGAGAACAGTTTGTGGAAAAGATCGGGTGAACTATCCCAGTTGTCTATGTACAACGAGTATCCTGTATTCAACAGATCACATTTCTGAATCATCTCCATCACAATTGCTGTGCTAGCGGGAGTCCCATCTGTTTTGTCTTTCCCTACATAAATTTTGAAGTCGCAGATGTACGAGTTCGCGGAGTCACGAAGTTTGTACAACTTTATTCCGATTCTCGCACTTTTCGATTTATTGTATTGAATAAAATGTAGTCGTCCCCTTTACTTCATCAATGATTCGTCGATGCACACGCTACCTGATGGTGCATAAACTGCCTGAAACGAATCTGATGCCATAGTTATTATAGGGCGAATTTTGCGTAATGTATCTGCAGGGTTTATTGTTTCGTTATCCACTAAATGCAAATACTTGTTTAGGGCTACGAAACATCGCCGCGGCATAACACTCCTAAAATATGGTGTTTCTACAGTAACTTCCTTACGCCAGTAACTTTGAAGTGTAGTTTTCTGAACGATACCCATCAATATCACAAGAGCGAGATACACTCTGAATTCGTCAGATGTTGTACTGACAATTGTGCTATCACTTGAGCCATATTTATTAGTCTGTTCAACAATATGCTCTACAATATTGTCATTCAAATACAATAAAAATATAGCTGCTCTGCTGGAGTTATCTAAATTTAGATTTGGTGCTATGCCAAAAACACAGTTGAATGGCTGACACAGTCTACAAGACTCTGTTCCCACTTCCAGTAAACAACATCGCCACAACTAGTATCCGCAGCAGTGCTATCTTCGCCTGACTCTGAAGAACTATTATCTCTCTCATTATCAGCTGCACGGGACTGGTTTGCTGCAACTAGTCTAATATTATCACAGCCCATTTCATCTTCACTGCTCGAACTTTCAGATGTCAGCATTTCAAAATAATGCATCATTGCCTCATCATCTTTACCACAAACGAAGTTATCGCTTCTCTTTCGTGCTGCCATTTCCACATTTACTAAAGATATGCAATACAATGTACAGAAAAATTATACATATCGGCACAGTTTCACAGCACTGATTTACTCTAAGCCATTGTCACAATTTAAAAAATGGCAATTTCGCAAGTCTTACAGTCTATATTTTAGTATAAAATTCGCACTAAACTGCTACTAAAATAACATCCAATAAACATAACACACACATAGTGTAAACTAATTATATTACTGTCCCCGATATATGCATATATTATGAACATAAACAATATGCGCAAATATGAAAACGAAATTAGTGTTTGAAACGATAGGTGGCATCATTTATTAGTAAAATGCTACAGTTCAAGTCTGTCATTATAGATGTCATACTCGCACCGAAACACGTGATAAAATAGTCACGTTATACATACAAAGATGTCGCAACAAGCTGTTTTTACATCCGAATGAACAGACATTCACTAAATGCTCGTAGATAGCACTGCCAGCTCATCGACTGCAGTCAAACATTCCCGCGTAACAGTACGCCTGCGGTGTTATCGGCCAGATATGAGGCCTCATAACGAAACACGTGATAAGATAGTCGTGGTATGCATCGAGAGATGTCGCCACAAGCTGCTTTTTAGGCCTAGGAGGACAGACATTAAATATATGCTTAATAGATAGTGCTGCCAGCTCCTCAAAGGTAGTTGTGCTATCACGAGTACCACTACACTTATGGTGTTATCGGCCAGATATTCGGCCGCTTACCAGCACACCTATGGATACAAATGGATTAATACTGCTCCAATTTCAGTTTGTGATGCAGCTCAGGCTAATATAGTGTGCTTCGATTCATAGAATTTGTGCAAGATGGGTTCATGTTGAATTGCATTTTTCAATTCTCAGTAAGCTTTTTTTTTTTGTCTATTTATAGGGCGTTTTTCCTTTAGTTAATAATATTAATGGCTACACTATACTAGTGTTATCTTGATTATATGTACGTAAATACAAAGTCATGACTAGAAACATTCTGAATTGTTTTACATTGCCCGGAGGAGTCATTTCTTGTAGGGTTTGAACATTTTCTGGGTCTGATACTATACCCTAAGGCATAAGGTAATGGCCTAGAATTTTAATTTCATGCTGAGCAAAGGAACATTTTTTTGCATTAATTTTGTCATTAAACCTTCTTAGTCTATCTATTACTTTTCTGATGTTGTTAAGGTGATCTCTAAATGTGTTACCAATAATAAATAAATAAATATATATATATATATATAATCTATGTAGGCGACAGCAGTGTTCCCATGCAATGGATCTAAAAGTAAATCTATTAATTGTTGGAAGTACTGTGGTGCCATGGAAAGTCCCATTGTCATTATTTTATACTGGAAAAGACCTACGCCATCGATTGTAATGGCTAGTTTTTCTGTATCACCTTTCCTAACCCGAATAGCATGGAACCCTGAAAACATATCGATGGGAGTTATAAATTTGGAATTTTACAGTGTATTGATTATTTCTTCTGTTTTGAGTAATGGTTATTGTTTTTTTTTTAATATTGATTTAGTAACCTATAGTCCATTAAAAATCTAATGCCTCTTTTTCGTTCCCTTATTATCAAAATGGTGCCGCATATGGCGATTAGGAATGCTCGATAATTCCAGCTTTCTCAATGTTTTTAACTTGTTTAAATAATTCTTTCCGTACTTTGGGGTTAATTCTATATAGGCATGTGTGGATAACATTATCAGTTGTTAATTGTAATTTAATCTTATAATATTTAGCTTATGTAAGCTCTAAGATGCTGTTAGTGAATATATCCTTGTATTCCTGTAAACCTTTCCCTAGCTCTTCCTTCTGAAGTATTTTTTTTCTAAGTTCTTATTAATTTTTCCAAGGGTATTGTTGACTGTTTCACTTTCAATTGTTTCAATTCTATTAATGCATTATTGAATAGAATTATTCCGATCCTTTTCATTACTGATGTATATATAGCGACTTGCAATATTTTGCTGCTATTGTAGATGATGATAAACATGATGTTGTGTCTTAAAAATGAAATAACATTGTATTATTTGATTAGGTCCGCTCCCAATATTATGTCCATTTTCAAATAATCTATGATTAAAAATTCTTGTGGTAAGGTATTCCCTGGTATGCTAAGCTTAATATTGGTTTTGAATTCAGGCATGTCGATTTCCTGGGTTGTTCCGACTATCGAAAATTTTTCCATCACTGGAAATGATTTTTGGTTTGTTACCAGCATTGTGGCTACTCATCTTTTGGAGCATTCTGTGTCTAACGGAGCATAATGCTCTTTCCCACATATTTTAACTAGAACTATGGAATTGGATGTTTTGACTGTTGACATTGTTGTATGCGCGCACGTGACTGTGTTTATTGTCCATGTGTTTGCGGAACTCTTCTCGGCTCAGCTGACCAGCATCGGTTTCATCATTGCCGAGTTGCTGTTTTGGGTGGTTTGTGTGTACTTGAGCGACCTCGCGATAGTTGATTTCTGCAGTCACCTTGAGTTGGACCTGTCCGATGTGGAACCTGTTTTTAAAGCTTTTAAATCGCTTTGCGACATCTGTTTGGAATTCATGCCCCTGGTTTGGAAAAAAAAACACAGTCTTTGGCCTTATGACCATCGTAGAAGCAGAGGGCGCACATATGCTGTGCTTCGCTACGCGGACCTACAAACGCATTTTCGTACTGGTGTGCCTGGCCGCTTTGCTGATGCTCGCATTCCTGGCCTACTTCAGCTGCTGTGTTGTGTTTTGTTTTCCTGTTGTCATGGGCTACGATTTCCTCGTTACGCTGCGGTTTAGCAACCTTGTGCATGTTTCTGTTACCATCATAACTACTTCCTGCTTGCGGATTTCCTCGCCTTGTATTCTGGAAATAAATATTTGATCGGACTTGCTTGTCTTGTGGCACCCAATGTTCTTTTTTTCCTAGGCAATGTTTGGATAACTTTATTATTGAGAAATTTATTAATTTTTGCATTACATCGTGCTATTTAAGCGTACAATCTGTTTGGAGTTCTTTTGTAAAATAGCACCTTGCACACATATGCCTTGGTTTTTCCTGTCTTCTATTTTTCCCTTCTATATTGACTGTATTGGCGTTCATTTCGGAAATGGCTTTTGTATTGTTCCAGTCTGGGGCCTGACTGACTGCATTTACCATATCTATTTTCCTTACCCCTATTTTGTTTTCTAGTATGGTCCACTTTGATGTGAATTGGGGTAATTATGTGGCTTGGGTGTGCGTTTTTGTAATTTGCCCTATTTACACTTTTTTGTGTTATGTGGTGAGTTTTTCATTCATCTGTTTGTTTACCTAATTGTTCTTTTAGTACAACTATCTCCTCCTGGAATTTGGTTTTTCTTATGTGATTTGGGCTGCCTTTTAATGACTTGGTTGTATTTAAAAATTCCTAATATCTTAGTCTTTAAATTGGTGGGAGTTGATCAATGGTATCATTTTGTAAAGCATCTATCTTTTTGGTTACTGTTTGCAATAATGATTCCTAAATTATTATATCTGGAAAATGTGGTTTGCATTTGTTTTTATAAAATATGAGGTACTCTACATGGGCCTGGCAATTTTCCCCTTGTTTTTGTCTCTTGTTGTATAAAAGCTGTGTGTATTTGTCGACCTCATCTAAAGGCATGAAAGTAGCCTTTAATTTTGCCTCAATGATGTCCTATGTTATATCTTGTGTACATGTGTATTATATGTTTTCATATACTTGTTTTGTGGTGCCTTGTTGATAAAATCTTAGCCTTCTGCATTTTTCTATGTCTGTCCAACCATTACTTCGCTAGCTGTATCATATGTTTCTAGGAATTCACTTATGTTTTCGTGTTTTTCTCCTGAAAATGTCGGTATTTGATGTGGTTGCTATACAATAATGTGTACTGGCTATATAGCATGCATTGGTCTTGATGTAACAGTGTTCGCTGTATTCTGATAATTGTGTTGTGCTGAATTAATGTGGTGGTCGGGGATACCGAATGTAACTGTCTTTGAGGCTTGTAAATTATGTATTGCACGCTGACTACGGTAACCACTCGTGTTATCTTCAGATGTGTCTTTATTTGGGGCGGTGTTTAAAATGTTCTCTGTATTGTTGTGGAATGAGTATTCTATTGCTTCGTTTTGTTGTGTGGGCAAGCTGTGTGGGGTATCTACTAAGGTACTTGCCTCTCTAATTAACAGAGCTTTTTGTTCTAACTTTGTATCTAACATTTGCTTTGCACTGCTCGAATCTAATGTGACCATTTATACCAATTTCCATACAGACAATGGTGCAGATTTATCTCGTCTGTCTAGTGTGCCATTCTGTGTGGTTATGATAGTGTAGGCGTGACTACTCACTATTAATAATTTTATACAATCAACTATTTCTACTACAAACAAATAGGATCCGAAAGGCTGTTCCTTTATAACGTGCGCTAAGTTAAACAAGCAAAGCATTAGGTTGTTGGATCGCAAGAGAGAGACCTTGGGTAGGGAAATGTCGTGGTCGTCAAACTATGTGCTGGCTCTACGAGGTTGTCGCCGTGTTCGCTTTGAAAGCAATTCCCTTACATTGCAAACGTGCCAATACAGTACTCCTTTCTTATTGCCGCGACTTTAATTTACTGCTTAACCTCATTTCTATATGGTATTAATTTCATTTGGTTGTAAAACACATTTAAAATGACTGTTCTTCCAACAATTGCGATCCTAACTGCTGTTGGAATTCTAATTTCTAGTAGGTATATTTCAGTAGATTCTAATTTTTTACTCTATGCTAAGTGTATGTAAAGTTGTTCTCTAAATTGGCTAATTTTGCAATGGCTTGTGAAAGTTTGGGAAGGCCGGTGCCTCCACCAGTTGTTCTGGTCCATCCTACTAATGACTGGCACCAGACAAGAAAATAGCTATGGGAAACATAACTAGAGGTCGAGTCAAAGAGCTAATTAACATACAAGACTAGAGACACCATTTATTGAATCACAAATGTCAATAAATTAATTAGTTCAACAGTTAACTCTTCTACAATTCTCTGTTAAAACTCTCATACCTGTACTGCTTATTATGTTGACCTTGAGGATTCTGACTCTCTCAAAGATCTAGCAATTAAGCCTACCTCCTAATGTTGTCGCCTATCGGGACAGTCCCTGCCTGCGCCTAATTCAGGTTCTCTCTTAATACTATTTAACGGTGAACAGTCTCTCGTATCGGTGTGGCAGATCGTGCTGACCCTCAGCTGGCATCGACCATGGACACCTCGCGACGCTCATCAGTCTGGAGCTGGTACGTCTGGGGCAGGAGACTCTGCACGCTCGGCCTCCAACGGCCACCAACCTTGCCCTGGATTCTTCTTGCATCATGTTATTAAAACACCTGTGGCCCCTGCCATGGTGCCTCGCATCGCCAGGGAACTCATCCAGCTTGCTCTCGGCAGAGCCTACAACAGCCTGCAGAGATACATTACTGTCGACAATCCACAATGGTCTCAATCCCATCCCTGGAGAAATGTGGCACTCATGATGCAATAAAATCCAGGAAGACACTTTATGTACTATCCCAATTTTCTAACATCTTCTTGTAATTTAGGAAGTGACCTCGGTGCACATATTTGTGGTAGTCTAATCGTGGTAAGTCCACGGTATATGGAGGCTGCGAAATTCCTTCGTAAATCAGAAAGCTGAGTTTTGTTTCTTAATATTGCCATGATTTTGGCGTTTTCGGCCAAGAAAAGATTAATTGCAAACTTCCTATTGACCAGTGATAGCTACTTTTGAAATAACTGTTGCTGCATTTTGTCAGTTTGTTCACAATAACAAACAGTGGAAAATTATTTACTAGGAGAAAATAACTTGCAATGGTTAACACCACACTAACAATGAAACCGTGATGGCATTGACCTTGAATATTGAAAGCAATGTCCAATAATGGCCCACTTAATTTGGAATGTTGTATTGGCTCGACTTCTCATCATGCATTATTGTACTATGTGCGATCGAACAAGGGCTCAATGCACTAAGAGATTATGGCAGCTATCCAACTGCTGTTGTTTGTGATGCTCAGTCAATTCATACTGTGAATAGTTGGGCATTTTTTCACCCTTCCCATTGGTTATAGATGAACGTAAATTGTAGGACTGGAACCGTATAGCCACCAGGAAAATTCCCTGATTGCAGAGCACGTAATTTTTTCTCCAAACAAACCTTCAAAGCATCTGCGTTCTCTATCTTACTTATCTTCCCAGTATGTATACCTTTGGTGCCAGCGACCACATTCATCTCACTGTGAATATGCTTCTACGCCCCATGCTCTCGCTGCATTACAATGCATTGCTGTCATTTTGTATTCTCTCCTAGGCTCTTACAACAAAATCCCCATAAACCATGCTGCTTCAGCATGTTGAACACTGTACTGTTATATGTCTTGTGCCCCCTTCGACTACACTACAAATGGCATGACGGGTTGATGTTATTTTGATCTTAATGGATATTACTCATGGTTCCATCTCTACTATACAATAGAATACAAGGTAAGTCAGATGTGGACATTTCGGCAATTATTTTTAGAACTACATAGTTGAGGGTATTTTGCACTCTTAAAGCTCTTGATTTTCGCTTGCAATAAGCAAATTATTAATCATAAATCATAAAGTGATTAAATGTGCTACGTTCATTCCTTGGTGTATGAAAAGTACAGAGATGTCATTATATGTGGCTTGGTGATGTTATTGAAAGTGGCATCACAGTGTCTTTAGTTCCAGCATAGGTATGCATGAGCATGTGCTGTTGTGACACACTTGATAAGGTTCGTGTTTGTTTGGGTACCATATGAGTCAATACTCGTCGGAACAACATTTGTTGATCCTCCACACATACTGGGAAATGTAGTCTACAAAGGTCAGTCAAGAACAATTTATTGCACAGTTTAGGAACCGGAAACCACGTACAAAGTTGTCCTTTAAATTTGCGGGGAACTGGAAACAAAGGGAAGACTGTTGTGTGTGCATGAAGGAATACATCCAAAACTGCCAGACATAGGCTGGTGCACGAAATAAACAGATTGCTGGCCTCGCCAAAGAAGTCGTTGTGTAGACTAATGCAGAAAACTGGCATTACCACAAGCACATGTCAACGAGCTACCGAAAAACAAATCTGCATGAGTATCATTTTACTGCTGTACAACAATTGCAATCTCCTAGCAAAACGAAATCAGTCAGATTTTCATATACGTTCCAGCAGTTTGTCAATGCATGTCCTAAAATCCTTGACTACATGTGGCTCTCTGATAAAGCACGGTTACATTTCGAGGAGGTCATTGATTCCCAGAATTCCCATCTTTGGGCTGCTGAGAATCCTGACACAGGAATGAAACACTTCTTCATTATGGAAAAATTGGAGAGTTGTGTGCTTTTCCATGGCGCTGCATTACTTCACCACAACAGTGGATACCGATGAGCACATGAGTATCTTGTAAGCGTTCGTCAAATAGGTAGGTGACATGGAATTCCGTACTAGCTATTTTCATAATGATGGCTCCACTTCCACACTTACATCGCCAGAATAAGGGAAAATGTGTCATGATTTGAAGATTATGTCATTTCCAAAGTGCTTGGGTTATCGAGATCGCCTGACCTTGCCCTATCGCATTTATTTTTTTGGGGCACTGCTGAAAGGTAAAGTCTCTGTCAACATGTCACGAAATATAACGGAACAGCAAAATCGCATTCGCGGGAAAACAACGATATTGCCCCTGATTTGTCATTGGCTACCTGACGTAACATGGAGGGGTGCAGGCATGCACTTACGCTAATAAAGACCACTTGTAAGACTTGCTGTGATGCAAACATGCTTCACATACACCATATCATGTCTGTATCACATTTAATTACATTATGATCAATAGTTCGATATGTATGAGTATAAATAAGTGGCCCAGAGTAAGTGAAACTATTTGTACAGTAAAAATCAACCAATTTCAATTGCGGTAACATGCATATAGTTTAAACATGAAATAAAATTAATTTAAAGATAATTGATTATTGTGGGTTTCAAATTTTATTTCATATAAGTGTGTGTATATATATATATATATATATATATATATATATATATATATATATATATATATATATATAGCTTAATTGCAGTTCCAAAAAAAATGAAATACCCGAATGTTTGACATTCTCAAATACCTGGATATTATTTAGTCGATATGTAGAATACAGTGTCCTAAATGCTATTTTTACAGAAGGCAAACACGTCATTAGAAGGTTTGGTCATTTCGGCGCCACGAAATTTCGACTGCGAGAGAATGAATGAGTCTTTTACGGCGGCCTTATTAGATGAGTTTGTCCTTAGCTTTCACATCCTGGTGAAGTATAGTGTGAGTTTCAGTTAGACCGAAAACAGTTCTGCAACACTGAATCATACTTGAACACAAAAAATACTGGTCGCAGAAATTGTAGACAGCAGGAGGAATGTGTTGCCCAAAATAATTGGACACCTGACTGGCATGATATCAAGAAATAACTTGGGAAAAGTAAATGTTATACCTTTCCTTATTATTAGATCAGTATGACATACAGTACATTACCTCTTATGTTTTCCTGCCTTGTTGAGCCCGTAGGTATTAGTTATTCTGGCCAAACATGTATAATCCTACACATCTATTCAAGCAACTTTGTTTCCATTTCCTCGTCTGTTAGCATGTGTGGTCTGCTGTCTATGTACACTATGTTTAGTGACCTTTGAAATTTCAATATAAAATGTGAGATTTGAATCAACTTCTGGATACTTATGATACTGATTAATTATGACGCGACATATACATTTGAGTAGAAATTATTATAATTGGACAAACTGAATAAGGATTGCGATATATATATATATATAACACATTAAACTAGACTACTATTCAAGAACCTTCCACATTTTTACATGCGTTTTAATCGCCCTAGAAACTGGTAGTTCTTATATCGACCGACTGCCTTCTACTCATCCTCGTGCTCTCTCCAGCCCATGTCCTCCCTCGTCTACCAGCCTACATCACCCCTGACAATTCATTCTCGAGCGATCGCCATAGCCAGCAAAGCGCCAATGACTCACTGTGCACTGACCCACAAGCACTTGTGTAGCAGCGTAATTACTTCCAGACAGTTGGTCAGTACCACTGGCCTTGCACCACTGAGCTGTGTTCAAGACGTGAATGTATGTGCGTATGTAATGATATTTCACTCATAATGGATACACAGTCATTGTTAGACAGCCAACCCCCCCCCCCCCCCCCCAGACCACATTCTAGCATGTGTTGACATGCTAGAATGATAAGCATCCAATTACGAAAATGAATTATCCCCTACCTTAACTGGTGTAGCAGTTAATTCACCTACGCCATGAGTGCATCTCACCATCGTCATCGTCATTGTCTTTGTTGATGATGTGACCTCGCTGGAAGCAGAACACAATAACCGGTCCCGCATTTCCTCGCACACTCTCTTCCCTTTGGCACCTCTGCCTACCACACTCCCTTGTGCTCTTTAGCTCTTGCCCTCCCCCCTCTCTGCCTGCCCCATCACTCTGGTGGTCATACTTCCTCCATGCTCGCCACTGCCTAGCCAAGCTCCAGGTACATTACCACATGCTGACCCAGGAGTATACATGTAACAGAGAGCAGACACCCTTTCCAACCCTCATGCTCAGAGTATTACATAGACATCCACCATGACTAGGAGAAGGTTCGTGGGTCAAGTATGCCCTGTGACAACATATAAGTATAGGTGGCTGAAATTTCCGAACCATACGAGTTATAGTTGCCACAATCATAACATAGACATCCACCACGACTAGGAGAATGGTCGCGGGGTCAAGTGCGCCTTGTCGCTGTTTTTCATAACCTGCAAAACTATGATGCTCACTTTCTCATAAAGCCCCTGGCTGAACATCATGTACCACAACCCACCGGAACCGTGGTAATCGAAAACCATGGTAAAATTCAAGTGATTGGAATGACTCTTGAAAACTACGAATGTATTACCAAACTAATTCCCAATGGGATTGATTTCAAAGGGATGGCACAATATTTCAAGTTAACATTTATTGATTCATTCCAATTCATGAGCACCTCTCTGGAAACTTTGGCAGGTAATTTACAACCTGCGGAATTTATTATCACCTGCTCGATGTTTCCAGACAACAGCCATTTGGAATTGACAAAACAGAAGGGATTTTTTCATTATGACTTTGTTAAGTCACCAGACAGTCTGATGTGCAAGTCACTGACACCAAAGGATGCATTTCATAATGTCATTATAGGCGAAAGCATTAGTGATGAGAACTATGCTCATGCCAATCTACATGGGATGCATTCAACTGCATAAACTTGCTGCAGTGAGTTATTAATTACTTGCATGTGGACACTTGTTTGCTAGCTGAAGTTTTTGAAAATTTCAGGACTGTATGTTTGTCTCATCACAGTCTTGACACCGCCATGTATGTCACATCTCTGTTTCTTTCATGGGACGATTTATTGTCAATGACACGTGCTTGGCTAGAACTGTTGACTAACCCAGACATGTATCTTTTTGTAGAACCCATGGTTAGGGGCAGTATCGCCCAGGTTTCATAAAAATGTGGAAGCCAACAATATTTATATGTGTGAGGACTATGGCTCTAGTGTGGCATCGAAATATGTATGATATTTCGACGTCAATGCTCTGTACAGTAATACAATGCTATCCAAGCTTCCGATCGGCAATTTTGAGTGGGTTGAGGCTGACATGTTTTCAACATGAGATTTTTCAAACATTGTGAATGACAGTGACACTTGTTTTTTCGTGGAAGATAATGTATTTTCCAGAGGAGTGTCATGATGCACTAGCTGATCTGCCTTTGGCCCCAGAAAATGGCTTACCCCGAACGGCTCGCATGAGAAACTTCATTTAACACTCGTGCCACAGAAGAAATATGTTATACACTGGTAAACACTGAGGCTGTACTTGATGTATGGGGCCAAACTTGATTCTGCTCATCGTGTTTTGTGCTTTGAGGAGAAGGCTTTAATCGCTCCGTACACCGAGTTTAAAATTGAGAAACATGCACAGGCAGTGAACAAATTCGAAAAATAATTTTTCAAGTTAATGAATAATTCTGTTTATGCAAAAATCTTGCAGAATGTCCGCCGGGAATGGGAGATCAGAGTCCTTTCAGGGTATGACACGTTCTACATGGCTACAGAGCTGATAGGACGTCCGACATGACAAATTATCGATGAAAACTTGATCCTTAACGAGATTTCAAAGAGTTCTGTTGCATTTAACAAACCTTTGAACACTGGTGTTGCCATTCTTGATCTACCAAAATTAACCCTCTACGAATTCCATTATCAGTACATGCATACAAAATTTCTTCCACCAGCCTAACACCTCCTTTATTGTGACACCGATTCCTTGGTATATTCTGTTGCTTGTGGGGACATCTATAAAGTAATTACCCCAGATTTAAAGGTGTGGCTTGGTACATCCAACTATACACTCGATAACCTGCAACGAGTCTCTCACACGAACAAAAGCCGTACTGGGGTGATGAAAGGGTAATGTGCTGGGCACATCATCACACACTTTGTGGATTTAAGTCCCAAGCTTTACGCAGATATTTTTGGAAATGAACAATGTATATACATAAAGTTATGGGTGTGAAACCTAATGTACTACAGTCACTCAGGTACAAAATTTATCGAGATTTCCTCGAAAAATTGAACAAGTGTTCAGGGGACCCAATATCAGTTCCATTTGCGTGCTCACCAGGTCTACACCGAATGGGTAAGCGGCACATTGAGGTAGATGGAATATCAACCTTACCTTGGGGGCACTATCGAATGCCTGAGTAAAAATCTTTTTTTACCTCCCTACAATAGTTTCAGCACCACAATATATGCAGCTCACCCATGACATCACAACTATCACCACTACCATGCTGTCGATGATGTCCATCTGCCATAACCACTGCACGTACCTCCTGTTACACGGCCAACTTCACAGCTAACTATTGCTGCCCACATCACCAATTAATGCTGCTATCTGTTTGCCTATCTGTAAGGCCTACCAGTATCAAGAATATGTTTTACAAAATAATAAGAAGAATGTCACAGTGTGACAAATCATCTACTGGAAACTCTTTGTGTGAGTGTTTGTTGTACCCTGTTGTCAGTGTGTGTGTGGGAATTACCTGGATTTTACAAATGAATGCCTCAGACATGGGTCATTATTACCTCTTCAAGAGCGAGTAAATATTATATATACACTTAGTTTTAGTTGAAAAGGACGTCAGACACAACAATATATTACAAGTGAAAATATTTTGTTAATCATTTTTGCAAATTGTGTAATCTGTGTCAGACAATTTTTGTAACAGCAGTAGTAGTATCAGTAGTAATAGTAGTTGTAGAAGTAGTCAGAGTAGTAGGCTTAAGTTATCTTGTTCTGAAAATGTCTTGATGTTGTGAAAAATGATTGGTACTTTAGTTTGTAAGATGATTGTTATAAAGTATGCGAAATATTTTATGCATATATTTGTTTAATTGGTAAAATTAAGTGTGATTGAAAATGTCTTTTAGTATGTAAGATGATTGTCTTAAAGTATGTCAAAATGGTTTTGTATATATTTGTTTAATTGGTAAAATGTAGTGTCATTGAAAATGTATTTTAGTGTGCCGATGTTTGTTGTAAATAGTTTTAGCTCTAAAGGATAATGCTTTGAAGGAAAAAAAAACAAGGAATTCTTGAAATAAAATATTATTGAATAAAATTTTCTCTATATTAGATTTGAATACTGTGACTTGTTATTTATAAGTTTGTAAAAGATACCTGTGTCATTATCTAATATATTGTTTATTACTTAACTGAAATATAAAAAAATCTTGGTATTCATTGAAAAAGTCAGAGAGTATCAGTGTTCCTTTGAATACAAAGCCTGGTAACAGCTTATTTGTTTGTTTCTCACTTTCTCAAATAAGTGAAATATTTACAAGTTGATGAGGTATAAAAAGAAATATTATATATTAAAAACTAACATTTCAATTAAAATGTAATAAAACAAACACACTCTGTAAAGCTAAGGAGAGAAACGAACACATCGGAATGAATTCTGAAATGGAAGGAACAGGCTTGGATATCTCGAGAAAACTTTACTGGGCTGTTGGCCATAAACCCTAGGGAATTTAACTATACTGAAAGTTATACACACAAAAACCTTTTCAGGGGCCAGGTTCAATGAGCCCTTTGCACCACACCATAGTGTTTACTTTCTGTCCTACAACTGGGAAAGTTCAACCAATTCTAAAAAAAATATTTTTCCCGCAGCATCAAGATTACAACTACTGCAGAATCAACATGCAGATATCTGGTGGTGAAAAAAAACACAATAAAACTGTACACAAAAAAATCAGAAAACATAATTGAAAACTTAAAAAATAAAATTGTTCTCATATTTCACAAAGATACATTTAATTTGTTACACTAGCGCTGTAAATTTCACTGACTTGACAGAAAAACAAATGTGTAGTATGTCCCTTTTTTTAAATAATTCACTTTTATACATTCATGTACATGTAGGACAAATAGTGTAATCAAGTCGTTGATAGTAGCTTCGAAAGGAAATAGGTTTCGTCAGTCGTAAATTTAAACTTGGCCATGCTCCACATAATAGCTTATAAGCAGGCGCACATCATATGATCCACTCATTCATTGACTGACTTCCGACACAGACAGGTGTGTTTTCAGGGTGTTAATGTTGCGATTTCATTATGTGTTTTTTTTTATTTTCAAATATTTGTTTTATTTAAAATTTCAGAGTTTTTCATCTAAGTCTATAATTAAACAGTGCTTCACTGAGCTCGCAGTCGGACAGACATGTTTTGGGAGAGGTGCAATTTCATTATGTGTGTTAATAAATTAATTCCTCTTTTACATGTGGATTACATTTCTAAAGTTCGTCCTCACCAGTCTCACAGGCAGCTGGACGTGTAAGGTATGTGCTAGAGGCATCACATAGTGTCATATATCTTGTTATTGTGTTTATTTAATTTATAGGGACATTTTTTACACATGGTTGATTGTTTTTCCATACTGCACACTCATGTATTTGTAATATTTACGTAGTTGGTTCGTTCGTTATACTTATCTCGTGTAAATGATATTGCTAGCATACAGCTCGGGGTAGGCTAATTCATCTCCCTAGTTAAATTTCATACTGGAGTGCCATGTATTTCCACTTATTACTCACGTAGTTGTGATTGTATGAAATTTGCAATCCAATGTGTGTAATTTATTCATACGTAGAACACTCTGAATTTCTCTAACATTTAATTGCATTTGGAATAATACTACCATTCAAAGTCGCCTATCTACCAGCACGGTCTACGAGCAACATCACTAATGAACAAAAAAAATGTACACTTATGCCACTCTTTCACCAAAACTCACCACATGTATACCCCATCCCCAACATGCCACACATCATTTGTGTATCAGAGCTCACAGGGTGAGGAAGTACCAGAGCTCCTGCTCCAAACAAACAAAAAATAAATAAAATAGTAAAATTGACCTTTAGTACATTCTTGTACCAATATAAAAAATTTTCCCTTTCGATACATTTAACCTTTTCATTAAATATTACTCTTTCAATAATTTAACCATTTCATTTAATTCAACCCTTTCATTTACTTTAACCATTTCATTTAATTTAGCCCTTTCAATTTAATTTAGCCCTTTCAATTTAATTAACTTTTTCTATCAATTAAGTTAACCCTTTGATATCAAATTAATTAGGTCAATCAAAAAAGGTGACAGCCCTTTGTATCTGAAACCAGCCCGCCCCTACTACTCACAGTGTTGGTAGAGTTATGTAGCTACTTGTCACTCCTGGGCCTAAGTTCACGACTGGCGAGCATTGAAGAACGTCGCTTGTAGCGATCGGTCTTTAGGGTGGATCCAACGAGAGAGGTGTGTCAACCCCCTAAAAACATTCACGTCGTCGAGAAACTGTCCTATGAAACAATGTCCGAATTGTTTAAAATACTGATATTATTGTATCAGTTTAGTTTTGTTTTCTGAAAAATTACGATGAGAGAGTGCCTCCTCGCAAACTCGATAATCTGGGCATGCACCGCCACATTCGGGAAGTGGCCTAACCCTCTTCTTCCCATAAACAGAAAGTGTGTATCCTCTCGTGACTGGTGGTCTGCTAAGGGATGATCACACTAGCGACATCGCTGCAGGGGGTTGTTTACGGGCGTTGTGCGTATCGCAGCACGCGCGAGCTCAACCATCTGGAGACAGAGCTGAGAGCACCAAGGCAGCACGCCACACCATGTCGGCAAATCTGATCAAATGTTTAAGGCGAGGGTTGTAGATGGCGCAGTGCGGAAGAGTTGCTAGGCGGGGGCTGTGGTCACGCCAACCCGGCCCTGATGCTCCGTCACGCGAGGAGGAAGACGTCATGATACCGCGCCCCCCCCCCCCTACGTCGAAGCAACCCTCTTATTAACCACGCTATCCACCACCTTTATCTGCTAATCAACCATTTCCCTTGCTCATCCCGCATTCGTAGCAGGCGGGCGCCGCTACCACCTTGCTCCTCTATCGCGCCGCCACCACCACAAATATTTCACATAAATCGCAGCCATTGTAATGGCGGCGCGTTTATCGACGAAACATCTTATTGCGCCTGATGCTAGGCTACGGACTTTTCTTATTTTTCACTACCTGCCTTCGCGTTGCTAGGTCGAATATTTCATGGCGTGTAATCTCCTCGCACTGCACAAGTTAACCGAAATAAATTAGAACTTTTATAGAATTCTTCATTCGAAACTCCTACTAAAGTTTTTTTTTTTTTTTTTTCACAAATGAGAGTGCGTGATTAATAAGAGTGAGGTGTAAGAAGCAATCTTCATAAAGTTTTAGAAAGAGCCTATAACTCAAATAATGTTCTTCATAAATTCATGTTTAGCCTCTGCATAAAAAAAACTGCATCCAGTTTCATGTAAAACGGTTTCACAAATAATAGTCTTAATATGGTTTATAATGATGACTTTTTGTTGATGGTATAGTGGACTAAACCGTTTTCATTTTTTACCTTAGTTTCTTTCTAACAACGTTCTCATAATGAAGAACATATTGATGGTTAATGCAGTAATAATTAACAGGTGCATATGAAAGTGGAAAAACCATTTTTTACATTGTAAATAGCTAAAATGGTAACGCTTATGAACTATAATTAATAGAACCATCACTTGCTTTTTTTTCCACACAATTCCTTAAACAAACTTTTTAAGAGAACATTTTTAATCAAAATGTTGTGCAAAGCAATAAAAGGACAACAGTAAAAATATGTCACGAATCAAACAATTTATTTTGGCATGATCTCTTAAGCATAGCTAATTTTTTTTATCAATCCGACATGGCTGTATTAATCACATTTTTTGAACAAAACCTATTATGATATATTCTTGCTTTTGGGGGCGATATTATGTGATATATTCTTTCTTTAGGGGGCGATATAATGTTATATATCCTGCTGTTACTTCTGCTGACTTTGCTATGGTATAAATTAAGCAAAGTCATTGTTAAATGTTCCCCACAGAATGTCCTAAAAACCTTGAGAACTATTCAAAAAATGTATTAATACGCCAGTAAAATATGGAAAATGTTCTGCATATTTTAAGAAGTCTCTTAAATGCAGAGAATCTGGGCCAACTGTACCAGAGGAAACTATTTTTTGGTTCTGACTCTTGTCCAAAACGATTTTTTTTATTTACAAACGTTCCGGATTTCCAGTTGTTTGATGATTTAATACGTAACTTCCTTACCATGAGAGAGCATATCACATAGCAAGTATCAAATATACATGGATAAATAAGAGATTTATTCCATTAACGTTTATTTTTAAACCTTTCAAAGTCAATTCAGGTGCATAAAGGTGTAAGTTGAATTGGAATGAATTTTTTCACATCTCATACCTTCGTATAGAGAACTGGTTTTAAATAGTTTCCTAATTGTACAAAGTCGGTGGGTTTAACGTGAATAAACTCACCCAGTGCTAATTGTATTTCTTTAGTACCTATAAATCGCTATTACTCGTCTGCACTGAAAAAAAAAAATTTTGTGGCGGTCACAAAATTATTTTGTTGGTATTGACCCTGCCAATTTTTTTGTGGCGTACACAAAAAAATTTGTGCCAGCTACAAAATGTCGTGTGTACACCACAAAAATTTGGCAGGGTGAATACCAACAAAATATTTTTGTGACTGCCGCAAAATATTTTTTCAGTGTGTTTCGATAAAACGAAGATGCGAAGTGCTCTCGAAGGAGGAGTGTGAACTCACGCTCGTAATGGCTTACCTGTGCCACTCCATGTCCAAAAAATTGGCACACGACACATATATGTATATTACGTTATCTCCAGTCACGAATTCGAAATTCCTTAGCACCTTCAGCAGTAAACACTTTATGATAATTGTAGTTTCATCAAGGCAGGTTCTATCCCTTTAAAGTGTTTCTCATTTTAAATCTAATTTTGTGTACTGACTTCCACAATTTCCAGAAGATGGCTGAATATTGTTTATGCATGACCAGTAGAGAAAATGACGTGGATGGTAGTTTAACATGCAATATTTCTTAGACGGTTAAGTATTTATTCATTTATATTCCCTACAATGCCTGTTGAAATGTGCATCCGTGTTTTTAGTTTAACTTAAGCAGACAATGTAGATCGGTACGGTTCCGAGTTTAGCATGGCCGTGCTGAAACATCTACTACAGAGAACAATGGTAGCTTCTCGTAACCCAGTATAGGTACGGTGCGTGTTACTGCGTGGACGATTACAGTCATTCAGGAGCTTGCCCTCACGGCTTCGTAGTGCACAGCAAGGTATAACAACAAACATGTGCAACTTCTTTACAATGAGACACTGCCAGATATTTGACACACAGCTCACGACTGAAATACACGTAGCCCTAGATGAATCACCGTAATGAATAAGACGATACTGACACGACACTAAAAATGATAAGAACAGCATAGAGAGTGTGATTAATGTTAATTTGACAAACCAAATTACCCTGTAAAGAACTTTCAACCAGAAACTTAAAAACCACGGTAACCAGTACAAGTTTAGTTCGCGTGCCACGTCTTGGCAGATGAATTCCGTAACGCACAATGGAGTATGTCCGCGTAGACGCACAATGGAGTATGTCCGCGTAGACGAGGCGCACAGACTAAAACTGGCAATGAGACAGTCGAGTGTTTAGCTTTGAACTGTGTTTGGCGGTTAGCTCGCAAAACTAGCTTGGCATGTGTAAATATAATACAAATTGAAAAAATAAAGCTCACTTTGAAATCAGGCAGGTTATTCAAATCAGTAAAGACATAAGATCAAAGTTTTCGTGGTTGATTGAAATTCTTCCCACATTCAATACGAAAATTAATAAAATATCTTGAATGTATTTTCTTCCCTAAAGGATTTCCTAGTTTAAGCCCTCGTACCTCAAACGCCGCGCCGTCTAGAGTTCTTGGAAATGATCTACGTTATTCGGGCATTGAATTATGTGTAAGTAATTAAAATAATTGCACGGCTCTAGCCCGTTCAAGGCCTCTTCTACCCAAAAACACGGCATGTCTTCTGCCATATCGGGCGGCCTGTGTTTAATGACGGACACGTAACTAATATTACTAATTAGTACAAATCCAACATACCTGGTCCTTCGCCAACATTCCCTTATGAAAAGATTAAAGTAAATATTTTTCACATAAAAATTACTAAAATATAAAATTTAAAATGAAATTAACGTACTTAGCATATAAAAAAATTAACATTTGTGTTACACGCACTTGCTGTTATTACTCTCGACGATAGGGCATGGTACACAAGTACGTGTTTACATGATAGGGCATGGTACACAAGTACGTGTTTACATGATAGGGCATGGTACACAAGTACGTGTTTACATGAATGCTCCTTGATCACATTAGACTTACAAACACACAAGTGTCTCCACAGCAATTCTGTTCTGCAATAAAACATAAATCGGTGTTCAGAAACTTCTTTACACAACACGATTCACCGTTATTGTCTTTATAGGCTTAGGTGAGCCCGAAATGTACGCACAGGCGAATGTTGTGAAAGACGATTTGCAAGCTAGTACTTCATCAGGATGCTTGTTTCGGAAGACCACGGGAAGAAGTTGTTATGTGGTGTGTGCGCATACACTCATGAGCAGCTAGATACACCTTCCGTGTTCGATAGATTGCTTGTGGTCGTCCTGTCGAATGGAATATTGCCCAGCCGCATATGAGTGGGACGTCATCAGACCTTGTGCTGAACATCTGAGCAGCAGTCGAGCACATAATGGAAAGAAGCCAGATCTCAGCGAATTTAATTGTGGCCATCTTCTCCGACGTCATGCAGGCACCATGGGCCACCGTGTCAAGTATTGTGAGTTCATGGATTAGAATAAAACGACTGACGCCAGGGACAATTGGCGAGGCGTACAACTTATCGATGGCAGGGGTTGCCGTCGACTTACTCTGTTGGTAATAGCGGTTGGACAAGTCTAAGTGCAGCAGATATCTCACCAACTATATGCAGCACCATAACGATGTGTAGACAACTATGGTCCAACTGGCGGCCTTCGGGCCAAATGCGGCCCGCGGGGCCATTTTGTCTGGCTCGCGATAGTATTAGCTGTTTTACTTTGCGGAATGCCTTAAAAAATATTTTCATATATTTTCTGTCAACTACCCATTATTTTAATATTTCATATTTAAATGGTTTGTTAATTTTGAAATGTTGATTTTTTTTTTTTTTTTTTTTTACTAAATGCTGATATATAAGACAGTAGTGTACAATGTTTAAAATTGTTTGTTGATGAAATTTTGATGCGAGTTGATATTTTTAAAAGTGTAGAAATTAGATATTTATTGGTACAATTCTAATAATACAAATATGGTTAACTCTTGAACTGTTATGCTGGCCCGCAGTGTATCGTAAGAAAAATTTTTTGCTGGCGACTGAAAAATTGTTGGACCACACTGCATCCAGAACCATTTCCTCACTATGTGATACAGAATACGCCACTCCAATGGGGTTCCCCTGGGGCAGTGGTGGTGTAGTGGTTAGACTACTCTCCTCCCACCTAGGCCAACCGGGTTCGGTTCCCGGCTGGGTCGCACTCGGGCTTTCACACGTAAGAATCGTACCGGACGATACTGCTGGTCTGCGGGTTTTCTCAGGGATCTCCCGTTCCCCACGCCCTTGAATTCCGGTGCTGCTCCATACTCACCTCGCTTCGCCGTCAGCGGCTCTCAAGACTTCAATGTTAAGGGTCTTATGTACAGAAAAGTTTTCTGTGAAATCGTGTTGCCAGAAAGTATAAAAAACTATTGTCTATGTAGCTAAACTTATTAAGTTTATTACTGGAGAAAAAATTCGTGGAAGTGGTCAAATATCGCATTTTTAAAGCTTCCCTGTGAAGTTTATTTAAGCGGCAAGAGAAAAAAAACGATTGTACTCAGGTAGTTTGATCTGTGTACTTTCATCGCATGTAATAAAACTCCACAGTTACAGATCTAGTTTACACAGTAAAGCGTTAGGACGGAAACACTGCACGCCTTGCGCGTAGGAGCTATGAGGCTCTAGGCGTGCGTGTGAGTGTCGCCCGTATCGCTCCCTCGCTTCTTGACCTTCGACGCGCAGCTACATAATCATCTTAAGAGCCGCCCAAAGCTCTCCGCTCCACTAGGGTTACTCTGTTTACCGCACGTCAGAAGACCCAATGATTAACGTGGTTGCGGGAACTCCGCCATTGGACGTTCGACACATGGAAGAAGGTTGCCTTGACGGATGAGTTGAAGTACACGTTGATACAAGCCGATGGTAGGACACGAGTGCGTCTCCCAGCACATGAAGTGACGAATTCCTCGTGTCAGCATAGTACAGTTCGGGCCCGTGGTGATAGTATCTTCGTATGGGGATTGTTTACATGGATACATGTGCCATAATCCCTCGCAGACAAACTATATAGACCGGCTGACAGATCACGTATTCCCATTTTTGTACCTACAGCAACCTGCAGGAGATCTGTACATACTGGAAGAAAATGTACCTGCCTACCGCTCCTGAATTGTGACTGGCTGGTTGGATGAACAATGTGGACTTGAGGTTGGATGCCTGCTCTCCGAGATCACAAGACCTCTGTCCTATCGTGCAGTAAATGAATGCTGTGGAGAGGGATGCGAGCGTCGCGGATTCTGTACTGAGTGATCTCCTCGCATTGTGGGAGTCTGTACAGCGATCATGGATCAGTATGGCGCCTATTACAGTGCGGCGTGGAGTCCATGCGACGCCGCATCGCTACCATCATTAGGGCGAAAGGTGGTTGGCGCTACACGCTACTAGGCGTGTATCTGTCATTTAACTGCTAATGAGTGTATTGTTCAGGTGTATGGAAATCAAACTGCATAATTGAAACCAATTTTTTGTGTACATTTTTATAGGTTCGGTGTAATCGTCGCTGGATTTACATTCATACTTGAAAACATTGATGTAGTATTTTATTTCGTGGATTACTTTATCGTGTTATCGCTATCGCTATTCCCCCTGAACCTGATAAAGAGAGAGAGAGAGAGAGAGAGAGAGAGAGAGAGAGAGAGAGAGAGAGAAAAGAGCTTCAAATTTCTATGTGTCAACTTGATATTTTTTTATGATCTGAAAAATAATAGTTTACATAGTTGAAATCAGCTCAAAATTTTTCTACATTTTTGTATATTGTCTTTATACTAAATCCTTGTCACTGATTTTCTCTCAAGTCCACAATTATCACTACAAATTCTTGAATATTTTTTATAAGACATAGCGGAATTAATTAGTGATCATTTATTTTCGATCATTATAAAACCAGTAGGCATGGAACTGAAATAATAAGTAAATTTCGTTAAGTTGGCTACTAAAATTGTTTTCTCAATTGTAATGCAGCATTTATATTTTGTGTGGAACTGGCACAGATTCATTTTGGTCAGGCTCTTCAGTAAATTTTTTCGATTGATGCAGTTCAGGTTAAAAGTATAATAACGTAGTCCGATGGCAACGTGTGCCGATTAAATCTATATTTTCGCTTCACAAGTTCAAATTTTTAATGACGTTTCGACTTCATGTATGTACGACTATTAGCCCGTAGGCCTACATTAAAAGACAATTTATTGGAACTTACGGTTTTTAAATATCATGTGCGGTAAGATTTGTAACACATTACAAATATTATTTTGATAATACCTGGAATCGAATTGTAAAATATTGAAAGTGTACTAAATTTTACAAACCGGTAGGTAAATTATAAAAATTTGAAATGGTGAAAACGTGTGAAAATTTCATATTCGTTCAAATCAACACGCGAAGTTAAACTGAAAACTAGGGTGTTGTTTACTAGCATATTTTTAACTAAGCCCCCTTTAGTACCATGCTAACAGAATCTTATTGATTAGGCCATCTAAGTAATTCCGTATCACTGAAACAAACTGCCATAACAGAACTGTCACATACCAGTTACAACTGTAGTGAGAAATGGCTCACAATGTTAAAGAACTACGATTGCAGATAGATTTGTTCTCCTTGCTGGTACCTCACACATAAATTTCTTCGTTTGTTATTAATAGGTAAGTGATTGGGCCACGCTGACTCAAAACAAAGTGGTTCTAGCTCAGCCCGCCCACCTAGGCAATAACATCACGATACCCAGCTGCCACACATTGTTATTCACATGCGAGAAACATGGCGGACGTTACGTTGGGTGGTACTATAGGTTATCTCACGTTATAGGCTGTTCACGGTAAAATTAGCACTTTTGAAGACCCTGCTTATGATCTACTTGTATGCACGATGTGTATTGTTCCGCCTTGTGTAATATTAGCGTTGCCATGAGCCCGATCCCTTTATTCAAGCGCCGATCAAGTGAAACTGAGAAATTATTGAAAAAGTAAATATTGTACAAATCTGCTAATTTTTATACTCCGATGCATTTAAAAAAACATAAAGTGAAATAAATAATATGAATTTTCACTAATGGTTTCTTAACACTTATTATTTGACGTGGCACAACTTTCCCTCTATCGTTACCAACTTCAATGGGCGCATGTCACTCAGTGCGACTGTTAAATTATATGCAGGTAGGGGCAGGGACTTCTTTCTAAGGTTGATTTCTAAAGTGCTCAATTTTTCGTGAACAGCCTTTACTCTAGTTTCTTCCGCCCTGGCATTCAGCCAACTCTAACCCATAGGCTCTCATTCAAAATTACCCTTCAAGGGTATAGGAAGCTTCAATGTCTCAGTCGAAAGTCCGTCAGAATGTTGGTATTACGCTTTACCTTGGGCAAACGGCTGTCAGTTTCATGGAAGCGAACGATGTATTTCTGTACTCCTAACAAAATAAAATATTTGAAATACTGTCCGGCAGATTATACCTATGTAATCATGCATCAGAAAATATTATGTTGGTGCATAAACGACTTAACTAAGGGCATGTAGAGGATATGATTCCTGAAATATAAAACAAAGGTAAAATATTTGGATATTACGCAGTAGTTGTGAATATCAATTAAACATCTCCTAAAGAAATGACCATTCGAAATTTATTATATTTATCTGAATTAAAATTGGTAATATCCCCTTTTCAAAATTTAACCAGCTCATTTCAAGCAAACTGATCAAAAGTGATCAATGATATGGATCACCAAGAAGTCTGCATAAGGAATTGATACCTACCTTTAGAAAAAGTGGTATGGATTGCACTGTACTCATCGTACTGTAAACCGATGTTACTTTGCACCAGCTGCGGTAAATTGTACAACTCAGAATGTTGGTTTTGCAGCAGCCATCTGGTGAGCAGACTAGCAAGCATTACCTGGATAGACAACATTAGACATTACAAATACTTATCTACAGTCCTCTGTTTCTTTGCAAAATGTTGGCACCAAAACCAACATTTTGAGTCGCGCAAGTTCTCCAGTTGTTGCACTGTAACCCCAGTTTATGGCATCTGATTTACGGTAAGTGGGGCACAGTTAAGTTCCTGCGTTGTATTTGATTTCAGCCTATTGTACTATATGATCCCGCATAACGTAAATGTTGACATTGCCGTGGATCAATGGTCTGGTATTCATGCAGAAATGAAGTGAGGCTGTGAAATCATTGAAATAAAATTATAAGCGTTATGCCCATCCTCACCCAGCTGTTTACGAAACAAAATATTTGTGTTCTGTATAATTTTTAATGGCACACTTTAAATAAAACCAAAATATACAGAAATACTCTTCGTAATCATTTGCCAACATCATTATCACTTGGAACGTCTGCCTAACACATGAACTGCAATGCGACATCTTTTAAATACGGTTTTTAAGACGAAGGATGGTAGGTAGAGCTTAACGTCTCGTCGACAGCGAGGTCGCAAAAGACGGAACGAGTTGCTCGGAGAAGCAGGGACGGGGAAAGAATCAGCCGTGGCCTGAAGTAAGGAATGAACCCAGAATTCGCCTGTAGTAATTTCGAGACATTGTGGAAAACATAAATCAGACAGTGGCGTTTACTCTATAGATGCAAGGTAAGCAATGCTCACCCTGTAATTATTGGAAATATTTGATCCTGTATAGTTTTCGCATTGACTTTAAACACATCTAATTATGAGATTCCCGTTTCTGATTCGAGAAACAGAGTTTTAATAACTCCCGTACTGTACAAGCATGGTGCTGCTATCTAGTAGTTATTTCCACAAACGGGAGCGACAATCGATGAATCGAACTCGCAAGAAACAACACGCCACAGGCTCGACCACGTTCCTTCGGCAGAGTCCTACATTTTTCCTTTAAACGTGGATAAAAGTGTTTGGGAAAACGGGAGTTTTCTTATAATTTGTAATAAACTCCCTAAATAACATTCAGTTTCGTTATTATTACATTCATTTTTCTTCTGTTTTTATACCTAATATTAGGTATTATAAAACGGCAAATACTTTTGGAGGGTAAGCAAAGTTGGAAGCTGCGTTTGTTAGTAGAAATTGCTTACCCTGTAAAATAAAACACTCTACACGCAGGATGGCCGGACCGGAATCCTCCCGAAAGCGAGTCCTAATATTTACTACTGCACCACCTCGCCAGTTTCTATGACGAAACTAATAAACGCGTTCCAAATACATTTCCATACAAAAAACTAGCCCAGACGAGGACGGAATGGTAATATAGTCCATTCACGGTTATTACCCACTTTTCTAAAGCCCTGCTTAGGTTCAACTTACATGCTATTCCTCCGCCTCAGGCAAATAAATCTTATCCGAGTCTCGAAATTTATACCAAAGTGATAACGCACCACAACCGTGCGCAGTGTGTTTAATAATATTGTCACGTGCTCGCTGCTTCTCAACCCGCGCGAGCGAGTGGAAGTGAAGGACAGCGGTTATATGATAGCGGCGGCTGGTGGCCGCGTGTCTGTTACAGGAAGCGAGCCGACGCGATAGTCCTTGTTTTACTGTGCGTGCTGCTGACCCTGGTTGTTTTGAGTTTCTGCTGCTGGGTGAGGAATTTTCTATTTGTTTGCTGGCCTAGATTCTGTCCGCATGACTCGGGGCGTGTTGAATTTTTCAGGTCAAGGCCAGCAAAGTATTAACTGTGCGACAGACCTCCAGGCCGGGAGTTGCTGATGAGTGAATGTATTGATAAGTTTCGAGCGATAGAAAACGAACGGTGAGAGAAGTAACCAGCTGGTAGGGAAATCTGCTACTGCGAGTATCGAGCAGTTAAGAGTGCGGCTGGCAGGCTGGACTATTGGACTAAATGCTTGAGTGAAATACATTTCAAATAATGGTAAGAGATAGAATGAACATGTGTTAATAATGAGTTTGAGTTAATTGACAATAACTGAACAGAGACATAAAGAAGAATGTTAATTACAGTTGAATTATACATTAAATAATTCGCTCACTAAGAAATAAAAAATGTATGGGCGTAGATAGATAAATGAATGCTATAAATAATAACTGTGTGAAAAAATTAGAAATCAGATTTAGTTCTTTTATTATTTTTAAGACCTCCATCCCTAACGAATTCAGATACGCCCCTCAGGCGTCCTATGTTACACTTGTGTCAGAAGTGGGATGGAGGCAAATATTAATTAATCAATCGTACGTAAAGTTAGATTATAGGCAAGCAGTTAGTTATTTTTAAACAATTTATTCATTGTGATGGATGTGGGTGAAAATAATTAAGACAGTTCTGTACAACTGACAGTGAATATTAACAAGAGAAATGTCTGCAGAGCTGGAAGTACTGCGGGCATTGATTGAGGGGCTGTGTAGCCAAGTGAGCGCAAGAGCAAATGGCTTGAGGGTAGACATAAATAAACAAATTAGTACTGTGAAAGACAGTGTAAATGAAACCGTAAATACCTAAACTAGTTCTGCAGTAAATTGTGTAAATGAGAATGTAAATAGCCAGATAGGTACTGTAAGTGATTGAGTAGATAAGAAGATAGACTCTGTAAATGAGAATGTAAGCAGGAAAATAGAAGGTATTAGCGAGTTAGTAAACACGAGAATTGGCTGTGTTAACAAGAACATGGGCAGTGAAATAGAAGTAGTGGATAGTGTCTGTGAAAGAATGGACAACATTGAGAATGAAATGAATCAGAAGATCAGTGCAGTAAAGAAGCAAAAGGAGGAATTTCTTCAACAACGAAGTTCCACAAGCCCCACATCGACAGACGAGAAAAGTGGGGACGTTGTACGAGTCGTCACCAACACAGCCACCTCGGAGGAGAGCCAACAGCCTTGTGGAATTGGTCTCACTCTGCCATGAGTGGGGAAGTGCGTCTCAATTAAGTCGGCCCCCTACGATGGCCAGACTTCATGGCGGGAGTACAAACACCAGTTTGAAATAATCACCACCCTGAATGGCTGGGCAATCTAACCGTGGGATTACTACATCGCCGCTGTTGTGAGAGGCCCTGCACTGAGCGTACCCCGCACTAGTGTCGGCCTTGGAGCTGCGTTTTGGAGACCGGTACCTGTAACATGCCCACCATGCCGCACCCAGCGACCAGGAGAGCCACTGCAGGAGCTATGGCAACACGTTGTGCTGCTCTCCCGCCTAACTTTAGAAAGGTGTCCCGAGGAGGCACGCGACATTATCTCAGTCGTCTTCTTCATCGGTGCCACAAAAGATGCAGAGATACGACCAGCAGTACGTCTGGCTCCACCCCACAACAAGCAGTACGTCTGGCTCCACCCCACAACAAGCAGGACTGTCTGGCTCCACCCCACAACAAGCAGGACTGTCTGGCTCCACCCCACAACAAGCAGGACTGTCTGGCTCCGCCCCACAACAAGCAGGACGGTCTGGCTCCACCCCACAACAAGCATGGCTGTCTGGCTCCACCCCACAACAAGCAGGACTGTCTGGCTCCACCCCACAACAAGCAGGATGGTCTGGCTCCACCCCACAACAAGCAGGACTGTCTGGCTCCACCCCACAACAAGCATGACGGTCTGGCTCCACCCCACAACAAGCAGGACTGTCTGGCTCCACCCCACAACAAGCAGGACTGTCTGGCTCCACCCCACAACAAGCAGGACGGTCTGGCTCCACCCCACAACAAGCAGGACTGTCTGCCTCCACCCCACAACAAGCAGGATGGTCTGGCTCCACCCCACAAAAAGCAGGACTGTCTGGCTCCACCCCACAACAAGCAGGACTGTCTGCCTCCACCCCGCAACAAGCAGAACTGTCTGGCTCCACCCCACAACAAGCAGGACTGTCTGGCTCCACCCCACAACAAGCAGGACTGTCTGGATCCACCCCACAACAAGCAGGACTGTCTGGCTCCGCCCCACAACAAGCAGGACGGTCTGGCTCCACCCCACAACAAGCATGACTGTCTGGCTACACCCCACAACAAGCAGGACTGTCTGGCTCCACCCCACAACAAGCAGGACTGTCTGGCTCCACCCCACAACAAGCAGGACGGTCTGGCTCCACCCCACAACAAGCAGGACTGTCTGCCTCCACCCCACAACAAGCAGGATGGTCTGGCTCCACCCCACAACAAGCAGGACTGTCTGGCTCCACCCCACAACAAGCAGGACTGTCAGCCTCCACCCCGCAACAAGCAGGATGGTCTGGCTCCACCCCACAACAAGCAGGACTGTCTGGCTCCACCCCACAACAAGCAGGACGGTCTGGCTCCACCCCACAACAAGCAGGACGGTCTGGCTCCACCCCACAACAAGCAGGATGGTCTGGCTCCACCCCACAACAAGCAGGACTGTCTGCCTCCACCCCACACAAGCAGGATGGTCTGGCTCCACCCCACAACAAGCAGGACTGTCTGGCTCCACCCCACAACAAGTAGGACTGTCTGCCTCCACCCCACAACAAGCAGGACTGTCTGGCTCCACCCCACAACAAGCAGGACTGTCTGGCTCCACCCCACAACAAGCAGGACGGTCTGGCTCCACCCCACAACAAGCAGGACTGTCTGCCTCCACCCCACAACAAGCAGGACGGTCTGGCTCCACCCCACAACAAGCAGGACTGTCTGGCTCCACCCCACAACAAGCAGGACCTTCTGGCTCCACCCCACAACAAGCAGGACTGTCTGCCTCCACCCCACAACAAGCAGGATGGTCTGGCTCCACCCCACAACAAGCAGGACTGTCTGGCTCCACCCCACAACAAGCAGGACTGTCTGGCTCCACCCCACAACAAGCAGGACGGTCTGGCTCCACCCCACAACAAGCAGGACTGTCTGGCTCCACCCCACAACAAGCAGGACTGTCTGGCTCCACCCCACAACAAGCAGGACTGTCTGGCTCCACCCCACAACAAGCAGGACGGTCTGGCTCCACCCCCACAACAAGCAGGACGGTCTGGCTCCACCCCACAACAAGCAGGACTGTCTGGCTCCACCCCACAACAAGCAGGACTGTCTGCCTCCACCCCACAACAAGCAGGACGGTCTGGCTCCACCCCACAACAAGCAGGACTGTCTTCCTCCACCCCACAACAAGCAGGACTGTCTGCCTTCACCCCACAACAAGCAGGATGGTCTGGCTCGATCACTAAAGGTGGAGTCAGCAAGACAGTGAGCCCCACCCTGACGTCCGGTACGGGCAGTGACGCTGAAACATGACGTGGAAGACAGATTAACTAAGGCACTGAGTGAAATGCAGATGACCATAAGGGACATCGCTTTCAGGGTCCGTGCATTTTCTTGCGTGAGATGTAATATTATCGACATGAGTATGTTTTGGTCCAAGGAGAATAGAAGTAGAATGCGTAAAGCTTTATCCCCATTTTCCGTACCGTGTTAAATCGCGGCCGTTTATTTTCGTTCCGCAGTTTATTTTCTTCGGGAAACTGGTGAAGTGTCGTATTTACTGAATGATTCTCCAAATTATTTCATATCAGTGGCAGACAAACGCATCTAACGATTACCATAGAACAACATGCGTTCAGGAATTGCAAATAACATACAGTAAGTCGGTGTGGTTTTAAGATAATATGTTTCAAAACGGTTATTAGAATGGTTTAAATGTTCGTGGCCTAGAAAACCACCATTAAGTTTTTGTTTTGTAGTGTAAAATGAACATGTTTATTAATATTAAATTAAATACAACCTAAGCCTTAAAGATTTCCGTACTTCCCGAATGTATTTATTAGTCTTCTTTCCGAAGGAAAGATAGGCTTATACAATCACCTAATTGTCTGCCTGGAATGTATGCCCCCCTCCAACCCCCTCAATAACTTATAAACCCGACAACCTATTTTAACCAAACTAGGCCGACATATAATATTTGGTAAGGCCATCAGCATAATGTAAGCAAGGATTTTAAAAAACGATAATGGTATTGATCCAGCGTTTTTGAAGAGAGTGGAAATTGAAAAAGATATTGTTTTTACATTATATCTCGGGAACCACTTCTCATATTTAATTCTAATTTTTAACCTTGACAATGCATTATGGAAATACTGAATTTAGAAATCGATAGGTTTATTGCTTTGCCATTACGGGAAATGGTGCATACTGAAAAAATAAAGAGTTTGCATTATATTTCGGGAACCATTTAACTGGTTTAAACAATATTTGGAACGTTGGCAGTGCATGTTGTAGGTATTGAATAGTGATAATATTATTAATACGCCATTTTAAAAGACAGTGCAACATAAAAATAAAGATTTTATATAATATCTCGGTAACTACAAAACCGATTCCTGATAAAGTTGGTGTATAAATAATGCTATTCTACGCCATGCCCATGTATGTGATTAACATGGAGAAGGCACATTTTCTTTAAATAGCAGCTATATAAATATTTTAGATTTATTTGCAATATCTACCATATTGCTTGTCCAACTTCGACCAAACATCCTATAGTGAAATTATATTTTACAAACATCAAATGTGTCAGTGAATACCCTTTTTTTGTGCCCAATTTTGTAAGATAGCACTACGTTTTAATGTCGAATCTCTGGAAATAAATCAACCGATTCCTACCAAATATGGAACTCAATTAATACTACAGAAGGTGTCATAAACGGAGATATTTTAATAGCTCAGACTTGTATATTAAAAATAGCGGCCATATATACAATTTTGAATGCAACGCTATACGAAACCGTGAAACAAATTTAAACTTAACTTTATATGCTAGCAGTAACTATTACAATGGTAAAATTTGTTTACCAAGGGTCTGTTTTGTCGCCCATTTTGTAGAATAGTGCCACACGAAAAAGTAAAGTTCTGTCATATCTCCGGAAACAATTAACCAATTTCTTCCAAATTTGGCAAACAAGTAATACTGTGGTAGGCCATATGAACTGATAGGCTATATTTTAGAAGGGCCAGGCGCTTATTTCCAAATAGTGCTCAAATAATCATTTTCGAATAGAATGCTATATCTACAAAATATTTTTCCTAATTTTAACCTTACTATTTAAGCTGACAGTATCTACGCAAGTCTCAAATGAGCGTATAAATAAACTTATTTGTCCTCCATAACATAGCATTGCATGAAAAATTAAGTTTCCGTGACCTCTTGAGGAAAACTATTAAGTGATATTTACCAAATTCAGGTCACAAGTTATACTTCTGTTGTCCATCTGAATTTATATGGGTTAAGGAGAGAGCGACATTTTTAAAATAACAGCAAAGTAAATATTTTATGTCGTAATGCTGCACGTGCCAAACATTTTCAACAGACTAGATACTGTATGTAACAGTATCCATTACAAACACAGAATGCAGCACTAAATCTGTGTTTTGTTCTCCAGTAATGAAGATACCACCACATAGAAAATTGAGATTTTTGTTATATAACGGGACCAGTCAACCGATTCCCACCGAACGTTTCACACTAGTAGTGCTACAGTAGGTTGTGTTTCAAGTATGTTTAGCTTTATTTACATTATGGTTACAATATAAATTATTCAGATAAACTTATCATTTTTATTTAACAATTTCACAAATTTAAGTAAAATATGTATAATGAGAAAATCCGTTTTAAGCATCAAATATGCTTACAGAGATCATTTTTGCACCTTTCTGTTGTAATATTTCAGAATATTTCATGCTGGAATGGGTTTCTTATGATTAATTTGTTACCATTTAAATTTTAGATTATTTTTGTTTGTATTTAAATTGAATGTTATGTGCATATATATGTGAAAACTATTTTTAATTGATCATCTTTCTATTCAGTTTAACATTTGTCTGAGTTGCCTAGGGAAACATTGCAAAAAAGCTTAAAGTCAAAAATAATAATCAAGGAAAGGAAATTCTGAATATCTGGAATAATTATCGCTCCATGTAGATAAAATGTTTTGCAATATTTCAAGCTGAATGTTAATAGCGATTTTTTTCAGTATTTTAAGGAGATTATTTTGCATTATAAGAAGAGTGTGGTAAAATTATGTGTCGAGATGGACTGTTGAAGTGATTCTGCAAATGTGGAATATTGAATATTTCCTTGACAGTGGAAACAGCTGCTTTAAATTTTGACAACAAAGACTAACACCAAATATTTATAAATAGTTTTCCAAATTTGAAATAATTCAAATACTTATATATTTTTCTAATCACATATCGTAAGGAAGGATGCAGAGAGTATGTAATATTCATCTTTCAAATTCTGATACCAATCGAAAGTGAGTAGCATCTTAATTTCTCTTTTCTCGTTAATACATATGTTCAACCTCCTTCTTAAATTTTCATTAAATTAACATAATTACTTTATTATTTCCCTTAGCAGTCGTAAAACAATAATTACGGTCTATTAAAATATAGAGCTGATGTTTTCGTGGAATAATGATTTTTGTATATTCAGAGTCATATGTCTTCTTTTAGATACTTATTCTTGGCGCCCACATGTCCTGTGGGTGAAATTTTATTCGTTATATTTTCTATGATAATTCAAAATAACAATATATCATTAATAAAAACCTTTTAAGATTGGCACCGCATACATGGGGCGACGAGATAGTTAAAACAGGACACACGAAGGTATTAATGGTAGTGGTGTAACATCCATAGACATGACTATATACCATGGATAAAGAGGGTAGAGAAGCCTACTTTCTTCGTAGCTCTTTGCACATGGATAGCACAGAGGAAAGGAGTAATATAAATGAGTCAGTTCATGAAGTAGACGTAATGACAATTACAGCGAGGAAGGTGTCGTAGATAACCTATCAACAGCTAGATCATATGCATCCATGGATTCAGAGCGTTCACAAAATGGAGGAGCTAATGTCACGGCAGTGTTTAGAGCCACGAAAAGCCAAGAATCGACCGCGGGTAATAGCAATAGTAGTACTATTAACTTTGGTATATTGACACAAATGTTCGTGCAATTGCAAGCTTCATTAATGTCGCAAACCACTCAATTAGCAGAGATAAAAGTGTCACAAGATTCGCAAACCAATTTGCAACTCATGAGAACTTCACACCACAGCTGCTTCAAGTATAAATATAAATAGTAAAAATTGAAGATAGTTTCTCTCAATTGTCAGTAGTAGAGGCGAATAATTTATCACCTGCTCTGAAAACCCAACTCAATTCGTTGGAAAATCATTTTGAAAATCGTCTCAGTCAAACTGAGAAGGCACATAATTGCATACACCGAGAATTTGGAAAGGAAATCTCGGATCTAAAAGCACAACTATCTCAAAATGCCCGGAGATTGGAAGAAGCATTTATAGAGTCGCAAAAGCAACAAGGAAATGAGACACAAAACACAGTGCGTACAGCTGCTAGTTTAGGTCAGGAATGCCAATCGCCTGTTCATACTGATAATAACTGCTCATTTCATGCTCAAGTGTCTGCAATAGTGAATCCTACTGCCACTTTGATTCATCATCCTGCTAAACAGTGGTCGGGGGAATTCCGATATTCACTAGCCAAAGCAAAGAAAATCCTGTTACGTATTTGAAACGACTGGATGAATATGCAAATATATTTGGGTTAACTGAGGTTGATAAACTCAGATGCTTAGGTTACAGCCTGAAATCTACAGCATTGTATTGGTGGGAAGTTATTCGAGTTACCACACACGGTTTTGAGGAATTTCGTTCTAAACTCCTAAAACAATTTTGGAACTCCAAAATACAAGGGAATTTACGAGCTAATTTACCATTAGAGTAGTTTGATCCTAGATTAGGAAACTCTCTAGAGGAGCATTTCTGAGATATTTATGAAAGATCTTGTCCTCCCACAGCACTTCTGGAGAACGATGAGTTAATACAGGTTATTTTAGCTCAACTTCCTCTGCAATACGAGGAAAAGTGGTCTGGTAGAGTCTATACATATTTAGCTGGTTTTAGAGTTCAGCTACTATGTTTGGAGCAACTGGATCGTTTGTATAGGTTACAGCAAGTTAGGGGTACTGAAAAATAGCAAAACTTGCAAAATCCATTATATTCTAGGGAAAAGTAGGACTCGTCACCTCATAATTAAGTTACATCTAATCCTCGTGTACATACTCTTGACTTACTATACGATGACGACATTCTTGAAAATTCCCATTGGAATAACCAGTATATACAAAAATAGAGCAGGAAAAAGAAAACAAGGTATAATTTTTAATACAAGCGTAGAAATAGGAAACAGAAGGATCAAAAACAAAATGAGGAGTATCAAAGAACCACAACGAACATACGTGCTGTCGAATCTACACATAATAATCTGATTCAGTCAAATTAGTTTGTACCTCTACCTCAATCTCCACATATGTTTATTTATACCTTCCATGCCGCCACCATTTATACCTCAAGCTAGGAACTCAACGCCTACTGTACCATACCCAATGCATCCAATGCAGGTATATTATCAAGGGAATGCACCCCTAAATCCTATGGCCCCTGCATTTTCACATACAACGCCAGATCAATAAAATCCACCGACAATTAACATTAGAGATGGTTCTGTCTCCGAGACACTAAACTAGAAAGGGACAGCGGTATCTGTCTCCGAGCGCTGGTCCCAAGGTCTGGTTTGAACGAGACACCACACGGTAATTTTTGTACTGAAATTTTGTATGTACACGCGAAAGTAAACACGGTATTGCTAAATGATTCTGAACATGAATTTTTAGTGAAGGAGTTTGAAGAGGAAGTACTTAACTGTATTTCTACACTCTGCCCTGAAACTGCTTTAAAATATTTGGAATACCTGTTCCCACACTGCTCGATAGTGGAACTGAAGTTATTTGTATCAGCGAAACATTAGTACAGGAAGTTGAGAACAATGGTTGCAAATTACCTTATTTACCAGTTCCAGGGTTAAAAATAAAGCGTGTAACATCTAGATCGAGTCCGATTGTAAATCGTAAAACTACCATAGAGATCGAAGGTTTAGGTGAAAACAAGGTAATGGCAGTTCTGATAGTAAAAGGGTTGGCCAAACCTCTTATACTTGGTGCAGATTTTATGACCCGATTCAAAATTGTACTGAACTGTGGAGGTCGGTTAATCACAGCTCCAGACAGTTCTCCTACGCCTATTGCGTCTGATGCTTGGCATATGACCGATAAGTTTGTTGGTCTGTTGAAGTAAGATTTTGGCCTATTTCATATGAGTTAGACCAAAATAATGCTTTGACTGAAGATATTTCACAAGCTATTGCTGTAGTTACTACTATAAACGATATGTAAAAGGCTCAGTTGTACCACGTTTTATCCAAAAACCAGTTAAGTTTTTCCGAAGTGCCTGGCAGAAGTTCTTTGTATGAAGTGAATATGAAGATCATTGAACATGAAACTTTTAATACGAAACCATATCCAATCCCTGTTACATTCCTAAATGAAGCAGAAAATTACCTACATCTTATGTTAGAGTATAATGTGATCAAAAGAGAACATAGCCCATACTCCAGTCCTTACCATTATTAGACCATATTCTACCACCCCAGAGTATTAGAACAGCGCCCGATAAGTTACAAAGTATTCAACAGTTTCCCTCGCCTAAGAACGTTATGCAGTTAAGGGCTTTTCTAGGTGTAGTTGGATTTTACAGAAACTATTCCAACAAAATTACACAGATTGCTATTCCGCTGTTCCGCTTGTTGAAGAAAAATCAAGCATTGCAGTGGAAAGAAGCGGAGCAAACTGCTTTTGAAGAACTGAAGTCTTTGTTTTTACGTGACCACATTATATATCATCCATTAGAAGGAAAATATTTATTCCTGTATACTGATGCTTCGTCATATACAGTGGGTGTTAAATTGTCGCAAGAAGACGAGGATGGCATCGAAATGTTGTCGCAATGGCAAGTAGAACCCTTTAATAGTGCAGAAAGAAGTCATACAGTTACAGAACGGGAATCACTAGCTACTATATGGTTGCTTCCAAAATTTAGAGACTTGTTACTGGTGGAGAAGATTTACCTGTTGACCGATTACCAAGCTCTAACATGCCTTAAGGCTAGCAAAACTTTTGGTGACCGTTTAACCCGTTGGTGTCTTTTGCTTCAAGAATTTGATGTCGAAACTCGTTACATTAGAAGATCAGAAAACGAAGCTGCTGATTATTTAAGTAGAATTCCTGATGGAGATCCTAGTGCCATCAAACTAAAGAAGGGAATTCGAGAACTTTTTGTAGCTGTTGGAAAAACTGACGAGTTACAGTACAACCAAAAATTAAAAATCTTCTTCCAGTGTATTAAAGAGAAACAACAAGAATATGTATTTTGCAAGAAAACACTACAAAAGGTTTCGTAAGTACATGAAGCTCACAAGATTTATCGAATATACTGCTAATATGGCGATGGAATCTTATTTTAACATAGCACATCAAAACATTGGTTTGAAGATTTTCGGAAACCTGTGATACCTGAGCGAATTTGTAAGCAAGTAGTTATTGAAATTCATTCCTTGTTAGGTCATGTAGGAACTACAAAATTAAATGCAACATTACACAGACAGATGTTTTGGCCAGGTATGCTCAAGACAGTTAGCGAGGTTGTAACTTCCTGCGATGCTTGTCAAAAGTGCAAACATCCTCAGGAGAATTTACAAAGTCAATTACAAGCTATTATTCTGGAGGAGTCGCTGAAATTTGTGTCTGTTGATCTTTTTGGTCCATTATGAATATCAAAAACTGGAGTGAAGTACGTGTTTGTGATGATTGACTTATTTTCAATATACAGCAAGCTTTATTCAATTGTGCAGGCAACCGCTAAAATGCTACAAAAATAAATTGAAATTATTCATTGAGCAAGTGTTTAAACTGTGTATTTATTATCAGATCATGGTAGCCAGTTCATTAGTAACCAATGGCAAACTACAGTAAAAGAATTAGGCATTGCTCCTACCACCACTTCTATTACGCATCCACAAAGCAACCCAGTGGAAAGGTGCATACATACAATTGGAAATATTCTCCGAGTGTACTGTCACCAAAATCAGAAAGGTTGGTGTGTCACACTTCCTTTAATTGAATTAGTATTCAATCACACAGTGCATATATCAACCGGATTCACTCCATATGACATCCTTACAAACCAGCACTCGGGGCCAGTTAACCTGAAAGATTTTCCTATAATGGTAGGACATGACAACAAGGAGGATGAAAGGAAAATACTTCAAGAAGAATTATTCAGTTTAGTAAAAGCAAGGTTAGTTTCAGCCGCCGAACAACGGAAGAGATATCAGAAAGTGTCGAAACTGAAAAAGTTAGAAATTGGTGCCTTGGTACTTAGGTGCGCTAATCCAGTTAGTTCTGTATTGGAGCACATAACCAAGAAATTAATAAGACTATATGAGGGACCTTTCAAGGTTAAAACCGTTATCAACAACTGTTATGCATTAGAAACATTGGATGGGAAAGAAGCGGGTTCGTATAATATCATGCAACTTAGAACTTATAAAGTACCCTGCATAGAGGCATAATGAGTCTTTAAAGAATAATAAGTAAGCGAAGAATATGCAAGTTATCATTAGAAAAGTATGTTCCATTTTGCAAGGAAAGGCAGTATGAGGTCGATTCAGCTTTGCTGTTGTAACCTAGACACATATTGATGCAAGGAGAGGAGCTACTGTAGACTATGTGTTTATGATAGAATGTGTCTACTGTTTATTTCAAGAGTTATAGTGTTCATTGGTGTCTTGTTCCTTGTAATACGGTTATTGTGTCTTCTTGTATTTAATTTTGTGTAATTATATCTATTCAATAGGGCTCACGCTGATAATGTTCTCCGCAGCCTAGGTTAACGTAATTCCCTCAACTGTGCAAACGAGGACTGCAAATGAAACTTGAAACTTATTAGTAGGTTTGCATCCTTTGCTTTGAATCTTATTAAAGTTGTTGACTACTCAGTTGGTCTAATATGTGAAAAAAAAAAAAGTCAGAGGTATTATGTGTAGTAGTCTAGCAAAGGATTGTGATGTTTTCATTTTAATTTTTACCCTCCCTCCAAGCGTTATATATAGTTATAATGTGATCTGAAAGTGATGTTCTTCAAAAATAATCATAAAAATAAAATAAACTGTGCACCTACCTTAAGGTAACACCTGGAACTAACACTGGCTGAAAGAAAAGAGGAAAGAATATAATTGAAATTTGATTTAATTCTTCTTGACTAGTCCTCCAAATATCTATATAATTTTCTTTTTCGTATGTATTGTTTGTATGTATAATTATTTTTGCATGTGAACAATGTCAAATTTCATATTTTGGTAGGTTGTAATTATGTGTCATTGTACTTATTTCATGTCTTGTTTGTGTACACTTTCTTTAATATCGATGTTTTCTTTGTGTTTTCAAAGGTTAAAGGAAAATGAGAGCCACCAAAGTGTTCTCAAAACTCCATTAGTGTTGTGGTACAGGTTTGTCTACAATAGTAAATATTCAAAAGGAAATTTAACTTATTAAGAGTAAACTAATTGAAAGCACATGACCTGTTAGTCTTATATACTGCTCTAAATTCCTTTCATTTAATCCCTATTCACTTTAATAAATAATTGTAATAGAGAATCAATAATGTTGCCAGTCTTAAAGACAAACAGCAAACGATTAAATGGACTTGACGATAAACTGTGGTAAACATTGTAGGGCATTAAGCAATAATTATTATTTTTGTCAAGAAATAAAGTGATCAAGAAATAGATAGTTGCAATTACATTCGTACTTGTTAATCCAGACCTATAACAATAAACATTATTGGGTCTTCTACATAATGATAAATAAAATATATAATATTGTATGTCCAAGAGTACAGAACAAGGAAAAGGAAATTCATTATTGTGTTGGTGCATATATTTAAAATTGACTTTAAAAAAACTTGTGTTTGCATAATGAAACGATAAAAACTGTTTAATTGTATTTGGAACATTTTCAACCGTTGTGTTACAGCAAAGAAGTATCAATAATGATTGATCTCCGCTTACTGAACTTTGACAGCTAACAACTGCAAAGCAGTTAGCATCGTTTCAAATTTTGTTTTCAGATTATGATTAATTTAAAATATATGGTATATGTTATAGTTTACTGTTATCGTGTGTGTAGATAACAGTTTTTGTTTGCATAATTCTATTTGAAAAGTTATGAGTTTTAAACTGTGTGTAATTGTTTCACTTTATTGTATTTTATGTATATTGTTATTTTATTTATGTCACTTGTTTCATGTGTATAGTTTAGTTATGTCTGATACTCGCTCACAATTTTCTGGTAGATAATTTTTCATTCGCAGGAGGAGCTCTGTAATATTTCAGAATATTACAGGATGCAAAGGGTTTTCTTATGATTAATATGTTAGCATTTGAATTTTAAATTATTTTTCTTTGCATTTCAATTGAATTTTACGTACATATATCTGTGAAAACTAAGTTAAATTAGATAATCCTTCCATTTATTTTAACATTTGCTATTCAAACATTATCGTTGGAGTTATGCTACTTTTGCCTGATTTACGTAGGGAAACATTGAAAAAAACCTGAAAGTCGAAAATAATAATCAAGAAAAGGAAATTTTGAATGTTTGGAGTAATTATCACTGCATGTAGATAAAATGTTTTGCAGTGTTTCACATTGAATGTTGATAGAGTTTTTTTTTCTTTCAGTATTTTAAAGAGATTATTTTGCATTACACGAAGAGTGTGGTAAAATGATGTGTCGAGATAGACTGTTGAAGTGATTCTGCAAACTGTGGAATTAGATCCGGAGCTATCTACTGGAGTTTCGAGTCCATGGTGAGATGGCCAATATGCAGGATGGACTTCGTTTGGCATTTTCTGTTCCAGCTCTCTTTGATGCAGACTTATAAGGTGAACTCCACCCATTTATATTTCTTCAGTGGAACTGTAAGATAGCTTATATCCTACTTCGGTCCTGTGTCCCAGAAGTCCCATTTTGAGAGTTCGTGAAAAATATGGCCTAGCGAGCAAATTTTGAATATTTCCTGAACAGTGGAAACAGCAGCTTTTAAATTTTAACAACAAAGACTTACACCAAATATTTATAAACTGTTTTCGAAATTTGAACTAATTTAAATACTTATATATTCTTCTAATGGCATATTGTAAGGAAGGATGCAGAGTAGTTAATATTCATCTTTCAAATTCTGACACCAATCCAAAGTGAGCAGCATCTTAATTTCTCTTTTCTCATTAATACATATGTTCTACCGTCTTCTTAAATTTTCATTAAATTAACATAATTACTCTGTTATTTTCTTTGGTAGTCGTAAAATAATAATTAAGGTCTTTTAAAGTAAAGGGTTGATGTTTTTGTGACATTATCTGATTTGAAAGTGTTGATTTTTGTATATTCAAAGTCATATGTATTCTTTTAGATATTTACTCTTGGCGTCCATGTGTCCTGTAAATGTAATTTCATTCGTTATATTTTCTATGATAATCCCTAAAAATAACAACCATATATAATTAATAAAAACCTTTAAAACGTAAGAAAGTGCCAGGTGTTAAAATGCATCATTTATGCCATATTTCGGAACCAGTAATATAATTCCCACAAAATTGTTCACACAAGTAGTTCTACAGTTAGCATGTAAACTTGTATAATTCCAGTTGTCAGACGTTTTTCAAATTTGGTGCAATATAAATTATTTATATAAGTCTATCATATCTATTAAATACGTTGACGTATTTCAATATCTATTACAAGCATTAGATATGCCTGTACGAAGCTATTTTTCAGGACTGTTGTACAGTATGCCTGTACGAAGCTATTTGTAAGGACTGTTGTACAGTAGCGCCCAATGAGAAACACGGAAATCGGTGAAGCTATTTCAACCAAATCTGCATACAAGTTATTGTTACAGTAGTCCATGAAAACTTACATAATTTAAATGACTAGCCCATAGTTTTTAAATGATGTCCCTGTAAATATTTGAAGTTAATAATCACGGTAAATTGAGCACTTTTGAAGCCCTAGTTACTGTTTCCTTTCAGCCGTTTTGTATCCTTTTACCACCTTTTCAAAAAAATTTTGTTATTTAAGTAATAAAGACAGCGTATATATTCCACCACCCTCAGAAATTAATGTTTCAGGCTAATATATTTATATATGTGTGTGTGTGTGCGTCTGTGTATATATATGTATATATGTGTGTAGACATATACTCTATTTTTTTAAACAAGAGGGCTTTCAAAAATGCTCACTTTATCGTGTATAGCCTATAGCTGGTCACACGCCAGCTTACTGTATGGGGCGTTCTGTGTACGAGTTCCAGATAAGGCACTTGTGTATTTGTAATAATTGTCTCCCTACTATTGCACTTGTTTATGAGTGCATCTCTAATGAAATCACTATTAACGAGACCCTTCTACCATCTAACCTTTTAATAACTTCATTAAAATTATTTGCATCCATGTGAAGGAAAGTCGGCTGGTTAGTAGATATACTGGCATAGGCTCTTAATGTTAAAATTAGCACTTTTTGAAGCCCTGCTTAACATCTACTTGTATTTACGTTGTGTATTATTCCGTCTTATGAAAAATTAATATTGCCATGGGTCTCATCATTTTATTCATGCGTCGGTCAAGCGAAACTGTGGAATTATTAGAAAAGTAAATACGTTAAAAATCTGCTCATTGCTAGACGCATTAAAAAACAGAGAAGTAAATAAATAATTTCAATATGCACAAACTGTTGCCTAACAGCATTTATTTGACGTTAAGATATGGAACTATTTCCCATTCGTCATTACCAACTTTACTGAACGTATGTCACTCAGTGCGCCCGTTAAAATATATGCAGGCAGGGGCAATGACTTTTCTCTAAGGTTGATTTCAAAAGTGTTCACTTTATCGTGAACAGGTTTAATTAACTTCTTGTTATTCGAATAGGTACGAACAACAACATATCTATAGCGTTTTCTAATGGCAAGGTTAAAAATTTAAAGCTTATGATAATTTTAACCATGCTAGTAAAATCTTTAACTGGCTCATTCAAACAATATGAAGGCCTTATTCAAAATAATACAATCTCGTAAGGAGAGCTGAAAAACAATGCAGTCTCACGAAACACATTAAATTAAAATCTTCCCCAACCCCATCCACCCGAAATAAAATAAACTTAGCCCCAGTACATAATAACTTGGAAATAAAATAAATAAAATTATTTGGACTGGTTACCTACTTTGACCAAAGAACATGTTTACACACACGGTTTTCTTCATAGACAGAACTGCTATAGCGGAAGGATACACAGATTTGACCGCTCTGCTTTTCTAGGACTCTCTTAATTTAGTTAACTTACTGTATATGAACTGCAGTACCTATATTAAAACTGTGTATACCTATTCCATGTTGTAGGAACATTCTCATATCCGCAGAAACTATTTCAAATACTTTGACGAATTTAACACGATATACGCAAGCTATTTTTACACACGATTAAATTATCAAAAGCATTAACTACGATTTTGTAGTACACCAGTGCCTAGCAAGTGAACTACAAAACTGGCCTTGACCGTTCGGAAACTTCGTGTACAGCGAGATGACTTCAATGAATACTGAGTTCTCATTGAAATTGCGTGACCTCTGAAGGCATAGGTAGGTCTTACTTTATTTACCAGAGGCAGGCGCAGCACTTTTCTCTAAAACAGGCAGTACGTTAGGATTGGTCGGGAGAATATAAAAGTGCAAGGCGGTGATCGCGAGTCGGGGGAAAAAGAATAAAAAACAATTTAGTGGCTTGTTTTATCTGCTCGCCGGGGGGTCGGGAGCGAACCGTTTAGACTTTTTAACGTCTGTTTTAACGCCGGGCCATTTCTTTTCCAATTCAGTAGGAATGAATTCCCCGGACGGCAGTTCGCCCCTACTCCCTCCTTCAGTGTTGAAAGGCCGGTACGTGCCGATCCATCTAACGGCTTGGCGCGCGCCTCACGGCTTCTTGCACCAGAAGATCTGCGACCTCGGGCAGCCTCAACCTGGGGCCAGTTTCACCACTTTCCCGTCCAATTCGGATTAAATTACGGAAATTAAAATTTTAACTCTTGGCTTACTGGTGTTTAAGGGGCACCGCCTGCCTGCAAAGGTTGTCTCCTTTTTCCCCGAGAGTTGCGGGAGCTATAAGGGTTACACTGGCATGCGCTACAAGAACGCCTTCGCCTCTACGCGCAGTGCTCTGAAGTGGTGTGTAGTGTTCTCGTAGTGCTGCGTGTACTATTTTATTGATGAGTGAAATGTCTGCAGCAAAGTTCTATACATGTTGCTATCATTGTTTGACCCATGTCCGCCTAGTATTTTTTAGGATACGGCAGTCTGAAAAAGCTTTTTTGATCTATATTGGAGCGATCCAAAATAATATTTACATCATGTGAGGTGACTTTAAAGTACAATTCCTTCCTGGCAATGATGTATTTTCGTACGTAAACATACTGGGGGCACGTTTAATAGTTTCGTAAAAATATTCGGCGCGACTGTGTTGGCGACACGGCCGTTTGTTTTCCGTGAATACGTCTTTGACGCCCTTGGACGCCTGGATGTTTTTTTACGTTCCCGGCACCGCTTCACTTCATCATATGGGGTTTTATGGGTTTCACTGGATTGTTTTTGAGATGCATTTTCCAACCGTATACAATTTCTGTATTTCGACTTGGCTTTTCAACGAGTATAGGCCGACATTATGCTAAGTTTTCTTTGTTTTTACAGTAAACTCGTACAATTTCACCATGACCAAGCCGCACAAATGTTTTTATACACGCAATCGATTGATCTTGACGAGAGCTATCGATTGAAACTTAAACGATGGTTGCAGATTCTCCTAGTCAAAAGTCATACTACACGGAAGTTATGTGACGCGGCGAAACGAACTCAGAATAGCTCCTCCCTTCCCCCTTCTCGTCACCGGGTTGCTTCGTAGTCCTCACTCAACGTAACATATTATTTGATCCTTTGGTAATCGAGTGGTGTAATTGAATTTTGAATGTGGACTATAGATTCGGAGCTGCAATGCCAAACTCTATCCCCGATTTTGTTATCATCGGATTTTCTGGATTTCCTCCCACTATGGTTGCAAATTTAAAGACGTATTCACGTAAAAAAAAATTGGATCTCAAACACCGCACGCCAGGCAGGTGGATCCCACAAGTTTAGTGCCTTTCACCACGCAAATCTAGCATATAATAAACTTAGTGTAGTTAATACAAGTTTAGGGCCTAAAGTTTGATGAAAGTTGTACATATAAAAGGCTACCGCCTTCTATATTCACAACTATATGCAAGGGTTCCCCATTAACCTATGCAGTCTGAGTTGTGTTAGGTATCTTTGGAATCAAGGCAGAAAGAAAAACGAAACGTATGACGATTAAGAAAACCATAACATTTACAAAAGTTAAACGGAGATAGTGAATGAAATAACATGCGAATACGTTTATATTGTAGAAAATAACAGGACAAATGAGTTGCCAATGCATGAAAAGTTTCAAGATCGGGATTTCATTCACCAAACAATGTATGCAATATTTTGGCGAACATCTGTGAACGTGTAACCAAACTGTCATCGCCGTGATTATCACAATATCTTGTTGTCTCGTGATTCCCTCGAGGTCACCTTACAACATTCTCATCGCTACCATTCCAGTGCAGAAAACTAGTAAATCGCTGCAAACTAATTAAGTTTAGCTTCAATGCCAAGCACGAGAATAGGTCTACGCTCTACAATGTTTAAAGCACCGATAAAATACAAACATTTAAATGTACAGAATGTACCATATTAATTTCACATAAAAACTGATTGAAAATATTTTCTTATTGCCAGCGTACCTAAATATTTTCTTTTTGTGAATTTATATAAGAAAAATATAAAGAAAGCAACATCGTGATAAAATAATAACTGAAATTAATATCGTGATTACAACAAAATCGTATTAAAATTTTTTTCTCATAATCTTCAAATGATCACACATTTAGCCAAAGTAGGCAAAGTTTAAGAAAATGAACTGCTGCAAATGGGCGTTTAAATTTAAATTCTGTGTATTTAAAATTAATCGCGTTTTTATTGTGGTGAAACCCCTTAAACCAGAAATTATAGCTAGCTCGTGTTTAACATGGCCTTAACGACCGTATTTCATTATAAGTTTTTATTTTATTCTCTGAAACAGATTTTATAAGAACCACATAAATGTAAATATTTGTAGTCAATATATTGTAGGTTTCGAAATATATTACAAAAAAGTTGAACATTCCGGAATATGGGAGCCCAAGGTTCTATGCTCCTAATTAGTTTTGCCAACTAAATCACACGTCACGTGATCTATATGATATACACAACATATTAATTTATTATCAAGGATATTTAACAATTGGTACTCGGGTTCTGGCATCCTAAGTTTATTTTAAATTAGGCATTCATACGTTTTCGCCAAACATATTTTGTTTGTCCGATAGAAAATAATGTTAATATTTATTAGCTTCTCTTTAACGAGTAAAAATGTGTTAGCAAAAAATATCAACACCTATTTTAAATTAGATTCAGGATACCAGTACCCGAGTACCAATTGCTACATATAATTGATACTTTATTAACATGTTCCGTGTATAATATATATTATACGATATGTGTTTATTTGGCAAAGTTAATTAGAGGTACAGAAACTTGGGCTCCCATATTCCGAGATTTTCTATTTTTCCAGTTCTATAATTTAAAAACTATAATCTTTCGACTACAAATATTTACATTTATGTGGCCTTTTTAAAAATCTTTTTCAGATATTGAAATAAAACACGTTCGTTAAAATTGTGCTTGAAATGGTGTGGTGAAAGCGAGGATAACAGCCGTAGCCGCCCCGAAGACTCGTAAGCCCCGCCTGCTCGTGTCTGCAGCACGACCTACACGACTATCCCTCACGATTATACTAGTAGATATTCCTTCATGACAAAGGCCTGCATTCCCTTTTAAGATAGTCACGTGGTTTTATCGTCCTTCTGCTGAGGGCCAAGGACAAGTCTCGCGTGTACGAATTCCGAAAATTTAAATCGAGAACAGATTTCGAACTACTTAATACAAATTCGATAGTGTTATATTTATAACTATACTAGCTTTTACCCGTGGCTTCGCTCGCTTGTTTATAGGGATAAATGATGATGTTTTGTAACACTAATCCTCGTCGTGTTACATAATCGCGGTGCAGTTACATTTCACATAAGCATGACGGCCCACCAACTAACTCTGTGCAAAAAATACGACGATTTGTTGCTCTGTTGTGACGCTGTAGTGAAATTCCGTCTGTGTACTTTTTCAAATTACAATAAACCTTTTTCTGGAAGAATGAGATATTTTCCCGGTATAAGAAATAGCCTATGTCACTCTCCGGGCCTCCAACTATCTCTGTGCAAAAAATCACGTCGATCCGTTACTCCGTTTTAACGTGAAAGAAGGACATACAAACAAACACACTTTCACATTTATAATATTAGTAAGGATTAATAACTTATCGTATGGAGCAATTAGGGATACAGAACACCGTTTTCAATTTAACAATTGTTAACTTTCCGTGAAAATAACGGGGACGTAAAACAACTAAATCAATAGATATGTCAAAATTATTGTCTTAAAATTGACAATTTAATATTATCTAGAAAATAATTTTACCTCTAATTTATTATATCGTAAAATAAAAACAATTTTTTCAACAACATTTTTTACAGTAGCTTTTATGAAGATGATATTCGGTTGTTTAAGATAAAGGTTCAGAATAAATTTATTGTAGAATATAACTTCATAAATATAACACAATTGTTGAGTATGTTTAACAAATATTTACTTGTAAAATATAAATTGTATTAATTATTGACGTATATGATTGTGTTATAAATTCAAATACACAGGTTTTCCCAGAACGTGCGCATAAGCACCACACCACGTGAATCCTGAGAGTAATTGGAGACGAAAATATTGGTGGCAAAATGTCGTACAAAGAAATGTTTCGTTCACAATGTGGCAACACAGCACGGAGTTATTCCCCTCTTGCACTCCGCTTATGCACTACAACTGTTCTGGCCACATTATGGGCGCGGGTTGAAATCCCGGCAGGTACGAACATTGTAGCAACGAGGTATTCACGTAACATACATAAGAATACCAGGACGAAAAATCAACAAGTATTCGAAGGCCATTTATCACGGTTAATGCCGTGCCAAGTGTTGCACTGCGCCCTAATCGGCAGTTGACGTTGAGAGTCTGGAAACTATTGGGACTGGCCGGGATTTGAACCCACGCCTATAATATGACAGCTATACCAGTGGTAGTAAGATATCAGTGGAGCGCAAGAGGGAACTAACTCCGTGCTGTGTTGCCACATTGTGAACGAAAAATTTCTTCGTACGACATTTTGCCCCTGATATTGTAGTCTCCAATTTCACTCATGATTCACGTAGTGAGATTCTTATGCGCGCGTTCTTGGACATCCCATAGAGTCAATTATACAAACACCATCGAACTACATTGAGTAGTTCAAATTTAGATTTTGAGTTTATATTTCTGAAATTCATGCATAGTGATACCGTTCCGTAGCCCTTAAGGACTACGTGAGAATGTATTAAATAGGTCGGTACTAAATTACCAAATAATAACAATTTGTAAGATTATAAAAATTACAAATAGATTTTCTATGGTCTTTGTATTTTTTTCTGGTTAACGTATAAAAGTTTCGTGTACAAGTTCACAAAGTAATGTATTCGTCGGTATTGTAAAATTTTTTGACAATAATTATGGTGTACACGATTGCTATCACTGTGCGAAAAAAGGAAAATTGTTGACATTTTGTTAAAAGTGGGAAATGAGTTTTAGTTTTGGGAGCTTAGAAGTGCAGAATCGTGAAAACAAAACGACGCCAAACAATTAAAATGTTTTAAAGTTCAAAAATAGTGTCACGTGGGATGAAGCAATAATGCGTGTTTTAAAAAATATATGTTTCGCTAACAATTGTACGCAAATACGTAAACTCTAATGCAGAACAATATTAAGTTCAGAAGAGGTGTAAGGAATTGGTTAACTGATTATAACATTAAAGCAACTTTAAATGGTTTTGATGGTGGGTAGATAAGGTTAATTGAGTTGTAGCCCCCATGCAGTATAATATGCTAATTTTAGTTTCCACGAGATAATTCTTGCAGTGATCCGGTTGTAATGTGAGTTAGGGGTTTTAATATGTGGTGTGTAGTAATCCACTGATCTTGAAATCATATCGATTTTGACCATGTTATTTTCTTCTTTTTAATTGAACAACAAATATACGTATTGATTCTACTGTATTTGTCGACATGAGTTTTATAGGTACCGTATAAAAGTTACAATAAAAATCTTGTGTTTTACATACAATTATCGCATAAGACTTTCTATAACAGTACAATTTTACGTGTGGAATTTTTTTTGTGAGTCTGTGTTTCAAGTTTTTATGTACTTTGAAATGGTGTTTGTTACTACGTATTTAAATGTTCATATTACGTGTCAACTCATAACACATATTTAAATAACACAGTTTCGTTCAGTACTCAGATGTTTATAGATATTTTTTTGTCTTTTATATAATGAAAACTGAACGTCACCAACCACATAACTAATGGATGATATTTGCATTTTTTTTGGTGAGGTATTTGTACAGTTTTCTCATTTCCCTGCTGTAAATATTTTAACCTTCCTTTCATTGCGATATTAGATATATTTATATCGCTTTTAAGTCTACAAGGAAAACTAAATTAATAAATAAGGCATACAAGAAGTTATCCGCTCTCATGATGACATTTACTCCCGTTAGGTTTCGAGAAATATGGAGAAGAGATTTTCTTTCGTGACGTGACGTGTCCAAAACGCATCAGACGGCGTGGCAGTGTCGAAGATTTCACCACCTACGTTCCCAAAGAAATCGCCCCTCCTAGGGGAGATGGTTGCTTAGTAAACAACCAGTTGTGAATAAGGAATGAGGTATCGATGTGGCGTGTCTGGAAGCGTGGTCGAATCTCGCCGAGATGCTATCAACTGACAAGGGAGGCCCGGTACCTCCCCATTCCTCCCCCACCCTCCTTTTGAGCTTGAGAAAGCTCCCTTTCCCCTTTCCGAACGCTGTTAACTTCGTGCGAGTGGGATGTGGCTCTGGGAAACGTGGAGTCGGCTTGGTTCAAGAAGGGGGGGGGGGGGGGATATATATATATATATATATATATATATATATATATATATATATATATATATATATATATATATATTCGGTGTTATTTCCTTGGAGGACGGGCGACGACTGTTCAAGATCTTGCCGAAGAAATACTCCATTCTTCAACGCCCGCACATTTTAAACTGAATTTACTGTGCAAACATTAAAGAATTACTTGCGTTCAAAAGATTTGGCACTTGAATTGGAACTCATGCCTTGCATTTTTAATGTAAGGTATTACATGAAAAATTGTTTTATTTAATTGTTTAGTTGATTGAACCTTTTCAGCAGAAAAATTTCGAAAATACAGATGCAGAGATATAGGTTTTTATCATAGTTAGTTAATGAGCAATATTGTTTTAAGATCACCAATATATATAAAATATCTGTGGTTTGCTGAATTTCAGTTACCAAAATTCACAAGGTAACATTTAATTGAAACCAGACGATACTGATGAAATAATGAACCTAATTTCCTCTACATGGGTGATAACAATTTTCAGTGGCGTTCTAAAAATCTTAGATGATAGGTAGTCCTTGACGTATCGTTGACTGCAATATCATTAGAGATGAAACCAGAATCATATGCAACAGCAGTGAGGCAAATACAATTACACACTTGTCTTACCAGGAACTCTACTCTAGAAAAATCTCCTAAGCTAGCATGCAATAAACTGCATTACAGAGAGAGGATTTAGAGCATCAACGTCTGATGTAATCAGTCTAACGTTCTAAATTATAGGGGTTTACTAACTTGAATTATTTACAAGGCCATCATTTTATAAATAAGTGTATGAGCCACGTAAACCACCTAAACTTGCATGGCCTTCTGTGGCACTGCTTGCCGGCGTGAGAAATAAGGTGGAAATTAGTTGAAAGTGTCTGGAAACGTTGCAAAATGTTTAATTTTCTCACCTTGCAGTATTTTACAAATGGCCAGAAGAATAGGGTCTCTGTACACAAAATTGACTCTTCTGATCAATACTGTTAGCATATAAAATTGGGTTTAATTTTGTTTAATACGAGCTATAGAATACAGATATAAATTATTTATATTATTTGTAATTTTACGTGCCGTAATGTAGCAGTACGTGATCGTAAAATTTGGTTGAAATCGGTTCATTGTTCGACGAGATATTACATAAAACCTCAATTTTTTCATGTAACAATATTAATAAATGGAGAGGAAAACGTTATGTATTAGCACATTCCATGATTGTAATACATACTGCCACTATGACAATTAAAGTTACTATCGGTTAAACACTTTTATGGATACAGCATACTAAGCTAATTTCTTTATATAGGCACCATTTTAAAAATTAGTGCCTGTCCATTAAAAAATATAAATTAATGTGACCTTCCATAGAACTACTTGTTAACTAAATTTGGTATAAAGCGGTTGACTGTTTCCCTAGCTAAGACAAAAACGCTATTTTTTATTTAGTGCTATCTAACAAAATGGCGGAAGAATAACTCCCTGCAAAACACATTCGATCTTATAGTAGATCCTGCCTGCATTAAGATATATATATATAAATATAAATAAATAAATATATATATAATGTTTATATGACCACCAGAACACCAGTTTGAAAATAAGTGTCAGAACCACTCATAACATATCAATTTACATGGCATACCGCAGTGCTTCTTGTTTGCCAAATTTGGTATAAATCTGTGTTTTTTTCGCAGACATCACTTGAAAGATTAATTTTTTTCCATATAATGATATTTTACAAAATTGCGCACAAAACAGACTTTGTGTTGACACATTTGATAGTTGTAATATATACTGCCAGCATACAATGTTAAGCAGGAATTGATTCCATTGTTTCGTTGATATATCATACTAAGCTAAAATTGCTAAGTTAACACCATTTTGAATATAAGTGCGTGACCCAATTAAAACACACCAGTTTACTTCCCCTGCCGCAGTACTACTTTCTTGCCAAGTTTGTTATTAATCACTGTTGTTCTTCATGTGGCGCTATCTTACACAACTGCTCACAAATGTGCCTGTTTGTTGACTTATATGATATTTATAATAAATATTTTCAGCTTACAATACGATTTATTCAACCGTGTCAGTGAATTGAAACTGTTGAATTGTTACGAACGAAACTGAAACATAATTCTTTAATACTGTAAGCGAAAGCGAGTGAAAATTGCTGAAATCTCATTCACCTGAAAGTAAAGGTTAGTTAAATTTAGGTTAATAATACTATAAAACAATGTATTCATTCACTACGCTAGGTCAAATAAGGGCATTTCTTTAGGTTGAGATACATTGCTGAAACCTGATAGACGATAAGACATGCGCGGAGCACATACACAGACTTCTTGCAATTTTAGGACTCGAACGCGCAAAGTATCTACAGCCAGGCAAAAGCATTTTTTTTTCAATTGCATACAACTAACATATGACAATTAAATTAAAATAAAAGACCAAAAATACAAAAATACATTTTTTAGGCGTCTTTAAACACAAAAATATCCTTTTTTCATTCTTGCCAACTTCAGTGGAGCACGTAGACCAGCATGTTCATTACAATGTACACAGGTATGGGCGAATATTTCCGAAGGTTGACTTCAGAAGCGCTCAGTTATATGTGATCCTAGCTGCAATCACGTGACAACTCGGTGATTGGCTGGTTGGTTATTGGTTGGTCGGTGTTCTCACAATGTATTAATGGTCCAATTAGATTGGATCAAAGTCGATATGATGTCATAGGGCTTGCACACATGTATATTATAAGCAGTAGGGTGTTAAGCTGAGAGGCTTAGTTTGACAGCAGCTCCCGTGAAAGTTGGATTGCCTCGGCTAGCTTGTGCCTTCGTATCAAAGTCATATTCTGCATATGTGATGTCTTCGGGTACTCCAGAGCTAATGGTAACTACAGCAGTGCCATTGACGTATTTTGGAGTGGTACAAGAAGTGCCATCGACTTCTTCAGGCATGATGCCGACAGCGCCATCGACTTCTTTGTGTGGGCCACCTACAGCAGCTTCATCAGCATCGCCAACTAGACAATCGACCTCTGTTCCAGCAGCATCTGTATGGTCAACCACCTGCGCTGAACCATTCCGACATTGCGTCGCTTATGTGAAAATGCCTTCTAATGCAGCAGCAATGCACGGCGACATGAGCTCTTTCATTGTGCTAACAATCTCTGTTGCATGCCAATTTTTGGGTGACTAGTGCGGTAAGCATATCAGTCGTAGTGACCATTTACTTAGATATATTAAAGAAAACTGTAAATATTTTGAGGGTGTTAGCAACTGAAATAAATAGCTCGAAGTGTCTTATGGTACAGCTCATAGTACCAACGGAACTCACGTTTTGGGTATAATTTCCCTTGGAATAATTTTGATATAAAGAAAAAGGAAACGAAAAATTAACGTATAACTTAGGATAAGCCCCCAGGTTTGCCTTGGAAAGTAGTCTGACCACTGCATCACCGCTATTCGATCACGTCTGATTAATAAGTAATTCAATGTCCTGTTGGCATTCGTGTCAGCATCTGGAGGCAGTCATTTGTGTTAATCTGTTTCATTTTCACTACTTTCTTGACCTCATATTCGACAACTTTGTCTAGTGGATAGAACACTTGGCCGGTGTCCTGAATATCGTGATTTTGAATCCATATTGGACCTGTTTTTGTATTAAACCTTTCCGGGTTTCGGGTGAATAATATCAAGTATGAAGTAATTTAGTTATGTAAAGTTACAAAGATAAACTTTGAAGTATTGCTAGGCTAAATTTATTTTATTGCAGTGCCTGTAGATCTACAGGCCTATTTTCGCAACGATGAGCCAGGTAGCGTCCATCGCCAAATTATGCATATTTAGGTCGAATTTCCGCACAGAAAATGGCTTTTCAAATAATCATTTTATTGAAATTAATTTTTGATTTAATTATTTATTGTTTCCTGTCTGTACATACTGAGTGCTTCTAAATTATCCTTAAACGTGAAATTTTTTTACAATTATAGCTCCAACAGTATTAATGTTTGCTTGGCCTTCATTATTATACTATTAAAAGGCAATAAATATCAAATCATCTCATATTCATATTTCCTGATATCTGTTCTACTTGAAAACTGGTCTTGATGCTTAACTCTCTTGTTCGTGGCAGTCATCATCCTCTATACCACAGTAAAAAGTGTCTTCCAACTTCAAACATTAAACTACACATAAACACGGCCATATCTAAAATGTTGAAGAAAACAGAGTTTTACAACTAGAAACTTTATAACTATGTATAGTGAATAATAAGGGAAGTACAGTTCATTGTCGCGTCGGAGCACCACCTTTTTTCCTCATTAGCTGCAGAAAGAAGTGTCAGAAAAAAGTTCAAGTTCACTCCTGTATATCAGTTAATGTGTTGCCAGACATATAATTTCTTCTGTTAAACCATTCTGTTAATTCTGCCATAATCTACATTAATAATGAAAGATTTAGGGTGTACTGGGATTAAAGTAGCTGAAACAGTTCGAAAGTAACACATTTTTTTTTAAGTTTTATGACTTGACAAGAAACAGCATAATTATTCTAGAAGAAGAAATAGTTTGAAAATGGGTTAAAATATGGGCATATTTTTTTTCCCCCAACGAGAACGTATCAAGTGGAATTCAGTGTAAGCCTTGAAAAACATTTCCAAAATTTGCCAATGTAAATTATGGGATATTTACCCTTTTGAAATTAGGACTAAACATCTCACATTTACAAATGTTTTTAGAGCATTTTAAAATCACCGCATTCCATTTCTGTTAATGCTGACTTTATCTATGTCAAGAGTGGATGATTGTGGCGGAAGTTCAATAATTATAAAGTTTTTTTAAGTTTAATGAAATGGCAAGAATGGAAGTTATTCATCTAGAAGGAAAAATGCATATTGCGAAGATGGGTTAAGATATAAGTATGATTTATTTTCCAAAGAGAACCTACCAAGGGCAATTAAATGCAGGCCTTGGAAAAGATTACAAACATTTATTAACTTATAAAACATAGGGGTAAACTCTTCTGAAATTAGGACTAAAAATAACACATTTAGAATGTTATTTTCAGTTCATTTTAAAATTCCCATCTTCCTGTTAACAGGGTAATAATAAGAACTGTCTTAGAGGTCAATGCGACAGTAAATAGAGGTGAAACAAGTTTATGCAGAAAATGAGATTTTTACATACCATTAAGGAAAGCTAAAATTAGGAATGCCTGTTTTCAAAATTTCGTTAACATTCTTACTAATAGATACAATTTGAAATAATAAAAAGGGCTACATTAGAGCAAATTTCACAAGTTCCAGAAAATAAAGTAATCGGAATATCGAAAAAGTAAAAACTAAAACACTTACGTGTCACCTTCGTTCATAGCAGATGGTTTATAGAAAGAATTATTTTTACACAAAGGCGATTTATATGCATATGCATAATGCACTGCAACATCATGTTTTAGCCGAAATATCCCACCTCACTGCTTGGAGATAGGACACTTTTATCCTATTCCTTCAGCACGAATGGAGGAGTAGAAAATGCTGACCATTTGAGGGGTCGTGTTTCCTGCTGTGTACCTTCGCCATTGTTCACAGCATTGGTGACAGTTGGGTGGAATAAGAGGGGGGGCAGATAGGAAGGTCCGGTTCCCCAGGGGGAGGGAGCAGGTGAGTTGACAAATGCAATTACCCCCCCCCCCCTCGGGAGTCTTGTAAATGTAATGTAACAAAAGATGCTGAGGTGCGACAATGAGACAGTAACATAGATTGAGATAATCCTACTTTAAGTAAATACTTTTATTAAGAACTGCAGGTTAGATTTGTTCAACGAACTTCTAAATTATGTAATTTCAGTTTTGAGATGTAATAAATTGATGAACACGAAAAGCAGTATATCCTATTGTAAGAAGCTTTACAGTGCTATATATAACTATAGCAAAACCATCGCTCAGTTATTGAGTACATGCATGTTTGAAACATCTCGAACCGTTGTTAAATGTAAATGACCTGATGCAGAATGGATGCCTAAATTTGTGTAGTATTGAGTGGCCAAAATTTAACAGCAATAAATTATTAAGAAATTTATTTCCTTGAATTGTGACGACTTATGTCAAAATATTATTTACAACTGGAAGTATTTTTTAAGTTGAGTTGAGATGTTTGGGCGGCTCTTAAAAATGTATTGTATTGCGATCCGATGAAGGATGGCATGAGGTGAGCAGCACCTGGAACGATGGGTGGGAAAATGGGAGAACCCCGAGAAAAGCGGGGCCATTGTGGTCGAGTCGCTAGAGCCCTCGCCTCCCACCAAGATGATCTGGGCTCGATTCCTGGCGGGGTCGGTCCACGGAGTTTCGCAAGTGGGAACCGTACCAGGACGATGCCACATGTAGGCGAGTTTTCTCGGGGATCTCCCTTTTCCCCCACCTTCCATTCCTGGCGCTGCTCCATATCCACATAATACACCCCTCATCGGCTCTCGAGACCATAGAGAACCGCCCAAACCTCTCAACTCAACCCGAGAAAATCCGCCAAATAACGGCATCATCCATGTACGATTCCCACATACGCAAATCTGGGTGACATAACCAAAGTATTTTTAAGAAGCCTATTTTTTTAATACTGAGGACAGCGTATTATATTCTGCCGTTTATATTCTGCTTAGGTTTGTGAAAATAGGACCAAAATTATGTGAATTTCGAATTAAAAAACACATGCCGTAAAGTCTTTCTAGTTTATGGCTCAAACTATCCGGACAGCTATAAAACGTATTTTGACAAGATACGAATAATTTTTGTGAGCAATAAAATAAAATGTTGAAGACAATGTATGTATTAATTTTTTTTGTTACATGTAACATTTCATGTGGGCGAGAATTCAAACTGCAAGCTGAAGCAAATTTCATATACTGTTCTGGCACAAGTGTGTTATCATTCCCATAGATCCGTGAATAAAAAAATTGTCTTACTTATCTGGTGGTAATATATTTTAGAGCTTGTTACCTGTAAGCTGTAAAACGTCATATTTACAAACAATTAGGTTTAAAACTTTCATTGCCAAAAGAGATATTTTAAAAACTGTATAATTTTATTGTACGAAATACAATAGCTTGTTAAGTTTACTGTTATTGTACAAATACTGATTTTGAAATGAAACTATTTTCTTTGCAAAATCTGCGATACTGATAATGGATTCATGCACTGAATCAATCCTCTGAGTAAATATTTTTCGCCAATATGAAGTATAGAAATCTCTCCAGAGATTTCCCTGCATGCATAGCTACCGCTCTATGATAACTAGATGCGTATAAAGGAAACTATTGCGTACTGCAAATTGCTTTCTAGTGTGGTATTTTAACATTCATTATGTGCAGTAGCTACATTTACAGTCTTTAGCAGATCTTAAAAGTGCATGGCAAACTGAAATGCGCAAGTGGGAAATCTGGGCAAAATGTAGTATCTATCCTGGGATGAATTATAGGAGGACATCTTACTGATAATATAAATTGCTGAAGGTCATGAATATGAATATGTCCTATAGAAAATGATATCACAAAAGAAATTCACGTTACATGAGAGCCGCAGTGCTCGAGCGACTGCTGTAGCATTCGCCTTCAACAAAATCGTTCCGGGTTCGATCCCCGGCGGGGTCACTGCCAGATTTTCGTATGTGGGAATTGTGCATGGACGACGATTCTGTTGGTCCATGGGTTTCCTCGGAAAACTCCCCCCCCCCCCCCCTCAACCATTAGAAATTGCATTCCTGGCGCTGCTCAATATCCATCAAATTTATAATTTCATTCATCAGCTCTGAAGACCTCAGAAGGCATTACTTGCGACGTAACTTGAGACAGTTGTATTTTTTCCCCGTATGCTTGTTAAAACTACAGGAAACTTACACAAATGAAACGTATGTTATTTTGGAAGGAAAGTAGCATGAAAATGAACTTACCTTCAAATGCCCAAGTTACTGCATGAGATGTTATCATTTGTTTACAAAAGTTTTTAGAAGTGCAAAAACATTAAAAGCACAAATTACAAAATATGTTTGCAAGTGAATAGCATTACATACTTTTAAAAAATGAACATACTTAGTGTTTAAAAAAGACACATTTATTTTATTGAAATCCACGCACAGCTTGCAAGTGTTTCATAAGTGTAACATATACTTTTTTTTATGGAAATGCATCCACACTTGGCAACATTGTAAAATTTCATATCTGTATCTGTGTAATCCGTTTTTATGCTTACCAAATTGCTAATATTGCATAAATACAGTGTTTAATGTTCGTAGTATACTGCGTATACATAATTTTTGTTTCTTAAATTTGCATTAAATTTGTTAAAACAATGATTAGCTCGCATAAAAGCTATATGCAGTCTGTGTATACGTTTTAAGTTGCCCGTAGCTTTAGCATTATCGAATGGTTAAAATTCATCAATCAAAAAAGTAAGTAGCTACTCATTACACCCGAAAGAGACCTGTAATTCCTCCCGAAGGACCGTTTAGGCCAACTTCCATCAGCAATAATGGATAGTACAGACAAATGCAATCTACCACTAACATTACATTTTATAATACCTGGGTTTTTTTTTCGCCATTTATAAATTAATATCTGTCCTTACTTTCCGAGTAAACCACAGTGTTCGCAAAGAAAACTAATCCCGACTATCTCGCAATGCCACCCCACCTCCATCAATCCAACGCTGCTCCCCTTTTTCCAAGAACTGTGGACGAGCCAAACCGCAAAAGGTTTGCTACCGTGGCTGGCTCAGCGTAATATCGGTCTAACGTACAGTACCAGGCACATGCGCTATGTGACAAACATTTGGGAATTCCTGTAGCTCTTCATTGCGCTCTTAAGGCGGCAACGTGTGTTCCTTATCATACACCTGCATAATTCGGGTGTAAGTTGTTACTTCTGCTTCATCAGTTAATAATAAATTGAAATATTCAAGTTTATGTGTTTTATTGGATGACCTTAAACTTTTTCTGGCAATGTTTATATATATATATAAGTTTAAGAGAGAATCACAAAACAATGCAAGTAAATGTTATATTACATTACTAATCTGTTTAGAAATTAAATATTCAGATATACTGAGGAAACATTTCGGACCACCTGTAATTTGGTTGCTCATGTAAATGCATTATAAAGATACAATGGAATGACATGCCTGGTAATCTGCACTAGCGTATTTTCATCCTATACTTTCACTCGTACCATGAGCAAACCAGAAAAGCAGTCATGCCGATAGTGAAAGGCTGTTTTTTTGAGTGTGCATATCAATTTATGTGCATTTCTCTTTTAAAAAAAGAAAGTTAAAATAAAAAGAAAAATTCTGAATATGTTTGAAGTAAAATTAAAAAATGATTGTTCCCAAAATAAAACTGGCTGGGCTCATGTGACTAATGGAGCTTGCAAGCAGGCTTAAACCCTCACAACTGAACCACCACAAACTGGTTTGTAAGATCAACAACCTTATTCAAGGTCCACATGTTTACCGCAGGAGTTCGTGATCATGCATGGAAATACAGGCATGGAGAGAGGCATAAGATTGGCCATGACAAAATAAAAAACTGCTGCCTTGCAAGTTTAGAAGACTGCTTCTGCACAATGCTATGTGATCTAAGTATGCATACGTGCACACTCGGGATGTGCCACGTTAGAGATTTATCCGGTCCTAACATGAACTGTGTCAGGCAAATGCTTGGGAATGGCGGACCAAACAATTCTGGAAGTCAGTCTTGCACAGCAACATACCAACATATATTTACAAGCACATGGAGGGATAAAAAAAGTTATTACAAACCTTTATATAAAAATATTTATTAAAGAAAGACACACTTAAATAAGAAAAATAAAAGAATCAGATCACTTTAGAACATTCGTTAGACCTATTTCAAAATGACTCTCTTGTAGATCGAGAATTCGTCGCGTTTCGAGTGCTCAAGCCACCTTCTTCAACAGTTCAGCTTTCAGGGCCTTATGAAGCCGGTTGACGATGCTGTTGTTTATTTACATGTTCCTGTTTTTGTACAGAAGAAATATATAACTATTTTCCTGTAGCATATTTTAATACCGAATTTATCTCTTCTTGTAAGAATTATATAGAACATTTTGTAGTGGAAACAAAACATTTACCCTATCAACGCGAACATTAGCGTCACCGCAAAATAGGTAGTCTGCGCACTTGAAGTTTCCTGTTGTCTTCATCAATTTTCCGCCTTTCACAGTTCATCCACAGGCTCGCAAAATTTTTCCTTTCCTATCTTCATCACTATCAGTGCCTCTGCAGCGGCCACTGAATTGATCTTGGCCATCAGTACTAAACTGAGAGTGGCCATCATGGAAATCAGCGAATTAGAGTAATTGTTTGTATTCCAATATATCTTCTGAAAAATAATATTTACGTTTTTTGAGATCGAGTGCTGCATGTCATTTAATTGTTCGTGCGTATAATTTACCCAGGTAAAAATTTAATTTCTCTAACTCCGTGAAAACATTTAAAACCAGACTTATACACACTGATGGTCTCATTGCTCTTCTCGTTGTATAAGATGTGAGGTACTGCTGGACCTGAGTAATAGGTTAGAAGCCCACGCTTCTATGTTATCCAATTCTGCACCAGATCAGATGTGCCTGTCATCATTATCTTCATCAATGCATATTTGCTTTTTCTTTACAAATGTTTCACTTGCATCATTAACTCGAACATTATCCAGATTCCTTTTCCTCTCACGCTTTACAGCTGCTAACGTCTCATCCTGTTTAGGTTCGTGGACTGTAGTTGTAGATTTAACAGTGTCTCATTTACCAATTTCAGATTTCTGCAGCGATTGTTTGCATATAAACTTCGTTCTTAATTTATCAAGTCATTAGGAATGTCTATCTATCCTTCACTAGAACTATAAATTTATCTTTCGTTACACGGTGACGTGCAACATATTAAACACTCCGGTAATTTTATGGGGGGGGGGGGGGGGCGAACAAGTATTAGTTTATTCGTCGAATCAAGAGGAAGGTGAGCCATACCAGTGTCTTGAAGTATTGTTGGGAATGCACGATGTCTCGAGGGAAGCAAACGTGCACTACCTTTACATGGCTTGAAGTGTCTCTTTAAAGTATCACGTCTAGCAAAGCAGCACCATGTGTATTACGGTGGTTTGGGAGTCGCGCCTTTTGTAAATTCATTATTTTAATGCCGCTGTGATTTGAAACATTTACTAAAGATCTTGGCAGACTAGCAACACTATTTGCCTTGTAACAACACAGTAATGGAGTGTAGATATATTATCAACAGGAGATTTCATAGAGTAATTATCTAACTCCATCTTCATGAAAAAAAAAAAGAACTCATAAACCTATATTAATCACAGAGCTGACTACATAATTCTGACTACACATGGAGTTGACTCCCCATGGGGAAGCCTCCTCACGATGTTGACACCCCACGGCAAGGAAATAATTTTAAGTCTATGTATCAAGTGTTTCTTTATGTATGGAATTTAATATTTATTTATCAAGATTTTCCTTAGGTATGCAATTTCATATTTATTTGTCTAAAACATTATAATCGTCTATTTTTTCCACATTCACTATGAGAAAACCACACTTCACCTGTGAGTTACTTACATTTTTTTTTTTTTTAACGTATCATACTTGAATGGGCAGGATTGTACTTTTCAATGATTTCTATTCTTCCTTCAGTCGACGGGCTTTATCATGGCTCGTGACGTTGCATCTTGCGCAACAACCATCCTTCATTCTCTTCAGCTGTCACTTGTCGAAAATAAACGTAACAATTATAGTGACTTACTTACAGCCCAAATTTGTGTGCTAAATATAATTTTTGAAAATAACCTTTATTTTGTTATTGAGATATGGTGTTTTTCCTGCCATATTTGGTGCAGCGGTTACTTATCAGTTAGCCTCATTATGTGAAACTTTATTTTAATCGAGATTTGTTTTACCAGATAAATTTATATTGAGCATACAGGTTTCCAAAGAGGGTTAAATAAAGTTAAAATAACTTTATTTAATAAATTAAAATTTTCATTGTATATAAAATAAATATAATTATTTGTTATATTCACTATAAAATTAAGTATATAAATTTATCTACTAATAATTATACACCCAATTATTCATATTCCTCCTTGGATAGTGTGTGTATACACACTGTATATCACCTACAGTCCTTTGTTAACACGAAACTGAGCTTTCTAACTCTCATAAAACCCATGTCCCAAACGGTGAGCTTGAATGCAATGTCAATGTAGCAAACCCGACACTAATGTGTTATTGAAATTTCTAATGGTAGTGCCCTAATAAACCTATAGTTCCGTTAGGACGGGCAGGTAGCAACCGGTGACACCAGCGTACTCATTGGATGCAATGACACAGCCGCTGTTACACCCAGCGATGAGTTGATTTGTTCGGCTTAGAGTTATTCTACTCAGGTTGGGAAGCTCAATGCTTTTAGTTTGACAGGAAATTATCGCCGTCAGGGAGCACTAGTGTCGCATTTGTACCGGAATTTTCCGTTTTGTACCTAAGAAAACTGGATAATTACAATTTTCATAAAACAAATATATTTGTCTAAAATCTTCCAATTCGTATTGTGCTAGAACCTACATAAATAAAAAACTTTGTTCTTACCATCAAAGTGGAAATATAACGAAATATATCCAAACTTTTTAAAATAGGGTTAAGCAAGATGTTTTGCTTACACAATTAATTTATGCAAATATGACATCAGAATAAAAAAAATTGTGAAAATGGTAAAAAAAACAATATTTTTAGAGCTTGTCTGTGCACCATCCTTAAGAAATAGGAGAAAAGTACAAATCTCTTTTGATGGAAACTCGCATTTAAATCCGTAACGTTTTCCCATTGAAATACGCTTGATTATGAACTCCCACTGCCGAACTCGTTTGTATGTTTGCTGTTTGCTCTTGTAAATGCCATTAGCGGGAGTGAATAACATTTACTAAATAAAGCTAATACTTACAATCTTGGTTAGGATGTGTGGGTGCGTGTGTGTGTGTATGTATGTACCTTGGTGGGGAAATGTCCCCTATGGCAAACTCTCCCATAAGAAATGCTGTTTTGTTACCAACTAGCGTAGGATGAACCTTAGTTAGGCATTTATACTGGTCGTAGGTGATGGTAGCAGAGAGATAATAGGAGCGAAGTTATGCAGCCACCTTCCATCGCACCGATGATGGGAGTTCTCTGTACATGAAGTGACAATTGCCACCGGGAAATCGCCATGTTCCTCACTGTGGGGAAAACCGCGACGAGATACGGTAAAGGGAAAGATGATACCTGAACTGTTCTTTGACTCCGGCATTATTCAGATGTAATTCGTCCTACAAATAGCAACTGTTACGCAGGCCCTACACGGTCAGTAACACTGACAGCATCAACTAATACTCGCAGTAATACTTATCCGGAACTGATGGATATCCGGATTCCCTGATATTTGAGCATCAGCATTTTAGAGTGTTGGGGCTACTATCATGTGTACATTTTTATTATTTTGTTTACATGGCCAGCGTATGGTGAACCACGTATGTGTGACTTTCCACCTCTACAACTGTGTCCTTTCTGGAAAACACAGGAGATTAAGTTATCATTTGCTTTGACTGATTTTCATTATCTATGTGTACCCTTCGGTGGTTACCCTTGGTGCCCGGAGTATGTAAGTGGCGTGGTTGACCTGCCATTCACCACTCTTCCCCCCACATCAAGGACATTGTGAGTCCTTTAAAAGAGGCCCTGTGGGACATTGTGTAACTGAGCGAGGGAATGAGAAAATACATACCAGTGTGAGAACAACATATATAGTAAGGTGCTGGAAGTGTCCGCCAAGTGACCTTAAATCGTCTCGGCGTTTGTCGCAACAGTTGCACGTGTCCGAGTCAACCACTATGCGGATCCTGAAGCAGGACCTGTACCTGCACGAGTACAAATCTACTGCGGTGCACCAGTTGCTGGATGTGGACAAGGCAACTCGAGTGCAGTTCTGTGAGGGATTTGTGTCCAATATTGCTCCGGAGGTGTTGCAGGATGGATACGTACTCTTTTGCTATGAAGCATGGTTCCATCTGCCAGGGTACGTAAACTCCCAGAACATGCGCCATTGGTCAGGTGACAAACCACACGTGTTGGCAGAAGTTCCACTGCATCCTCAGAAACTTGGTGTCTGGTGTGCCCTGTCATCACGCAGCATCATCCCCGTGTTCATCCATGAGACTATGAACTCGGCTCGTTACATCGAACACATTTTCAGTGATTTCGCGGAACAACTGACGGAGGATGAGAGCAACAATGCTTACTTTTAGCAGGATTGAGCCACGACGCATACTGCACGTGCCAGCCTAATCATATCATCAGCCGCGTAACAAACCAACCTATGACACCCTCTTCTCCAGAGATTTATCCGTCTGTGATTCCTTCTTGTGGGGCGCTCTAAAGGGACAGGTATACAGAAAACACCCGCACACACTCGAAGAACTTCAAGCCAATATTATCACAGGTATAGATGCCATCCAGCAGCATGTCCTCGCCCGTGCCTTTCACAATTTTTGGTGTTGTCTGCACACCTGCCTCGAGGTCAATGGCGGCCACTTCCAGCACCTACTCTAGGTATTTTGTTGTCACACTGGACGGTATTTCCTTATTTCCTCGCTCCGTTACACACATGTCCCACAGGGCCTCTTTTAAAGGACTCACCTGTATATAATATGCCTTTTATAGTGGACTAACTACTACTACTACTACTACTAGTCCTACTCCTACTCCTACTCCTACTATACAGGATGCTCGGAAATTCCCCCTTATAAACTTCTAAGACTTATAGAAGGGACTGAGTAGACGATCTTTTGAATGAGGAACACATATCTGGAAACGTATCGTTTCCGTTGTACAACCATTTCAAATCAGGTGTATCACTCGTCCTCTTCCACTGAGGGAAAAAGCAATAGCGCGTATTTTCCTGTGTTGGTATGCAACCGGGTCGCAGAATATTACGTCAGACGATCACCTGATGTCACGTGACGTCTACCCTGCCTCGGTATCCTGTCTCGAGCCCCATTCACGTGCTTTTGCGTTTCCGGGTAACATGGTTGAGTACACGTTTGCAGAATATACAGACATGATCCTTGTGTATGGCGTAGCTGAAGGTAATGGATGATCAGCTCGTCGGCTGTATCAGGAGCGTTATCTATAACATTTAACGGCATCGCATACCCTTTTTGTCACAGTTACGCAACGGCTCCGAGAACGAGGTACATTCACCGCCTACAGGAACGACTGTGGTTCTCCAAAGAGACGCCGCACTCCCGAATTGGAAGAGGCTGTGCTGCATCACGTTGAACAGAGCCCGTCATGGAGTACGCGAACAATTGCGCGTGCAATGGGTGTTGCTCCCAGCATCGTCTGGGAGGTTCTGCATGAGCAACAACTACATCCTTACCACCTCCAAAGGGTACAGTCTTTGCGTCCAGCCGATGTTGTACCACGTGTTGACTCCTGCACGTGGTTCCTACACCGCCGCACAGATGAGCCCCTTTGATTTGGAATGGTGGTAGTACGGAAACTGTACGTTTCCGAACATGCGTTCCTATCCTATTCAAAAGATCGTCTACTCAGTATGAGGAATTTCCGAGCACCCTATATTTCTGCACTACATTAATACTCCTTTCATTTGTGTTGGCTAAGTAAGCGGAGAGAGGCCCTGTACTGCCTCATTCAATACCCCTCCCCCCTAAGCCGGTCAATCCATTCGAAGTTTTTCCTTATATCTCGAGTACCGTTTTTGCACCGAGTCGTCTTTAATCAGTTTCGATATCCTTCTTCAGTTGCTACTTCCGCATTAGTCTCAGTGCTTTTTTCCGTATTTATCTATCCAGCTTCGCTAACCTTGATCGTTGCCGGGTTGTCATCTCTCAGTTTTTTGCCCACATATGGGCAGGCAAAACGTTAACACCCCCCACCACCCTCTTGAATATTTATAGGCCTACTTATGGTGTGTGTGTGTGTGCTCACTGACGAGCGCACAGCTGGTGCAACAATGAAAGACACGCGTTCAGCAAGTTACCACGGCCAAGTATGGTTGCGCGACAGACAACCGCGGTTTATAACAGCAATTCATTGAAATTTACGAAACGCTGTCGGAGCTATGGGATCCTACCTTCCCATCATTTATGAAGAACAGAAAACCTATTATAGTGTTTGATAAACTGTTGGTTTGTATATATCAAGGTCAAACCAAATATAAAAGGTGAATACGTAAGAAAAAAGTACATTACCTTCAAATTACCGCAAGGAATTAAAGAAGGTATTGTAATCAAAACGCTCAGATTTTATGAGCCATCATCATGGCAGTATCATGCGCTTTAAAATTCTTGAAGAAAATACCTGTCATACTAAACACACTAGAGGTCAGTACCAATATGTATTGTCATTATTAATTTAATACGTGTACATAAGTCAATTTTGTTGACGATAATACTTTCCGTATCAACCCCTGTATATTTTCAAGTCTTATCAGTAGGAATGTGACAATCATTTACGAGGTAATGAAACCTCTAATAGTGGCCACATGTCAGACGTTTGTGTGCATAGCATACCTGTGCAACCTGCCCAGTTCAGAAACCAACAGTTTTTTAAATTTAGATAAATGTATACAACCATAATAATATACAAACAGCATATAAATTCATTCTGAATTATTCTTTGTAATCTTAACCGTACCACCTATTAAAACCCACAACGGTTCATATCTGCCATTCAATTTGGAACGGTCTACTCAGTTTAATACTTTTTTCACGAGAACTGCTTATTATAAATTACAGTCCACCTAATTTTTCTCTCGTGTTTTTATCAATATCAATTTTAAATAAAATATTATACTTCATCAAAAAATATAAGACGAAGTTCAATTTAACAAGAAAACAAGATCATTTTACAATGACACAAGTATAAAATTCTTGTAATACAAGAAAAATTTAAGTAACATAGAAACCCGTCGTAAATCAGTTGATTTTTCAAAGGTTTAATTCTAAAGTGCGAAGCTCCTGGAAATAGACTGCAGGATGGATTATTCTGTTTGCAAAAATAAATTATATTTAACTGCCAATTAGTATTAGAATGCGACCATGAGAGTTATTTTGGCAGTTGGTAAGACACAGTGACGAAAGCCAGTTTGCTCCATATTCTGTGTAAACGTGAAACCTCCACACATTATGTTGCACCGCCGCGCCGGGAGGAAAAGGAAACAACAATACTTCATTAAAACACACGATGTCTCTCATTATATTGGACCATTTCCGTTATGTTTCTATATACGAGAATGAAGGGTTACGATATACCAGCCTGGAAAATTAAATACAGACAGTATTGAACATAAAATCGACTCACTCAACCATAGGTTGTACGGGGTTCTACTCAAAACCCCTTGCGCTACGCCACTAACGTCTACTCACTTATAACAAGTGAGGTGGGACAGTGGTCAAACTTTTAACTATCATTCGGGATGATCTGGGTTCTATCCCGGTCTGGTCATCTAAGTCGGTTATCCAGGTTTCCGAATCACCAGTCGATGGAGATAGTCCTTGTCTATTCAGTCCAGATCTGATTCCTCATGTCGTGTATCGCGGTTTAATTGCACCACCTGTGAAAGACTCTCTGTCACCTGGCTTTTACTCAATATATTGCAGAGTGTTTGAAATTCGCGCTTCTTTGAAACTTAACGTAATTCCATTACACCTATAGGCCTATTCATGTAAAGTTTAGCACTTTTAATGCCGCAACTTTCTCTCAGCAATTATTTGCTATCTTTCCCCCAACTTTTTCAATCTAAACATTGTCTTGTGACAAACAAACACACTACGTACATTCCATCACTCACAAAAGTTAACGTTTCAAGCTGCCATAAAATATATTTATTAGTAGTTAATGCCTATTGGAAGGGCCTTAAAAAGTACTGATTTTACCGTGAACAGCCTGTATATACTAAAAGGTGTGTATTTAAGTAGGAATAACGTTTCGTCGACAGCGAGGTCATTAAGGATTGTGCAAGTTGCGCAGGGGGGGCTGGGGAAGCAATCGACCACGGCCTTTGTTTGGGACTCATCCCAACATTCGCCTGGAGTGATTTCGGGAAACTATGGAAGGCTGAAATCAGGATGGCCGGACCGGGAATCAAGCCTGGGTCCTCCCGAATGCGAGTCCAGTGAGTTACCACTGCGCCACCTCGCTCTCTATATATACTAAAAGAAAACAACCGTAAGTTGAGGGACGAATAACTCTCTAAAGAGATTAGGCGCATTATAGATACTATTCCCGAACCCTTAAGCACAGTTTAAAACAGTATTATTTCACACTGCTGTATTTGAAAACACACTGGTCAGAAACATGTGAAAGTATCATAGGAACATGCACTCTACTTTGTTGCAGACTTTCCACTAATAGAATGGTAGAGTCAGCATTTGAAGTGCCATATGCACTCTACTTTGTTGCAGACTTTTCACTAATAGAATGGCAGAGGCACCGTTTGAAGTCCCATATGAACATTCAGCACGGCGAGAACACTGCACGCCAGTTTAGAGCCTTGAGGATAAAAGCGCTCGGGCACTAGGCACGCGTTGCAGTATGGCCCTTATCGTCCCGCCGGCGCTTCTAGGCCTCAAGACGCGCAAAGCAGCCTCAGGAAGGCGAGAGGAAGCCTTAAGAGTCAATAGTGTGGACAAATTTCCTATATATTCTTCGTTTACGCGTTTACGTTTATCTGAGCAAATACATGTCCTAGGAATACGACGTTTTGCCAGAAAAGATGAAAACCAATTATCGAAGCACGTGCAGTTTTGTTTTTATATTATTAAGTGTATTATAAGACAAAAAAATTGGTGAAAATGGTCAAAATCGCATCTCTAGAGCTATTCTACGCAGTTACCTTAACAGGTAGGAGAAAAATAAAACGGAACATTCGTAGTTTAATTTACGGACTTTCATACCGTGTAATGAAATCTAACTGTTGCAAATCTCATTTGCAGAGGAAAGCGTAAAAGGGGAAGCAATGCACGCAGTTTCAGAGCCTTGTGAGTAAGTGAAGTGAGTGGAGATATTTGGGCTGCACTTAACAGCGAGGTCTTGAGAGCCGACGGGGGCGACTAAAGTGAACAAGGAGCAGCGCCGGAATGAAGGGACGAGGGAAACGGGAGATTCCCACTTCGAAAATCCGAGTACCTGACTGGGGATTGAACCCGGTTCGCCTTGGCGGGAGGCGAGCGTGCTAATCGCTCAGCCACCGTGGTCCATAGTGCCATGCGCGTACGAGCGACAGGGTGCTAGGCGTCCGTGTTATTGACGCCCGTATTGCTGTGTCTCGAACGCGAAGTGGATTGATTAGGCGACACAGCGACAGCATCCTAAAGCTGGGAACACACGGCATGCTCCACGGGACGGGTCCGGCACGATGCAAGGGTAACACGGGCCCGGCCGGGCGTTTTCCGGTACCGTGTGTTCCCGGCCTAACAACCAATAGCTGCCAACCTTCGCAGCTACTTAACAATAATTAGGGCAACCAGAGGACAGCGGAATGCCAAACATGAACATCTCTCGTTCGGCGGGTGAAGGCCGACGGAGCCAAACACAAACAAAGAGCGGCGAGCGCGCTAGAAATGCGCGGAGTTTTGCCGGATAATCCCGGAGCAGGCAGCGGGCGGGTCTTGCCGGAATATTAACGGGGATGTTATTTACCCGGAGCTGCGTTGCCTGCCGGCCAACTGCGGGTAATGAGATCGACGTCGGTCGGCGGAGAAGGCGTCCTGCTCACGGAAAGTAATTGGAGGGATGATGAAAGGTGGGACTGTCGTAGCGCGGTGGCTTGCTACGTTATTTGCCGCGACGTGGGTCCACTGGCGCGTGTTTACGCTTCTTAATTGGATTGTGACTGCGGTCCCGCCGGGCGGACAAGTGACCAAGGTCACGCTAACAACTGGTTGAGAGAAGGTGATGTGGCTGGTCGTCGGCGATCACAACCGCTGTGGCCACACCCTCCTCGCCATTCTCTTCAATCCTTTATGCTGCATTGCCCTCCCTCCTTCTACACACTAGAGCTTGTTTGCATGCGGCTCGCCTATACAAACATATGATGTACCTCTAGCCCTGACCGCACCCCCTCCCCCTTTCTCTTACTGGCCGGCCGGACCATGACGTCAACATCGAGGTTTTAATAATGGCCGGGGGCTGGTCGGAGTCAATAATCTTGTCTGCACCGGAACTATACAGTCCGTCGATTATCGCCCTTGCTCACTCTATTCATCACTTCGTCATTCCTCCGTCGTGAGAGATGAGTGTGATAACTGAGCAGACTGGAATAAACTGGAAGTAAATGATTCCTTTCGCTTCCAATTGTACTGGAGGGATGGTCATTAATAGCTTATCATTAGTGGAACACTGGTGTAACTGTGAAATCCCGAATCAGATTGAAGTTGATATTGGAGTTGCGAAGATTTTCTTGAGAGCCGGTGAGGCTGAAGAGAGCTGGATATTGAGCGCTGCCGGAATGCAAGGCTAAGGGGTACGGGAATGTCCCGAGAAAATTCTCTGATAACGTCCGCCATGTTTTCAGTCTGACCACTGCACCACCGCTATTCTATCACGTCTGATTAATACGTATTTCAATGTGATCTTGGCATTCGTGTCAGCAGCTAGACACAGTCATTTGTGTCAATCTGTTTTATTTTCACCACATTCTTGACCTCATATTCGACAGCTTGGTCTAGTGGATAGAACACTTGGAAGATGTCCTGAATATTATGATTCTGATTCCATGTCGGGTCTGTTTTTGTATTAAACCTTTCCAGGTTTTCGGACGAATAATATTAAGTAGCAGTAATTTAGTTATTCAAATTAACAAAGATAATCTTTGTGGCATTACAAGGCAAAATTTATTTAACTTTAGTGCCTGTATATCTACGCACCTATTTCGTAGACGCCACATTATCCATATTTAGGTAGAATTTCTGTAGAGAAAATGGTTTTATAAATAATCATTTTATTGAAATTATTTTTGGATTTAATTATTTTGTGTTTGCTGCCTGTACTGAAAACGAATTACATGTTGAGTGCTTCTAAATTTTCCTTAATCGTGAAACGAATTTACAATTATACCTCCAACAGTATTAATGGTTGCTTGACCTTCATTATTACACTATTAGAAAGCAATAAATAGCAATTAATCTCATATTCATATTGCCTGATATATGTTCTACGTGAAAACTGGTCTTAAGGCTTAACTCTCTTGATCGTGACAGTCATCATCCTCGATATCACAGTAAACAGTGTCTTCCACCTGCACATAAACACGGCCATTCCTAAAATGTTGAAGAAAAGCAGAATTTTGCATTTAGAAACTTTAAAACAATGTAGTATAGTGAATGATACGGAAAGTACAGCTAAATTTTCAAGTTAAAATACGCTGATAGAAATAAAAAGAAATACAAAGAAGGAATTGCGTAAACTGAACGCAATTTGGTACATGCTCAAACCATCGCTGGATGTTAAGTTATAAAAATTGTAACGTATATAACTGTCATCAGAGTGCAAGTGGTTCCACTACGATTACAGCTACATTGTGTTGTAAAGCGTGTGCGAAGTGCCAAGGCTGGCAGGCATCACGTCGAGAGGGAATGCCACTGAATACATAGTGTACCTCATAGATTATGTAGACAGCATTACCATCACCTGGTGGAGTTAGATAGGGTTCGCTTCGTGGGTCTCCATGAAACCTTGTGGTGGTACCGAATATTTAGTTGTGGGACGTATAAAACTGAGCACTCCAGCTTAGGAACCAACAGTTAAGCCAAGTTTTGGTTTGCAGCCATGAGCGAAAGACTCTTTCTTTCATTACAAAATAATGTGTTGGATACAGTTATTTTAAGATCTTGAAAGTAAAGCCTTGATATCCACTAACCATTAAAAAAAAGGTTTCTTTACCATCGCTACCTTTTGTTGCTGTAAATCTTTGTTCTTAATATGGAAATGTATGTGTCCATTTTTATGAACTCTTGAATTTTCCAGAGCACGTATTTTCCAGTTTAGGTTCACACGTGGTGTGTTAAGGTAAGTTTCGTGAATAGAAGATTTACGAATCTCATGGCTTGCGCTATGGCCTCGGGTTCGATGAGATGGAAGAATATATCTGTTTAGCAATTCCTTCATCAGTAGAAAACTTTAGTGTGGCCATATATTTTACTCTTATAAGAATCGTCCCAACCGTCTATATACAGAATGCGTCTAAATTCCCATTACACATTGTAAGGGCATGTAGTGGGAACCAAGACGGTTACGTTTTGCATAGGACATTATGTGCGGAAACGTACCGCGACAAACAAAACGCCACCACATCACATGCTCACCTCTACCAAGTCTGCAACATACTGTACTTTGTTTTTCTTCTGGGACCACTTACAAGAAGGGCTCGATGTGACGACCAGCGACGTCTTACACAAACACGGTACCTACATACCATGTTCTAGTACACATGATCACCAATATCTAGACTTCCAAGATCCGCGGCAGTCATAACCCGCCCCAGGAGTGCTTCCTCTGATTCCATAGGTGTCTAGTAAACTAAGCCCTTCATGTAATCCCACAGGAAGTTGTCTAGCATAGCCGTTTTCGCCAACAGTGGATAGGTCGAGGTGGCCAAATTGCTTGGCTTGCACATTCACCCGACTTGACTCCACTAGACTACTTCCTATAAGGCCTCATAAAGGGCGTGATTTACGAGACTTCTTTGGAATCAGAGGAGGACCTAGTGGCGCGAATTATGCTGCGGCGGATCTTGGACTTCCAGGTATTGGTGATCGTGTTTACCAGAACATGGAACGTAGGTACCGTGTTTGTGTAGATGTCGCTGGTCGTCACATTGAGCCCATATTGTAAGTGGACCCAGAAGATAAACAACATACAGTATGTTGCAGACATGGGAGAGGTCAACATGTGATGTGGTGTTTTGTTTGTCGCGGGGAAACGGTACGTTCCCGCACATAAGTTCCCTATGCAAAACGTAACCGACTTGGTCCCAACTACAAACTCTTATAATGTGCAATGAGAATGTATGTAGACAAATCCTGTTTGTGTGTATGTGTGTATATATATATGACTCGAAGAGAAAAATATTCCATACAGCTGGAACAAAGCAATGATTGCGTTACTTCACAAGAAAGGTAGTCTGTACGACATAAGGAATTACCACCCTATCAGTCTACTTCCCATCATTTACAGTGTTCACTAAGGTCATCCATAATCGTATCAGTTCTACCTTGGATAGTGCAGATCCAGATCAAGATTCAGCACAATATATCACATCCCAGTCATCCATGAGGTAATAAGCCATACGAATGAATATCAAATGACCCTTTGTTTGGCTTTCATTTATTTTGAAAAACCTTCGATTCGGTTCACCACTCAGTTGTTATGGAGGCCCTGCTGGAACAAGATGTGTATCCAGGTTATGTCAAAATGTTGCATAATATCTACAGCACCTCTACTGCCTTTGTAAACATTGCTGAAGCTACCAAAGAATTTTTTGTTGAAAGAGGGGTGAAACAAGGTGACTCCGTGTCACCCAAGTTATTTACATCGGTCCTAGGAATTGCTTGGTCAAAAATCGAGTGGCAAAACAGAGGATTAAGGGTAAATGGAAGAAGTCTTACAAATCTACGATTTTCTGATGAGATAGTTTTACTCTCAAACAGTTTGGAAGAGCTCAAACAACTGTTAAATGAGTTAGAGATAGCATGCAGAGAAGTAGACCTTAAAATAAACCCCTCTAAAACTAAAATCATGAAAAATAAATGGGTAGCACAAGACAAGTTGGTCACCAACGACATTGATATCGAGACTGTAGAACACTACATCTATCTTGGTCAGCTAATCAACATGGTTGGCGACTCGATGCCTGAGATTTATCGACATATAAAATTAGGCTGGAGAGCATACGGAATAAATTCCATAGTTTTTAAGTAAAACATACCAGTGTACCTTAAAAAGAAGGTATTTGATCAATGCGTATTACTTGTCCTCACATATGCTTGTCAGACTTGGACCCTGAACTGTCAAGCAAAGCAAAACCTGAGAACTGCCCAGAGAGGTGTGGAAAGAGCAATGCTTGGGTTTACAAGAAGAGACAGGAAGAGAGCTGACTATATTCGATCACTAATCGAAGAAGTGATGACAGATGGGCAATGATGGTGATGGATTGGATACCAAGAGACCTGAAAGGATCCACAGGAATATCTCCAGATCGCTGGGACAGAGACATTCGAAGAGTAGCAGGTGTGAACTGGAAGAGCATTGCACAAGATCGATTAGCCTGGAAGGAATTAGAAACAACCTATTTGATGCTAAATTGTAAAGTGTAGCTCATCTGGCTTAAAGAGGCTACATCCTGAAAAAGGGTTTGATATAGCTGCTTAATAATAATAATATAAATATAAAATATATATATATATGTGTATTCATGACTGGTCGTTCGACTGTCGTGAAATATTACGATTAATTGTTCTTAGCAATGTGATGGACAGAAACGGAACTTTACAGGCCAAAAATGTCTTTATCTCATGTGGACAAACGGGAGAAGTTGTACAGACCTTCTGCAAATTTCCATTAGTGCAAAATTATTAGTACTGAACAAGTTCGGGAGATTTCTGGAGTGAAATGTATAGAATGTAATACACTATTGACCAAAAAGTAATTGGGCACCCGTAAAGATAGGTAATTCAGTACGTCAGTTGGCTTGTGTGGCCGCCATACGCTGCAGGCGGGAGTAGAACCAGTTGACAAGGAGATGGCACGAGGTACAGAGCTATCGGACTTCGATAAGGGCGTGATTGTGGGCTGCCATCTCAGTGGGCTGTCTAGCCGGGCGATTGTACGGAAGGTAAACAGGCCCAAATCAACTGTCGCATTCTTCCTACGCAAGTGCATTGTGCCAATGCTGCACGTTCTGGATGACCTTCAATCTTGACCGACAGAAATCGCAGAACCCTGAAACATGAAATTGTCAAAAATAGGGCACAGCCCATGGCTACCATCCGACAGGAGTTTCGTGCAGCAACTGGAGTATTTGTTCAAGTCGAGGTTTACATTATTCCGGTCCGATGCACGTGGATGGGTGTGGCGTCTACCTGGGGAACGGCTTCTGCCGGAGTGTATAGTACCGTCTAGGAAGTTCGGTGGTGGTGGAGTGATGGTGTGGGGCTGTTTCACAGACTTCGGCATAGGACCGTTGGTGTTTGTCCGTGGTAGCATGAACACAGAGGCCTATTGTAACATTCTGGATAATGAAATGCCCCCAACATTGTGGCGTTTTTACGGAATGAACCCGTGTTACTTCCAGGATGACAATGCCAGGTGCCATGTTTTAAGGGCTACTATGCAGTGGTACGCCTACATGTTCGCCGATTAGACTGGCCTGCCCAGAGACCCGACCTCAACCTTATAGAAAATCTTTAGGACGAATTGGATCGCCAGGTGAAGGCTCGTCAGGCGCTGCCAAAATCCATTGCTCAACTCATGGAATGGTTGCAAGAGGAATGGCGACGAATCACCGTGAATGTCCTGGAAACACTCGTAAAGAGTATGCCAGACAGCGGGGCTGCTGTTATAGCCGCAAGAGGTGGACCTACGAGATTCTAACGGGGTGACAACTACCGAGCATACATTGTGGACATGTGCCCAATTACTTTTTGGTCGATAGTGTACATTTCTGTAAGCCTTGCATCATGATAGGCTGTTGGCACTCATTGGCTGGGTTCGTTTCTGCTTTGGAGCACAAGTCGCAAGTTAATTGTAGTAAAGTATATATTTTCTCCACAGTGTAAAATGTAAATTATGCTTCTGTAGATGTTTTGAATTAAAGAGTGTTATTTTTACTTAATTTTTTATCTTATCGAGGTTGCTGTTCATGTAAAGTTAAGCCTCGTACGAGGTAGACAATGTGATAATTTTCTGTAATAAAAGTTAGGAATTTATTTTGTGTCAGTGGAGGCTAATGATTTTTTGCTTAGGAGATACTGGCGTCATTGTTTTTAGTTTCTAAAAAAACTGAATGTAAAATATTTATAAAAATAAAAGCTAAAATACAAAAAAAGAACTAATTTTATTTTACTATAACCTTTACTTATATATAGAGAAACTTTAAACAGAAAGTACCAAAAAAATAAAACAGTTATCTTTCTCTATTTCATGTATCTCCCTTGCACATCCTTGAGTTTCTTTCGTGGCTTGTACACATACTTGATAATTAATCGTTTTTAAATATACCGCAGATTTTCATAACCATCTCAAATACTAGGGTTGCATTGCCCGCCAAACTTTTATTTTTGCAGGTTTGAATTCTTTCGGTGTATGTCTTGACGAGTTGACGAAGAGGGGGGCAGGCACTCTGTATCTGTAAATCAGTGACTACACTTCTGTTTTGACACCACCTGTGCAAAATCGCTTTCAGTCATCTTTCAATGAGGCAAAACAGGCAGTCTGGGAAAGGGCGTGTTCTAACAAAGCAGAGGTTTGCTCGAATTGTATCACACCTGCATTCCACATAAGTTTGTGCAAACGTCGGTAAGTCTTAGAGGCCTACATCTGTTGCGTTGTACGGTATAGGTGCTGCCACAGATTGGGAGACGATAATGTGTTAAAATTTGTCTACTCGTCCTCATCGCTCTACGAGATGGAGACATGCTTAATCGTAAACGAGTCTTGTGAGAGGAGTCCCTGGATATTGTAGAACACGATGGCTGCAAATTTTTTGAAAGCCTTTTGGCATACCTGAATACTGGGCACCATTGGTTAGTTTACGAATACCTCAAGTATCTCGACCAAATAATTGCAATTCTTACTGTGACGGAGACCTTACTAGGTCGCTGGCCACATATGTGAAATATAAGTTTGGAAGACCGGCATTCAGATTTGTTAAATCTCTTTTGGCAAAGTCGGCATCAACACTTGTGGAATCGATATTGGCAGGGTCAGAACTAACAGCAGCATTGAAAAATGCAGTGGTAGGGTAGGCATCCAAAGTCATGAATTGATGACTAGGCTGCCATCCAAAGTCTCGAAATTCATAGACAAATGGCTGGCAACCGCGGTCATAAATAGAGTGACGGGTCTTGAATAAACAGCAGTTAATTCTACGGTGACAGGGCTGGTGTCTACAGCAATGAAATCTATAGTGATACTACTAGAATCAGCAATTGTGAAGTATAATGTAGTGCTAGGTACGGAGCCTCCTGTCCTGGAATCCATTGTGGCAGTGCTGTCATTCAAAGCCGTGAAATCTTTAGTGACAAGACTGGCATACACTGTCATAAAATCTGCATAGGCAGCTAAAGTGTTCACAGCAGTGAAATGCATAATGGCAGAGCTGACATCGACAGTCATGTACTCATTAGTGACGGACTGGAATTCACATTCGTGAATTCCATAGTTACACCTGCGATCTTGAAAACCATTGTGGCTTAGTTGGCTTACAGAGTCTTGAAATACATAGTGACATAGTTTGCATCCACAATGAAATACATATTGACAAGACTTGCATAACTCAATTTTAAATACCATAGTGATGATGCTGAAATCCACAAAAGTGTATAAGTAAATATATCTTGGCTTCCACAGTTGTAATATCAGTAGTGAAAGGGCTGGCAACTATAGCAATGAAATCTAATCTGTAGTGCTAAATACGCATTTTGTGTTACTGAATTCCATAGTCATAAGACTGGCATTTATACATATTCGTGAAAAATATTTTGACAATACTGACTTCTACAAATAATAAATTCAACATGATATGGCTGGCATCCTTCAGTCGCGAATCTTAATGTTACAGGGCTGACATTAAGAGTCTTGAAATCTAAAGCGCAGAGTTTCATCCACAGGCGTAAAATCCACATAGCTCTGGCATACTCAGCAGTGGAATTTGTAGTGATATGGCTGGCATCCTTCAGTCGTGAAATCCATAGTGATAGTAATGGGATTCACAGTCGTAAAATAAATTAGAGAGCTTTTACCCACACAGTGATGGACTGGCTTTCACTGTCGTAAATTAAATAATGGCAGAGCTGACGTTGAGAGCTATGTACTCTACATTTGAGAAGATCATATGCACAGCTGGAAATCCATAATGAGGCATTTGGTATTTACAGTCCAAATATTCATAGTGAAAGGGAAGGTATTCACAGTCATGATATATGATAGTGATAGAACTGGAAACCACAGTCGTGATACGCCTGGTATCTATAGGTGTGGTTGGAATACCAAATCTTTAAATTTACAGTGATAAGGCTGGCCTCTACCGTCGTGAAACCCATAGTAACGTAGCTGGCATCCATAGCTGTAAAATCCATAGTATCAATGCTGACATCCAGAGTAACGAAATCTGTTGTCATGACTGACATACATAGTAGTAAATTCTGTGTTGTCATGATCTCATATGCCAGTGCCCATGGTAGACGATGTACTGAACCTACAGTAGATGAAGATGCACGACGAGCCAGTACCAGCTCATGTGATGCAGAATGGCGAGGAAAGATGTGCACTCCTGAAATAATTCTTCTCATAGGAAGTAATCGGGAATGCGTTCCTCTTTCTCTATACACATTGATAATTACTTGTAGGGAAGGGGTAGAGTGGAGGCAGAAAATTGGTGGAAGAGAGGTTAGATTTGCTTTGGTTTGCGCTGGGAGGGGATGGGGCGAAGAAAACAGATTGGTGGACTGTGGAGTAGGTGTGGTGGGGTGCTGGTGTGTGGAATAACTGCAGTAAGTCAAAATATGGGAAGAGGCGTACATGATGGAGTGGAGTGGAGGTCGATATTCAACCGTTAATTGATTGGTGGGTAATCAGTCACCTGCTGGCTCTGTAACCTAAGGAGTTTGATTCACTATTTTTTTCTTTAGTTTGTGAAGTGATAATCGAACCATGGACCTGAATGCAAGTCTTTGTAACGTTTCTCTTTCTTGTTAGACATTTATTTCTTTATTGGAAAATATTTTTGTAAGATATTTCTATTTTAATACAGATTAATGTATTTCTGTAGTCACATTTTGAACGAATATTTACTTTCGGAATATTTTTGAAGTTGTTAAGGTCAAGGTAATTCCATTGTCATCGGAGCTCAAATTCACTGCAGGTGAAAGTGAAGCACAACCTACATGGCTTCCATCTGATATCATTTACTAGTGAACAATTAAAAGTTAAATGCAGAAATAAACTGCTTATTCACTGGATTATATCTCGGACATACGGCATGCGTTTAGAGATAATTTTAGATTATTATTAATATAGAATTTATATTGAAATGTGCTTTTCGTATCCGAATACCTACTCGAGTTTGGAAACATTTTGTGCGCTGTATGACCGTAACCGCATACGTGCTCGTACTCCACCTCCCGTTGCTAGACAGTATTCTCCAGACCACCACTGACGAAAACACTTGGAGGACTTTTGCATAGAGACACTACGTATCATCCGAGGATCGCTGAGGACTGCCAAAACATCCCGAGTTGTACGGAAACCACACAGCCACATAGAAAAACTAACCCCACTTAAAATATATTAGGCCAAAACCACCATACCTAAAGTATAATTGAGCTATGCAAGAATTATTTAACAAAATTTTAGATACAGCAAAAGATATGTGTATGCAAAATGTTTCTTACATAAAGCGGTTTAAATTGCCAAATAGTTTTATCATGTAACTACAAATATGTCTTCGTATAACTAATTGTTTTTTTCCTCGTGTATTGTGTTTCGTTACTTAGTACAAGTTGTGCCTGTGGTTTGTGATTACCCAAGAACCATTGAATCGTTATTTTTATAAAACAAGTGGCAATACGTGAAATGTATTAAGATGAATAGTGTTTGGCACAAACAAAAATAATAATCTTCTTTTTATTTTGCCACTCAACACTTAATTTCATCATCATAAATCACTACGAGTATCTTCAAGAATACGTACACATCTTCAAGACTGCAGCTAATTGCATTATCAAATTTGAACAGTATTTGTTTGGTCTTTGTTCATGTACAGGTGATAGTATAGTGTGGTATAATTGTGGTTTTCTTACATATGCGTAAGTGCTTTGAAGATAATACATACTAATTTATGTTATTCGAAATTATTCTTGTGAGAAATTCCCATGCAATAACGTATTTGCTTTGTTAAATAGCGGATATTCACTTTCAAGTGCACAAAAAAACTGTACTTAAAATAACTGACATGATTGATTAAATAACGGATATTCACTTCCATGTCCATGACAGAAATTTCCGTAAAATAACGGACTTGCTTTGTTATATAACGGATATTCACTTGAAAGTGCATAACAGAAGTATCGGTTAAATAACGGAAATGGTTTTTCAGTTAACTGATGTTTCCCTTGAAGTAAACGACGGAAATATCCTAAGCATAACGGAAAATATTTATAATATAAACGGACATGTACGTTGCACTTTCTTCAGTTCAGTAATATCATGTTCACGGAATGTTACGTCATTACACGTAATGTGTGCCCGTAAATTTGCAGACGGTTGGAATTATTTACCAGGACTTTTCCGTAAATTGACAGCAATTTTATTTAACAGTGCACTGTTAAAATAATATTCCGTTATTTTTCCGGGTAAGTGCTGGTCAAATATCCTCTAGACTTTTCAGTAAAATTACGACACGATACTTCTTCAATATCGGACTTTCCGTAAATTTCACAAATTTTCCGCGAATTTTCGGAACCTCTTCTTAAATTTGTTTGTGGAATTTGTATGTTTTATTGCAATTTTAAGAAAATTATCACGAAAAGCTCTTCAATTTTTGTTGCATGGGATTTTCACTGTTTTTAAAAACTTTTTTAGGAAGTTAAAATATTATATTTTAGAACTAAATTTAAACATGATTCAAAAATTGAGGAGTCCGTGGCTCTTAGTATTCACTTATAACCTCCTTATGACATCATTAGGTAAAATATGTTATTTGAAGATATTTAAAACACTTAACTTACTAACAACATTTTATTGTTTAAATGTTACGAACTGTTACAGGTGCCTGATGTTACATTTGATGATTGAAGGGGCAGGTCTAAGTGGCGTGGAAATCCAGTCTACTGAACGTAGAGGCGAGTAAATCTTCGTGTAGATTTGTCATTGTTCATTGCCGAGTCACATAGGGAATACGGAGATGTTATTTATTTACGACGCTCAACTGCGGTTGCCGTCATTACGGAGTACGTTTCCGTATATTGAGTGCGTACATTTCCGCAAAAATGTCACAGATAATACAAAAACTTTCAATAGTGCAACCAAACTTCCCGCAGGCGCATGTATGCCAGTGCGTGTTGAGTGAGAGAGTGAAGAGGTTTAGACGACTCTTTAACAACGATGTCTTGAGCGCCGATGTGGGTGAAGCGAGGTGATTATGGAGCAGTGCCGAATGCAAGGAGGGGCGAAACGGGAGAACCCCGAGAAAACCAACCGACCAGCGGCATCGTTCGGCACGATTCCCACATGCAAAAATCCGCGGGCGACCCCTATGGGAAACGAACAGTCTTACCACTATAACACCGCAGCTCCCAGCATTATGAAATATAAGTGTTGTGGAAACAAGTACTTAGGCGCTTTCGCAAACCAGACACGTTGGTCAATTTTTTTGAAATTGTATCTTCAGAAGCATATAAACTTATATAGTATTCCTTCGATTCTCCCATTATATTTCCTGATATTTCGGGTTTCATTATAGGAAATTCGTATCAAATTATCGGGGTTGCATTTACGAATGGAACTATTTTTAAGGCAAATTGATGAGTTATTTAATTAAATAACTGTGCCGAGAAGCTTGCAGTTATTATAATTGCCACTTCGTTTGGAAATAAATTACCGAAACTGCCCGCACTCAGCTATGCTCGTGTCTCCAATGTACGGAATCAGTGGGACCGTAGCAATAATCCGTTTATGAGAATGTGGAACACTGAGCTGTTTTGCGCGTTCAAGGCAAAGCAGCAAGGGAGCGATAAGGGCGACACTGACACACGCACCTAGTGCCCGAACGTTCTTACGTGCAAGGTGCTGAACTGGCGTGCAGTCTGTACGGAAGACAATATAAAAGCTAATGTAGCAAACTGCTCTGATTTTATTTGAGCAGTTACTATATATTAAAATAGATTTTGTCATTTGAAGCAAATCAGGGATTCAAAATTAATTTTAATTGGTCAAAAATTGCGTTTATTATACTAAATATCTTCTTGCAATGGCCAGGAAAACAAGGCCACGAAATCATAATTATAAATTATAAAATAATTACAGTAGAATGTATAAAAATATCAGAAAAATAAAGCAAAACATCACAACAGTAGAGACATGTGAAGTACACAATATTTCATAGTAACATACTAAACTTTAAGTTCTGGTAGTTTCAACTGACTTTTGCCATTGGCTGAAAGTTGTTTGGAATGCTCCGAAAGATTTTTAGCATATAATGAAAGTTAAGTCTCTGAACGGCCAATAATTCTGTAATGTCGTCAAATAGCTAAATTGTTTCGTAAAATTACAAGGAAACAATAAAAGAACAGACATTTATAATATCTGTGTAGGGCAGTGTAATTGAACCTGCTACATCATTAAAAAAACCATCCACGCCCGCCAGTTTACTTAACGGTTTTTATGTAAATTAGGTACGCTAAAGAATTCAGAGTGTTTAGCTTTGTAGTGCTTCACAGGAAATAAATTTAATTAGATAAAGGTTCTACAGTAAGTAAAATTAAAGTGATATTATGTTTACGTACTTATAAAGGCAATTTTAGATAGTTCGGCGTCTCGCTTGCAGCAATGTATCCTTATATTTCACTCAGTTCTGGCAAACTATTTTACAGAACATGGCCACTTAATACCAGAAGCAGTCGTTACGTTGTAATTGAAAGTTCGAAATCATGGCTCCAACTGAGGGAGTATGTGCGCGGCAATTTTTTTAGAGTCGTTTAATAAGATAAAATGTTTCAGGGGAATCTTGCCAAACACCGATAAATTCAAACACAGACTTGCACAATAAGCACGTGTCCATGTCTAATGACTATCGGATGCAAATCCGGTTATGAAAAAAAGACCTATCTCACACGTTGGCTACTATTTATCATTACATGTTCAGATAGCAGTCCAGTACTTGAAATCGCTTCAGACAACCTGCCATCGTGCACATGCGATCCTACGTACTAGGAGAAAGACACCAATGTTGATCGAGTCATCATCAAGATAATAAGTAATTAGTCAGTTCTTTGACGTTTATCTCCCTCTGTACGTGATGTTTGTTGGCCCAAATTGCCCATCGCTCAAGCGAAAGAATCATGTCGCTTCCCATTTAGGTAGCTTTCCTGTAATCTTCGTGGTTGTGATTATCGAAACTTATACAGTTTTGTTATCTTGTTATGATACCACAAGAAGTGCAGATTCTTTTTTAATTTATATTTACTGGTATCACTTGTAAATAAATAGCGGTAGAGGATGTCTAAAGGAAGCGGGATGAAATCTAACACGTTCGGAGACTGGAAAGGCGACAGGGACACGTCGTATGACTTGTTCTGCGAGCCGAGATGTGGAGAATTACTTACAGCAAATCGGCTTAGCGGCTCAGGAGTGCTTGCATTCGGCCAAGTAGCCTTACTTCACATCCCGTCTCAGACACGACTACTGTGGTGTGCTCGTAACACACAGAAGATTGGGTTTGGCTGTACTGGGGACACGGCCGTTTGTTTTGCGTGAATACGTCTACGTTGACGCGCTCGGACGACTAGATGTTTTTTTTTTTTTTTTTTTTTTCATTGTGTTGAGTTTTCTTAATTCTTTTTCATTAAACGCATACAATTTCACCATAACGATGCCATAAAAATGTTTTTATACACGTAATCGATTGATCTTGACGAGGGCTGTCGATTGAAACCTAAACGAGCGCCGTAGCTTCTCCTAGTCACTCACGAAACGAACTCAAAATTGCTGCCTCCCCCCCCCCCCCTTCATCATCGCGTCTCCTCACTCAACGTAACATATTCTTTGATCCTTTGGCAATCGAGTGGTGCAATTCAATTTTGAATGTAGTCCATAGATTCGGAACTGCAATGCCAAACTCTATCCCCCGATTTTGTTATCATCGGATTTTCTGGATTGCCTCTTACTATGGTTGTAAATTTAAAGACATATTCACGTCAAAAGTGACCAGACAGAAGATAACATAGATCAATGCCAAATTAAACTATTAAGCAATGCTTATTAATTAATACTTCATATAAGCAACCTCCGGTCAGTTTTTAAGTAACACTTTATTCGTGTTATGTTACACAAATCATAGCAACATATCTCTTCCTGGTCAGGGTGATGCAGTCAAGACTGCAGAACTGTTTTATTTTTAACTTTAATTTTTTTTACAGGGATCCTGCCTCCCCGCACCTTTTTGAAAGCATTTGAAACAATATATCGTGATAAACTATTTTTCAGTGGTTCGAAATATATTCATCAAATTTTAGCACGATAAAATATACACTATGCTCTCAATGTAACAATGATATTGTCATGCGCGCATGATACTGCCAATAGAAACGGGAAAGGAAGGGGACCTGAAAGTTATGCTAACACTATACTGCACTCGCTTGTCAACTTCTATAGGCTATTCACGTAATGTGAGCACTTTTGAAAGGTCTCTCATTTGGAATAATAGTCAATAAATATATTATATTTTAGCTTTAGACTTTAACTTCCGAGTGCGGTGTAATAAACACATTGTGTTTATTACTTACATAGCAATATTTATTTAAAAAGCCGGTTAAAGGATTTAAAAATGGCTGAAAGGAAAAGGAAACTGGGGCCTCAAAAGTGCTCACTTTGCAGCGAACCGCCTACACAATTGAATGCTTACAAGAGGAACACGAAATTGTCATGGGATCAAAATAAAAGCACTGTGAACGATTAAATTAATCCACAAGAATGTTACAATCTACCACAAGGAGGACACGCCAAAGTGTGTGGCTGGTTGGGGGGGGGCGGGAAGTGGAGTTAATTACACATAAATAAAATATTATCATTCGAAAAAATTAATGTTACATAAATATAGCGTGTTAATTAATATAACATTTTACATTTATATACAAGAACAATAGGAACTGAACGTTTGTAATGAATAAAATCATTATTTCCATTTTAAGAAATACATAGAGAAATAATTCTTCCTCCTGATGTACGCAAAATTTTAATGGAATTGTGCCAAAAATAATTTGACAACTTCTAAACTAAGTGACTCATCCTAAAAACATTAATTTAACTTTTTCTTAGGAGTGTTACTGCTCAGCAATAAAATGCGATACAAAGTCAGTTAAGGACCGAAATACACAAGCGATAGCGGAAAGCAGACCATGCAAATGTGTGTAATTAATATTGGTATTGTGATACTTATTTGCAAAATGGCGGCCATAGATATATTTCTAGAACTATTTAGTATAATTACCATAGCGATAGACCAAATTCAACCAAATTCTGTATGCAGACAAGATCTTTTACAAGCATCATATATGCAAAAAAGAACAACCGCTTTTGGTCGCCATTTTGTAAGCTAAAGCTACAAGAATTAATATAAGGTTGTTGTGTAGTATCTCTGGAAACAATTAGCCGATTCCTACCAAATATGGTAAACAAGTAGTACTGCAACACATGATATATAAATCAGTTTCAAATACATCAAACACGTATTTTCTAAACTGTGGCAATCTAGTCATTTTGGCATAGTATACTATATAGTCAAAATCATAACATAACTTTGTATTCTGGGAGCAATACGGATCATCTTTTATCTTCCATTTTGTAAGAAAGTGCCACACGAAGAAATAAAGTTTGAAAGTCATACCATGAGAAACAATAGTCCGATCCCTACCAAATATGGTAAACAAGTAAATTATGGTAACTAGTATGTTTTAAGTACATGAGACAATTACTATCAATTTTTTTCTTCAAATTTTTGTATCGTCGAAACCATGAATTGATTCCAATGTCACTTTGTATGCTGACAGTATATATTCAAACCATAAAATTTATCCGTTCGAAGTCTCTTTTGTTCACTATTTTGTAAAATAGTTTCACATGGCAAATAAAAGCTGTCATATCTTGAAAAATTCACAAATTTTTACCAAATCTGGCAGACAAGTAGTACTACGGCAGGCCATGTAAACTGATATCCTTTGAGTGGGCCAGACACTTATTTTCAAAATGGTGGTCATAAAATTTTTTTAGCTCAGTTTGTTTATCTACGAATATACCAAACAAATTTCAACTTAATTTTGTATGCTGACAGTATCTATTATATACATCAAATTTGTATATAAGAAAAGATAATTTCGTCACCATTTTGTAGGAGAGCCCCACATGAAATAATACATGTTTTGTGTCATATCTCGGGAAAAAATCAACCGATTTCGTGTATGTATATATATATATATATATATATATATATATATATATATATATATGTATATATAAGTTGCGGCAAGCATTTTAATGGGGTATATATCACCAATTTATATTACTATTTTATATCTACGAATCGTTTGAACAAAATTCTACCAATTTTTTTAGCAAACTGTATTTATATTAGAATAATCAATTATGCTTGGAGATCATATTTTGCTGTTATCTTCACAAAATAGTTCTACGTGCATAAATTGAACATTCTGTCATATTTCCGGAACAATTAACCTAATTTTAACTAATTTCTGCCAAATGTTGCACACTTACAGAAGGCTATATAATGTTATATGATCTAAATGTGGTCAGCCGTTGATTTTAAAAATGACATCCATGTTTGGCATATCTATTTAACAGTTTAACCTAATTCAATAAAACATTTATGCTGAGAGTATCTATTAGAAACATCGTATACAGATCCTCTTTTTTACGGAAATGTTGTAAGATAGCCCCGTTTAAGAAAATAAGGTTTTCATGCCGTATCTAGGAGATCAATTAACCTATTTCCACCAGTTTGTTTACATATTACCGTTGTGGTAGCGTTATGGTAGGTCATATTTACTTAGGTCAACGTGTTTTTAGTGGCTTAGACAAATTTTGCTAAAATAATGGCCTTTGAAATATTTCAGGTTAGTGAACACTTTCACAGAAACTATTACACTGATTAAATCACGAAGTTGCTACTCCGAAGCCTACCTACGTGGTGAAGTTGATTGCATGCGCTAGCTTATTTTTACGAGTTTTTTTGCCTTCGAATCCCAGGTAAGTCACGTGTGTATTTTAATTTTCTCGGCACTCTTGCCTTCGCTTCTGGTTTCTCTTCTAATGATATTACTGCCAACAAGAAGTTATCGCATACCGACTTTCTAAGCTTTTAAGAATTTCATTACAATTATTTTCAAATATGTAGAAGAAAGCAAGCTCATTATGTACCAGTAACATAATGTTTTATTTCAAACCAGGAAATTTCCTAGGGCGCTTTAGTGTTACGTAACGTAACTGTTTACTTTCCTAATTATTTTCTAAAGCTAACTGCTTAGGTTTGAACTAAATAAAACCAACTTAATTTGACATTTGCTTCCGAGCTGAATCTATCGTCTGGATGGTTTTATTTATTGATTAGATAATTATCACATATTGTTAGCTGAGTATATTGTCTTGATGGTTTTATTTATTGATTAGATAATTACCACGTATTGTTAGCTTGAAAACAAACGGTAAATGTTACTAGTACTTTCGGAGTCTTAAATTTGACAGTTTGTTTATAGCATACTATTATACTTTATAATTTAATACAATTTTATAAACCAGGAGCCAGTTTCCAGCAAATAAAAAGCTCACCCCCTCAGAGCTCAAAAAGTGTTCTGTCATGTTTCAACGTTTCCGTGACCTGGCAGTTCATCGTATTTATCGCCCATGGAACATTTGTGCGACCAGATGGAATGAAAAAGTCTGCGCGTTCATGATTTTGAGCGTAATTTGCACCAAGTCGGCAAATCTACATTACGGTGGCCTATGGCGTTCGTTTCATTCCATGGCCAACTAAATCGTCGCATGCACCCTTGTACAAGGCGGTTCGGCAGGATAATATTAAGGACGCCTCTCTTTGACACATGTGGTTGGAACATTCTACTCCTGGGATGACATAATAATTACTTCTTTAATTTGCTGCACTGTATAACCAATAACATTTCGTTTAGATATGAAGGTACCTTGTACTTGCGTAAATTTTTACAGTATGTGTAGCTCTCCTTCGCAAAATGTTCGATTGCTTCACACAAACAATTTAAAAAAATAGTACGAAAAAGGTGACAGCAAGAAAACATAACTTCAATAAATATTAACTGAGAACTTTATGTACAATGCTTGGTTACTATCTGCTCGCATAGATGTTAAACTTTTCATATACTTAAAGTAATAGTGTTCTGATTCAAGTAATAATGTTCTGATTTCGTCTTTGTATTTGGACAATCGTGATAAATTAAACCTATCAGAGCGAAAAGAATGTGTAATCTCAGTGTGCATAATGCTGATTTTGTAACTTTTACTGAAGAGAAATTGATCATACGTGACAACATCTGACTTTCTCTCTGAAATACTTCTAGTGTATATGAGTATTTAAATACAATCCATGTAATATATTATTATTCAAGGATTTAACTGGTCCAAAAATACGTTTTAACTCTAATAATATACTCTGAGTGTATTTACCGAAAGTGCACTCGGAACGAGTGCAATGTTACCATGTGACGATAACTGGATGAATTTTTATAATCACATGTGGGTACGTAAGGCCCACGACATGTCACACAAGCACAAAATTAGCACATTTGAACTGCTACAAGGTCGCTGGATTAACATCAAGCACAGACAAAATAAAACCATTCTTAGTTTTATAAATAAAAAATATGCACCTTTACTGGAGATTGCATTATGACGGAGGTTATTGGTTTCATATTAGTGCAAACTTTTAACATCCTGTTTCGTGATTACAAATGAATAAGAGGAGACACGCAGACTTGCGGGCACACACACTAATAACCGTATGTGCTTTATTGCCAGGAAATCAGGTCGAAGGAAGCAAAGAAGAAGAAATTTGGACGGCTCTAAACATCGACGTCTTGAGAGCCAGTGGGGGTGAAGAGAGATGAGTATATGAGCATTGCGTGGGAAACGCAAGGGCGGGGGAAACGGAACATCCCGAGAAAACCCGCCGACCAGCGGCATCGTCCGACACGATTCCCACATGCGTAAATCCAGAGGCGACCCCGCTGGGAATCAAATCCGGTCAGTCTTGGTTAGAGGTTAGTAGTCTAACTTCTTAACCACTGCGGCCCCTAGGTTGAAAGAAATGTTGTTATTTTCCAAACGTAAGGGTAAACTTAGTTTTTTTAAACAGCAAAATTAACTCGAAAATAAATTAAATGTAGAATTATAAGTTCATTTATGTCAAGCAATAACGACATGGACGCAGTAATATATATATGTATTCGAGCAAGAGAACGGTAGCAAAATTTAATTTTGGCAGCACACAATTTGTCACTTAAGAAGGTTAATAATAATTAGTGTATTAACAGTACCTCGACACTTAGACTAAACAATTAGGAACAAAAATCTGATCAATCTCCAACAATAAAAAATTCGAAAAAATTACACATCTGAATGTCACTTCAATCGAGGATGGTAACCAAATAGAGTTTCAACTCATCTGCAACTCTAAGAAGCAATCGAGATGGATTTTATAAATGTGGTAGAAACGGAACCTATAAAGTAATATTGTTATTCGCTCGCGGTTTTGTGCCACGCGAGCGAGTAGAAGTGAAGGACGGAGTAGTTGTGTTATATGATAGCGGCGGCGAGTCACAGGGGATGTTTGGAAGGTCAGGCGAGTGGTTATCCAATAAGCGCATATCTTGTTACAAAAAAGCTTGCTCTTGAGATAAATCATTTGTGGCTTGTGCTCTCCTGACATTCAGAATATGTAATTTTTTTTCCTTTATCTGAAGAATTTTCTATTTGTTTACAGCCCTAGTTTCTATCAGCGTGACTCGGGGTGCGTCAAACTTTCCAGGTCAAAGCCAGCTAGTATAAAAGTACGAAGGGCTTTCATTACCGGTAGTTGATGCGTGGATGAGTGGCTGGAGTCTTAGCGATAGACGACGAACGAAACGAGCGATCAGAAAGTAACCAGCAAGAGGAAAATCTGCGACTGCGATAATCGGCGCAGCGAATAGAGTGACTGGCAGGCTGGAGTATTGGACTGGATGCGTGAGTGAAAGACATTGCCATTAATAATAACAGACTGACTGAACACGTGTTAATGATGAGTATAACCAAGCAAACATTAAAAAGGACGTTAATTAGAGTTAGAATGGGCATTAAATATTTGGCTACTAGGAAATAATAAAAAGCAATAATGGAGTCATCCATTTAATAAAATTTATATATTTTCAAAAATCCTCTCTTTCAAATAATCATAGGTTAAATTCCGTTGGCTAACTAGAACAACATTACATATAGTATGAGCTTCAACAGCTTTTTTAAAATCAACACAAAATGTTTATGTTTGTTTTGTCTTTAACTACAGTTGTTTTTCTATATGAACAATCAATATCATATAATGCTCTTCGCCGCCAAAATTAATAAAAATTGGTTTTACCATAATAGTTCATAGCAGGTTTATAATAAGGTCAATTATTTCTAATTAAAGTATCTAGTTTTGATTTTGAATTTCTAAAGTCTTTATAAGCAAGAAACTGATTAGGCCCAAGACCATTTTCAATATCTAGATTCCAATTATCCTTTAGAAAAATATCGTTTCGTCCATTTTTAACATAAATATTTCTCACATTACAATGATCAAACATAGACGCATGGACATGCTGTTCAACAAGTTTTTCTATTAATTTGAAAGCCTATAATTACAAAATCATACATATCAACCCGTGAATTACTAAACTGATATTTTATATTAAAGTTAAAAGTTGTTCCATAAGGTACTTATTACTAAAAAAAATTCCCAATAATTAAATTTAATATGAATTTTAGGCTCTTTTTATAATTTTTTTAATTGCAATGGCTGTGTTAGATTTATATTTAACAATAGACCACATAAATTCTAATTTTTGGATATCAATTCTACCTGGATCTGCATAATCTGTCGGAGGTGTGGCAACTGTGTCCTCATATACATATAAACAATTGTTATCAGATTAATTACGGAAAAAAGTGATTTTATAACAACCCTTCCAGTACATTTCAGCAATATCTCTTGTAAAGCCAAAGCGATATTTCAATAGGTAAATTATTTCATTAAGTCTATCACTATGCACAGATTTTACTCGGTATTTATAATCAAAACCAGTAGCCTCTATAAAATTTTGCTCACCTGGGGATCATAACAAAACATTCATCATTGTTGAAGTTAATCCAGGATTATCCACAGCTTCAATAATATTTCCATGTTTTGAAATTTCTACTCTAGAAAATTGAAAAGGAAAAGAGTTAGAACAAACATCAGTATCGTCTTCTTTTCTATATTCTGCGTCATCTCCAACTTTATCTCTCTTTAGTTACTTAAATTGTTCAAAAACATAAGCATAGCTTGGGAAAGAAAATCTATCACCTATAGGAATATCAAACTCGATTCTATTATTGCAAACATTTAAATCCCCCCCTAGTTTGAACAGTTGGGGGAAAAGTTTGCCTCTCGTAGCTCTCAATACTTTTATAACTCATTTATAAGTAAAAAATGTATATATAAATGGCAGAATCAAAGGGAGTTTCTTGAGTTGAAGTACTCATTGAATGATATAAATGATATCAAGAATGCCATGAAAAAAAATGAAATAAATAAGAAGAAAGAACAACCATCAATTGAGGAATTACGAAATATTGGTAAACAAAAGTATAAAAAGTAAGTGAACAAAATATAAATTGTATAACAACACTAGTTCCTGTTGTAGGAAAAAATTTAGATTATCCACCAATACTAGATGAACCATCATTCGAAAGAGAATTATTTTCAGAACTAAAATCTCCCAATTTAGAAGATCAAATAGGAATTGTACCATTGAAAAAGTTACCACGTGCAGCGTCTGAATGTACTATAAATCTCGGAATAGAGATTGCAAAAAGAATAAATGTTATTAATGAAAAATTTGGTTTACATGGAGACGGAGAAAATTATTACATTGGTGATACAAAAGTAACGATAAGTAAAGATACGAAAAATAAATATACGATAAAAAAAGGTACGATAAATAAAGATACACTATCTGTTAATGATAAAGAATATGAATTAACACCAGAACTTTGATATTTGGTAACAAAAAATTAACAATATGGCCTTGAGAATATATTTGTTAATGAGGATTATGAAAATTATCCAGAAATTGTTAAAACAACCAAAGCTGCATTCCAAGAATATAATCCTAATAAAAAATTTGCTTCAAGTGAAGGTTGGAAATATAAAAAAGTAATTAAACAGATTAATGATGATTATATAAGATCAGAGCCAAACACGCCAGAAAATAAAATTTCTCCAAGAACTCCTAGATCTGGAGAAGGTATAAAAAAATACAATAGTTTCCCAAAAGAAATATGTTTGGATGGATGATATTAGGAATTTAATCAATATATTGTTAATTATTCATGGTGGAGAGAATGCTGGTAATAACAATTATTACAGTGAAAAAATAAGCATAATGAATATGTTGAACGATAAATTTTCTGATTTTGTTGTTATTAATCCGAAAGGAATTCCTTATCTTATAGGAGTTTTAAATGTAATTCCACACTCATTTTCGAATTCTGAACATCTTGGTGAAATATAACTTATATTTAATATAGTGTGTAGGTAGCTGTGAATAACACAAACAAGGACTCCTCGTTGCGATATCCAATATGGGATATAATCATATTATATTCAAATATATATGCTATGTATGGTGTAGAATTATCATACGCAACAATGGGACAACACATAACACTTGAGTGACCAGGCTGCACAGCTGACTTGCAATAAATCAGTGGGAAAGGATGTGATCTTACCTAGGCTGCCTCTGTATAATTGCGTAGTGCAGTCGTGGGCCGGTAGGGGAACAAGTATATTACCATTATCACCCTCTAGAAACTAGAATTTGGTACGTACATCATTTATGTACGTACATCAAAATAAGGCAGACAATTGAAAACTCTAGTAAACACATATGTAAGACCCTGAGTAAGAAATAGGTTAACTTGACACTACAGTAGAGAAAACAACAAAATAGATAAGCCCATTGAATAAATTTCATTTATTTTACTTTTCAATTTCTTTTGTATTGTAATTGTTTAAATCAGAAATAATTAAAAACCCTGATGACAATATGAGAAAAACTATAAGGACAACACAATATCCTTACAATGCTAAAAGTGGTCAGTAGCTTGCCAGTCTGAATATAGTGGTTTCAAAATCAAATTAATTAAACTGGTATCTGTAGAAAATATTAAGTTAAAACAAATTGTGTTCTCACTAAAAAATCTAGCTCTGATAGAAACTACTCTTATCACAGGTTATGCAGTGGGCGTATGTGTATTGGAAATGTACGTACTTCGAGATGGCGTCGCTTGTGTACTGATGTTACTGGACATCGAGCTGAATCAAACTGTAAATAAAATTAGGTCCAGATGAAAATGTCAGATCTTTTGGTAGGACTTATCTTTTAATCACCAAGCGGATTGAAGGTAGGATGCTCTTTCAGAATTTGGCGTAGCAATATCAAGGTAGAGATACGTGGAGCTCCGCTCTACATGTATGTAGACGGCGTGTTTAAACTACCTAGCTCCGTACCACTTAACCTCGCGAATGGACGACCATTGACACAAGTTCTATTGCTGGTTACAAGTTCACTTAAAAGTTGTTTCAAGGACACGTCTACACACCCTAAAACTAATTTAAAGTCCTACCTCTCCGTCCACTTCAGACGTGAGATCCTGCCCTACGTCTGACGTCGTTGGAAGCTGCTAGCGAGGAGAGCATTAGTCCATGCAGGTTGACGCTAGCTTAAGGGAGCCTATAGCGCCAGCCAATCAACAAACAGGATTTAAACCCGCGGGGCCAATGGGGATCAAATCTATTCGAACCACCCACATGAACCACTTCTAACGACCTAAATGAAGAAAAACCAAAGAATACGTGATCTCGCAACTGAGACATAATACAATAAAAAGTAGAAATACCTACAAAATCGAGATCACACCAAAAATAAATACTAATTTTATAAAAATAAATACACAATGAAATATGAACTACCCTATCAAAATTACATATAATTATTATTGCCACCATACATCCAAGTTTTAAAAATCTTACGTGTTAAGAAAAATAAAATTAATAAAAATTAATAAAATTTACATAGGCGGTTGAAATCATATAAGTGACATGTGTGAAAAAAATTACATTAACTCTTGCATGACAATATGTGTAGCAATAAGAATAGGAAAAATAATATAAGTTAATTGTATGCATAAAAACCCTATTTTCATGGGCGTTAGAGATGCACCCTCAGTTTCAAAGATATATTATAACAGATAAAATGGAATTGAAACTCTTAACACGTAATATACATGAAAGTAGGCATTGTTAAAAAAACAAAGTATCTGGCAACAATGAAATGTCTGTCTACACAATTCAAATTATTATCTGTCCTTACTCAGTATGTTGTTACTCTTACCGTACTCTCATTAAAAATGTATTAATCATTCTTATTAGGGAACAAAAAGAAACTTTAGTTACATCAAAACATATAGGAATATTAAAAAAAAAAAAAAAAATGTCTGTAGTGACACTTATTCCGCGCGGGTTGCGCTAAGAAAAGTTTCAGTCTTTTTATTGGCAAATGCTCGGCTACAAACTTTTTTTTTTTGTGTCTGCGACGGCTGACTGTCATGTGACGCCACCAGGCGGGCCATTACGGTGCAATATTACAGCAGCCACTGGCCATCTTCATGTCCAAAGAACGATGAAGTTCGTATCTTGTGCGAGCAACGACTCTCTCTGCAGTACGCCAAGAGCGGGCGGTTGACAGACACCATGTGTCTCGGGTTCTTCTGCACTTAAAGAACGCGGCATCGATGTACCACAGTGCGGAGGCTTCACACTACCGCACAATCTTCTGCACGATGTTACCTGGATGAACAGTCAATGCACTGAAACATTTACCTCGATCGTCTTATGCTGTTGAGGTGAGTCTCACTTCCAGCCTTTCGTGTGCGCGTTTATTCCGTCCATGTGTCAGTGAAGTGCGCGCTCACCGTCGTCTTTCTCGCCCAAAACAAGCGAGTTCACATCAAACGAAGAATGGAGTCAACAATAGGTACACATTCTTCTTCCCACTTAAATTAACACAGTCACTTAAAACACAATCACTTTTACGCTAGGGTTAGCGAGGCTTACGATGTGATCACTTTACCATCATATAGCATTGACTGAAGAACAATGCTAGGGCTAGACCAGCAAACAATATTATTATTTACATGTTACACACTCAACAACATTAAGAACTCTACTCCTGAAACTTAGGCGTCTCAGATAAACTGTAACAAAATTTCTCATTAGCACAACGAGAAACAACAATCAATAATTACAACATTACATAAGCATTTCTGAGAGCAAAACTTATGTCTAACTATTTACAACAAAGCAGACTTCCGAGGAGACTGGCACCAACAATGCTGAAATAGACAACCAAATGTAAACAACCATGGAATTGACAACTCCGCTCTAATGGATTATTGGAGAGAAGACGCTAACCCACAACATAATACACATGGTACGTAAAAATTCAATCACAGTGTTTAGGTGTGTTATTAAAATAGCTTTTTTTTTTTCGTTAAATCTCGGGTGTCCCTGTCTGCTCTTGTTTCAGGTCCTCGTATATGGCTGATGGCTGGATCGAGGTGAGTTTACTGTGGGTTGCGTACCCCTGGTAGGCAGTGTAGGGCAGTAGGCGACTTTCCTCAGCGCTTTTGACGTGTAATTAACACTTAACCACTTCCTGGCTAGGCTTGGTAACTTATGCACCCTTCGACAGAAGCAATCCGTAGGCGTAGCACTCTTTCCTAGTACTCGGCGTCCGGCGTAAAATAAATAAATATAATTAATTTGGGGAGGCTCTTCAATATTATAAACGTGGCATGTCCGGGGGCGTCAACACCGTACATCCTAGTCGCTTCACGTAGTAAACAAAACATCCTCTACCCTGCTTCATGAAGTTATACTCCCCCTAAAAATTTACCCCCCCCCCCCCAACGATTTTAACAGAAAATTTATTTCAAGTTTTATCGATTTTACTCAAAGTTTAACGAATTTATTTCAAATTCTAAAGACTTGTTTAAAAGTTGTAATGATTTTAAGAAACATTTCTAAAAAAATGCAGGCAAAATAAAAAAATTTAATCAATTTTACGAAAAATTTGACAAAATACAGCAAAAGAATTTGTAAAAAGCCCGAAATAAACCCCTTACATTAACTCTGGTAGCGAAGTTGGTAGGCTTCGAATGAGACCTGAACTCAAGGTAACGCGGGATGAGCGCTACCCTGCCGAGGCAGGCGAAATTTCGGGCTGTCTACTCCACCAGACGTGCAGTTGGCCGAATTCCCAAGTAGTCTGTAGAACTAGAAGCAAAGCTGAAGTTCAATCACGGCACAACCCTGTTGCATCAGGTCCTGCTAGCAGCTGGTGGAACGGACGACTGGTGTCCTTGAAAAGTGCAGACCAGTTTACAAGCTGTCTGAGCACGAGAGGGTGGGAGATGTTACCTCCATGAGGATTGATCAGCCTTGTCGAGGGGAAGGGGGGGATCGGTGGTCCTATTTATACCCCACATCTCTCCCTTGTCCGAAAAATATATATTGTGTAATTCACTTTCGAAATATATTAAACGTTTATATTCCGTATGATCGTGTATATGCTAGAATACAACGTTTTAAGCGAATAGATTTTAATTTTGTCCTTATTTAACGATTTTGTACACGAACTATTGTTATTCCAATATGAACTTTTCACATTAAGAGGCGAAATTAATTTAATACTCTGTTTTTACATCCCTAACATGAACGAATGATTATCAAGCTACTGTATATTTTTTAATTAATAGTGTTACGTTCGTTATTCCTAACTCGATACTCGAACCCAGAATATATGAATTACAATCATAGCTACACAACACTGAAAGTCATAAACTAGATTACAATCGTACACTATCTAACTGGGATACAAACCCAGTTTATATCAACCATGCCTTACCCAGGAATCGAACCCGCAAACTGTATATTACAATTAACCAAGCCTTATCTGAGTTTCGAACCCAGAGCCTCCTTGTATAAACTAATTACTCTACAGAGGCATACAACATTTAACAAGTCATTTTATTTAGTTATAGTGTAGTGTAAAAATATTAAGTTTTTTTTCCAGTACACATCTTTTTGTCAGATTCAAATAAATCTTTAGTTTCTAACTATTTTTGAGGGAACTAGTAGTGTGTTTGTTATATGTTTTTTTCTTTGCACCACTATTTCGTGTTAATGAAACATTCTTTTCTCTCTTTATGTAGAGAATATATTTTTCTTAGGAAAACAATTTCAGTTTTAAAAAAGGAATATGTTAAATAAATGTAAAAAATTCATTTTACAAGATAAATTTATTGATAAAATATGTACAGTCATAAATTTTTATTATTATTTCGACAAAACTAAATATGCCATGTTTCAAAACATATACAAGTAACCAAAGGATGTCCTAAAATATAGTATCAAACAATCAATCATAGAATGATTCAAAATACATAATCAAGTACAGGATGCCACATAAATTAACCAGTATTATTTAAAAAATACAGGTAGGTCCAAAAAATGTATGTAAAAACAATTACACCTTGCTCCAAAACATCTACAGGCTAACACAAAACATTAAACACCAACAAGTTAAAAATATATACAAAATTGTTCTTTAAAACAAATATCTTTTATAAACTATTAGCAACTTCTGTGAACAAAGTTTTCATGCATTTTCTTAATATTGGATCGAGATCCCCTTCTTGACCTCTGTTTTCGAGGAGAACGTGTTTCTAACGTCCTGGCTTTAATCTGCCTGGTTGCACACAAACTTCTTTACAATTAGGGTTGTGTAAAACAATGCTTTTAAGAAAATCAGGATTTTATTCCACATAGTAAAAGTACACATCTTCAATAATAGATGAAAGGTGTGTTGCAGTCATACAGAAAACTGCAAAGTCTGTTGCACCATAGGGCATAAGTTATATTGGATTTCCATTGCTTTACACTGACATAATGGTTTGCAAGATGAAAATACATAATGTTGCTACTATGACATTCAGTACTCGACTGAGAATAATTAGCAAGGAACAGTGTATTTATGTTGATAAATTCATTCTTTAAATTTCTAAGTTGAAATTTGTTTGAGGGTTAAATTTTATTTTTGTGAATTTTATTGCTTGATGTACGTACCATTTTGATGAATCACACACCCAGTACGAGAGAAGAAACCAAACTTGTTTTTACTATATTGATATAAAGTATGAAGAATATTATCACATTCTTCGAAATAATGATAGGGCAAAACAGTGTCTGTATTATAAACAAGATGTTTCAAACATTTTTCTTCCTCACAATATTAAGGTACAATATATTTGCCCTTAAGTTTACACATGTGATCTAGTTTGTGCAGTCTATACTGGTTTACAAGACATTCAGAACTGTTACAGTTAGTTAAAGTGGGTGGAATCATAACTATTTGGTTTACTATGTGCTGTAAAAGCTTGAGAGAAATATGTGCATTTGAAATGAATGTCTGACTCAGATATTTCCTTAACAACATAATGTGAATATGATATGCTATAAGTTACAGAATACCTACCTTTAGTAATAAATGCATACTTGCAATGGGCGAAAACATTATTCTGAATTAGCCACTTCACATACATATAAATTACACATGAGTAGAAAATCTAATCCTCCTTGTTCAAAAATAAAGTTGTAGATGTCCCTGTCGCAGGTATCCTTCCAATGAATGGTGATTCCCTGGTGAGGTCTGGTGTACTCGTAGGTGATTACTCCATATCCCTGTTCCTCTTCTATTTCCTTGCTAAAATTGGCAATCATCAAATCTTCTTATGTTGTTGGCAAGTCAATGTCAGGGTGAAGATATCTCACAGCACAATCATTACATGCTATTCCTTCACTAAAGTGAATGCCGAGACTGTTGTCGAAAGTGTACCACCAATGTTCTATATTGTTGAAGACATGAACTTGTAGAATACCACTATACAGCTATAAGAATCTCTTCTTTATCCAATTTGTAGGACCTTGTATATGTCTATAGGGTCGAAGATTCCAGCCATGACTGACGATTTTATACTGATCGCTCTCCTTTTGTAGCCTGCCAGATGTTCTTGCATTTAAAAACATTGCATTGCCACATACCACAGGAAGAAGTTAATTCGCATTCACGAATGTACATATAATGTAGGTTGTTGTTGCATTGTTCTCTCCAAACTGTAGTAAGAGAACAGCAAATACACTCCTTCTGCATAATGTATTTGATTTCTTGTAGGACTTGCATTTGGTGATGTAAGCACTCTGAGTTTCAAATTCTAGTTTACCTTTGTTATAAGGTAGTTTGCTGTCAGGATGTAAATTATATAAAGGGCAATAATTTCGCCCATAACATACATCGAAAACTTTTATAGTTTCTGTTGTACTGATTAATGAGAAGCACTAATGTTCATCTCTGTTGCATATCTGTATCTGTAGTGGAATGTCTTCATCTTCAATTCGAAATCACACTCGCCTATATCCTGGAGTAACACTAGCGTACTGAAGTGATGAGTCGAACCTCTCCATCATAACTGAAGCTCTGGTGTACGATTCTCTCTCTCTCTCTTTCTTTCTCTTTATATAGTAGCATTTTCTTCCAGTTTGTGGTAAAATTAGTTCTTCAACGATAACTTTGTTAAATCAAATTTACGAATACTATCAATGCTGTTCCAAACCTCACAGTCCAACATCCCACATGGCGCTCTTAGAAGGCTGCTACTACCTTGTATTGGCATGATGTGTTACTTATTTTTACATGTTTCAGTTCATAAGGTGGGGATGTCATAAAATTCCTTAATCAATGTATATTTTATTTAATGAAAACCTGGTTCTTTGGTTGTTACTACACTGCGATTTTTAAAACACAGATCTCAAGAAGAACAGGGCAGTTCGCTGTCAGGCAACATATTAAAAACAGGATTGTCTTCTTCATCACACAACACTCATTCTGTATACATGCTTTCTCTGAAACTTTGTGCTAAATTCCTATGTTCATCTCCGTTACACATCTGTGTTTGTAAATATATGTTGCATAGCGACTGGAACCATACTTTCTTGTGTCCTCGAAAAATACTGGAATACGTCTTCTCTGGGTCGAAGTTCACAATTTTTATAAATCTTACACTACCTGGAATAAACCATTTTTTCGAAAAACTAATATCTTTCTACACATACATAGGATGTTGGTACAAATATAAGCTTAAAGCTTCACTTTTACATTGTGAACAGAATGTATTTTTCCTCTCAGTGATTAGTATAATAACATGTGACAATTGAATTAATACTAAAACAGTTGTGGTATCTTGTGATATTTATTATTTCTGCATTGGTTAAAGTTTTTAAAATTTCCTTCTGCATTTTTCCAAGCATGTATATGGGATAGTCTTCAAGTAACGCATCATTTACATATTGAAAACAATATCTCGTAAGTCTATTCCCGGAACATCATTTTAGATTCAGGTTTTAAACTGTATCAGTGTATGGGAGGTTTAAAGCATAATACTTCAGAGTCATTAGCATAGGTTTCATAAGAAATATCAAGCTTCTTAATCACAAAGGAGTTGTCTTGGTAGTTTTCGAAACCCTGAGCATAGCTCATCATTTTTTGTAAATTTCTTTATACACTATTTACAAAAAGTCTCTCTCATATAAATGTTATAAGATGACAGTGCTCGCCTCGGAATCTACTTCACCGATTCCTGAATCGTCCATTACAGCATCTGAGATTATTCTAGCTTCAAGTAGCTGTTCCAGCCTGTGCGGCATACAATCCCTCTACATATGTTGCAAGTTCCCATCATTAGCAAAGGCAGGCATGCCATAAGGATAGTCATTACATGGTAAAGAGGATACAATATCCTCATCAGCTTATAAATGTTCATTAAGGAATGGATACACTAGTTTTATTTCATGGCCCACAAAAGAAATTATAAATTCTTTCGGCAACACTCTCAGCTGGGAACACTCTAAAGTCAATAAGATATTCTCCTTCCCATAAGCTAAAATCGCATTGAATGTTTCAACACATATATAGAGTCACAATTGTCACAGCAGTGTCCTTGCTGCATTGTACCTATTGTGAGATGATACAGAAATGAAAACCCTTGTAGATCGAGATGATGTGTAGTGAAGTTGTAGTAGATTTAGGTTGTTCTAATGGACTTCTATCTTTGTAGTGGATATCTGGAGCTGTAGTAGACATCTGGAGCTGTAGTAGATGTCTGTTGTAGTGGACGCTTTTAGTGGATGCCTGGTATTGTAGTGGATGCCTGTTGTTGTAGAGGATGCCTGGAGTTGTAGTGGACATCAGGCATCATAGTCTAAGTCTTCCTGGTGCTAATGCAATGCACATGCACACATATGCACACAAAGTGACCTTAGCAGATGTCGAGTAAACACTGAGAAAATTTTTAATTTATCCCTCCTTATATAGTAAACGGATACAAAATTGCTACCCTTTTCCTTTAAATTTACGTTAAATTTGGTCAGTTAGGAAAATCATTTTAAATATTGTGAAATTTTTACAGATTTAAGCTCAATATCAGTAATTTGAAGCTAGATATGTGTTGTTTCAGTAATATCATGTTGAAAATTTTAATTTGCAGGGTAAACAAGTTAAAATATATACACATTTTATGGTAGAAATTCAAAAGTGGAAAAACTACACGTGGAATACACACATAATATTTTAAAACATTTCGAATAAGTTGGTTTAACATATGTTTTAAATGTTTGAAAAATAAAATTTAACTTTATTATTTCCTTAAATCGTTATAATTAAAACTTAAATAAAGACACATATTTGTCATTGCTTAAAAAAAAATGTCTTGTAGCTGTGTTGGTATGAAAATTAATCCTTTATTAGTTTAAAGTTGTTGGAAAATGGGAATAATATTTGCTGAAAATGGGAGTAAAGTTTGCTGGAAATGGGTGTAAAGTTTGCTAGAAAACAGAATAAAGTTTGCTTAATACAGGAAAAACATTTGGTGGAAAACAGTTTATATTTTTTAATTGAATTTATTGTGCGTCAAAGACATTTGGAACGTATTTCTTAGTGATGAGGAAAAATTAAGTTTTATCAGCAGGAGTTTGGTGGAAAAATTTTATTTAGCTAGGAATACGCCAACCTCTTGCGCCTCGAAAAATAGGAGGAAGCTTCATTCTCCTAGTCAAAGTAACAGTATGTAGGGAAAAGAGGAAATAGCCCAGGTGAGTTCAAAATCTGCTGCTGCCTCCCCAGGGACACTGTTGCTTTGAACTTGAAGTAAACCTCTGTTCATAGCCGAGGCAGTGCTCTGGGGGTGAAGGGCCAGGCCTCCGTGGATTGGGCAGTTCCTGAGATATCCGAAAAACACATTCTTAGCTGCTGTAAGGGGAGGGGGTAGAGTGTGTCAGTCATATATTTAAACTGCATGCAACAGCTTATAAGTAGATGCACGTCATTAAATCCACTCATACATAAACTGATCGAGGTTGACGGATGTGTTTTCGGGGAGCTCATGGTGCGATTTCATCATGTAAGTTTTTTTTTTTTTTTTTTTTTTTTTTAAACATTCGTATTCTTTAAAATTTCCGAGTTTTTCACCTCAGTCTATAACCAAACAGGGATTCACTGAGCTCGCAGCCAGACAGACATGTTTTGGGAGAGATGAAATTTTTATTATGCATGTTAATTAATTAATTCCTTTTTACACATGGATTATGTTTCTAAAGTTCCTCCTCACCAGTCTCACAGGCAGACGAACACGTAAGGGATGTGCAATAGGCGTCAAGTAGTGTCATATATCTTGTTATTGTGTTTGTTTAATTTATAGGAACATTTTTAATTCGATGTAGATCGTTAATTCCATACTGCACACTCACATAATTATCATATTCACCTAGTCGTGATCGTTCGTTAAACTTCTCTCGTGTAAATTATATTGCTACCATACAGCTTGGGGTAGACTAATTAATTTCCTGGGATTTAATTTCATACTGGAGAGTCACATAATTCCACCTATTATTCATGTAGTTGTGATCGTTTGAAATTTGCGATTCGATAGATGTAATTTATTCATACGTAGAACACTCTGAATTTCTTTAACATTTAATTGTATTTGCAATCATACACTCAAAGTCGCCTATCTACCAACACCATCTACAAGCGATATCACTAACAGACCAAAAAAAATCACTTATGCCACTCTTGCTCCAAAACTCACCTCATATCTAACCCATCCCCAACATGCCACAACTCATTCTTGTGCCAGAGCTCACAGGGTGAGGAAGTACCAGAGCTCCTGCTCCCCACAAAAAAAAAATATTAAATTTACCCTTAGTACACTCTTGCACCAAAACCAAAAATTAACCCTTTCAATACATTTAATCCTTTCAATAAATTTAACCCTTTCAATACATCTAACCCTTTAATTTAATTATCCATTTCATTTAATTGATCATTTAAATTTAATTAACCCTTTCAATAAATTTAATAAACCCTTTAATATCAATTTTATATCGAGTTAATTAGGTCAATCAAAAAAGGTGGCATCCCTTTGTATCTGAAACCGGCCCGCCCCTACTAAAACTGTGGCATCTTCCCTTGCACGACATTTCAGTTCGCTCTTTCTCTGGCAATAACCGGGGGAAATATATTTCATTTATTTATTTTTTTGGAAGACAATATCTCCATAGAAAGCAGCCTCGTCGCACAATGTGGCTTCTTGATATAATAAAACCACGTAAAATTCATAACTGTAACATTCAGCTTGCCTTGCAACCTAATCGTTATGGTACTTCAAAAATGTCAACTTCTTCCGAGCATTCATCTCGACAAAGAATAATTTCTTTTGTCTGGCCATTGCTTCAAGTCAACTTTTTTTGCTGAAGGTACACATTTCATCTCGACTATAATTTCTCAGTTACCTTTCCGAGCTGTTCGATAGCCATGCACTCATTCCGACGGCCATATTCCCCTACTGCAGTTACTATAAGTGGACGTCCTAGAGTTGCAAACTTGCATCTTGTGTAAGTAGCTGCGACAGAGGGCTGTCACATTACCGACATTTACCTAAACTAATAGTTACAAGTTACGAGCTGTGTTTCAACCTATGTGGGTGGGGGGTGGAGGCTTGTATACCTGAGCGATGGATTACGAAGAGACCCGTCTGACTGCGTCTGGTGAGCTGGTCTGCATGTGTCGCGTGGGCGAAGCTATCTAGGGGACATGCGTGCTACCTGTGACGTCACGAAGAACCACCAGCGACTTCCATGTAGACTTGAGAATGTTCGAGAAACACGATTTCGTGAACGGCTTTCGAGTAGATAAGACGAGATACTCTTAAGGGCAGGGTTTACAGGAACTTATGTTCCGATGGGGTAGGGAGGGAAGATGGCTATATAATCAACTATATAATAGCCACAGGAACGTAGTCTTTTATGGTTTTTTATGTTAATGTAAAGGGGCTTCAGAAATTATTTTTGTAACGTTGTAATGCATGCTCGATTATCAGTATACTCGACACACTTATGTTTACCATTGTGATCTCACATTTTTACCAAATTTGTAACATATTTTATAATAGAAATTTTAAGGCGCATATTTTTATAAGTAAATTTCTTTTTGTTGCTAATATAACAAATATAAAGATAAACTATAAGTGTTACAACTTTCAGAATCCTTTATGGAAAATATTTATCTCATTGTACATCCTGACTGGGTTTAATGTTTAAGACTCTGCTGTTAATGAATGATTTATAAAGGTTTTCAGCACATGGAAACATAAATTTGCTTCACTCTGCTTCCGTCAGTGTGGGCAGTTAAGTGCGGCCATAAGATTTTTTTAATGTTTAATTTCATTACTATATTTTGGGTTTGTGAAAGTGTTGCAATGTGCATTGAAGTGGGCGTTACAGTCTTTATTACAAACATGATTTCTACCAGGAGCAATGAAAACATTGTGGATACTGAATTTTACAGAAGAGTCTCTGCAAACTGTCTTATAATATGTTGGAATTGTGTTGAAAGAGTAGTACAACATCGACGTGCTATGTCATATGATGAGGGAATTGGCGAGAAAAGAAGGCGCTGATGGTATTACTGAGAGTGATCTTGCGCCATCTTTCAAGATCTTGAAAAACATCTCTAGTTCATTTAACGATAGTCTTCCTGTTGTGTAAACAGTAAATTTAAGAAACGTAGTGAGTTTATTAGGTGACACTTCGAAATTGGCTGTATTAAATATGCCTGAGTTTTATGTAGTGTATTCACTGTATATTCGAATCAGTGAGAAACCACTGATTCGCAGTGAAATTCAACTACTCTAATCAGTAAAATGGCTCCACTTTGAATCAGTGGAAAACCACAGATTTTTTCAGTGAAAAAATTTCACTAATTGAATTAGTGACGTGAAACATTTTCACTGATTGAATAAGTGACGGCCAACTAGAGTGGCTAATGAAATATTGCTTTTAATTGAATGTAGTCAAATAATTACGTGAAGTAAACATATTTATGATAGTTCACTATTTATATTGTGCAATTTACCGTAGTTCTAAAAGTAAAAAAGCTCCGGACCTGACCGAGATTGAATTCTCGCCCCTTGCGACCCGAGGCCGCTGCCTTGCAACCTGACCTACTACGCCAAGTTGGAATCAATAGAAGGAAAATATCTGTGTTATATTTCCGCTGCGAAATAGTGTATTTTGAAGTTGTATGCTCATACTTTTCATGTTTGGTTGGATTGGTACCGTTAGGATTGTTAAAACAAATAGTATATATGAATGTATTCTCTTCACTACATTAAATGCAATTTAAACCTTCAAACAGAGCGCTGTGATGACTCCATGGAACCGAAATGAAAGACGTACAATCGGAATGAAAGGCTGTGTGTTCATATTACTTCGTATGGCGTTTTGAAAGACGAAACCCATTTCAGAAAGTATTTTGTTTTAGTTTTATTGTTTCTTCACGTTATTTAACAGTCATTTTTAAACGAAGTTCGTCGGCCATTTTTGCACGCAGTTTCACTGATACATCAGTCAAAAATAAACCACTTAGTAAACAGTGAAAAAATGTCAATGAATCAATCAGTGAAGGAAATATGGCATTTTGTCACTGGTTCATCAGTTAAATTCGCTAAAGTGACTGATAGATCAGTCAGATACATTTGACTGATTGAATCAGTGAAATTCTCACTGATTCAGATTTAGTGTGTTCAGCTAAATTACTGAAAGTGTCAAAGCCCTTGCAAACCATCATAATGCAAGCTATTAATGAACGAAGGTATTTTCAGAAATGTGGCCAAAGTATGTTCAGACCAGCAGGAATCCCTGAAGCTATTTCAATATTCCGTATGAAAATAATTGATAAGATTACAATGTCCAGGGTAACCCATGCAGGAATTTGTTATGGAGATCTCCAGACCTTGGTGTTACGAGCTGCCCAAATCACTTCACTCACACTTCTTCTTGTTATGGAAACTATTAGGTTAGTGGATGTTTTGGGTTTGTAGTGCAAAGAGTAATAATTTGTAGAAATAGTTTTCGTTTACTAGTAAACCCCAGTCGATACAGAAACTGCTAGGTTTAGCAACGCAGGTGGAATTAACTAAATGTGATCGGAGATATGTTTCAAATGGGAGCTGTGTGGTTGTGGTTGTGGCTGTGACCGTTGCTGATGGGGGCTTCGGCTCGACTCGGATGAGCTCGGCAATCTTCGACGGACATAGGGCCCCTCTACTTCTGCTCGATTCGGGATTTGCCGAACGTACCCGAATGTTCTCGACAGTTATGGCCACTAACATTTCAATCATATTTGTATATGTGATCTTTAAAAGAATAGTGCTAGGGGGGGGGGGGGGTGAATTACTAGATGGAGATTTTTGTACATTCGCCATTGTGATGCAGTTGTCTGTCATGGAAGAACAGGACTAGACACGAAAAAATACTTAAATAAAACAAATAACCTATCGACGAGAAAATGAATATGTGTATACAGCACTGGAAAATTTCAAGAGGGAAGAGAGTTAATAAATATAACATCAACTAATTACAAAAAATATGTGTATACACATAACCAACAGATAACACGTAGAAAACAACACCGGCTAAAAACCTGCTTGAAAAAATCGGGACAACAGTGAAAAAATAAGTAGGAATAAAATGGGACAGCACTACGTGGCCGTATTGGTTTTATAGGCATAGGGTATGCTAATTCTAAATCTATATTTACTATCTGATTTCAAATTTAATTTTTTTAATTGTTATTTTTTTATACCGAAATTTTACATAGAGTGTTGCAGAACCATGCAGAAGAGTCTCATTCAGCTACTTCATTTTCGATCTTCCTTCTTAAAGTAAAATTATTACACGATGTCAGAATAGGTAAATTATTCGTTGCCACGATTGTTTTATAGGTATAAGTATGTTACTCGGATTTTTTTTAATATTTGTAATCGTGACCAATGCAAGCCCATTATACGAGTCACAAACACCTGCCCAAGTCATGTTATAATCATGGCATCTACCAACATTTTTATAGGTATACTTGTTTATATTTTAAGTACCAATACTGCTAGGTCCTTGGGACTTGGAACGTACGAGGTCAGCTCGATTGATAAGTAGTCTTATTCGCCGTGCCCTCCTTGAACAATAATTCATAAATAACTCGTCATCTTTCCATCAATTTCGCAATCTTCGCACCATTCTTTGGCAAGATTACCATCAATTTTTCGCAATTTTTCCATCAATTTCACGATATTATCATAAATGTTTCAATCTTTCAATAAATTTTCCTATCTTTACACCAGTCTTCCAATATCTCCATCAATTCACACAAATCCTCAACAATATTACACGGTATACAGAATCTTTCCCTCAATCTTACACAATATTGCAATCTGTCCCCTGATCTTCCATCAATATTATGCAATCCTCCTCCACAGTTCACAGCAATATTTTGCAATTATTCGCAATCTTTCCATCAATCTTCCACAAACTTTCATCAATAATTTTTCAGTCGTGTATAAAATCGCTTCACAAACAGCTCCGCACGCTCTGCAATATTACCATCAGTCTGATAGCCTTTCCATTAATCTTACTACCTTTCTATTAATCTTCCAATCCTTCCATTAATATTTCGCAATATTTGCATTAATCTTCAATCGTTGTTACAACCTTTATAATTATTTCCATCAATTCTTCAATCTAAAGTTCAATCTTTCGGTCAGTCTCGCTATAATTCCATCGATCTTGCGATCTTCCCCATCAATCGTCCAATCTTCCATCAATCTCATATCCTTCCCTCAATATTTCAAACTTCCCATCATTTTTAGATATATGCCAATCCTACGCTCCATCAATCATCAGTCCATTGGTTTCTCCCCACCCTTATGTAGGTATATAAATTACATTCGTACGCCAACTGTCTCCAAATTTGCACATGTCGACAAACGTAATGTTTTGTATGCAGTCCTCTATCTATGCATTTTCGTACATCGAGACATCATTAATATTTTGTATGCAGATCTTTACCTTAATATTCGAGTGCTCATAGCACCAATTTAAGAATGTGAGGGATAAAAGGATACAACACACAAAAATATTAACACATTTATTATTTTAAAATACAATTGCAAAAGAATGTATCGGTTCGTATAAATATGGTTAGGTTAAGTTGCGTTAGGTTAGGTTAGTTTAGGTCACTTTGGTAAGACCACCATAACAGTGAAGGTGGACATTGGCAATTGTAGCCATTGCCCACAACTGGAAACTATAAACTAAACAAATGAATTTCAAACATAAATATTTTCAATTTATCGTTATTATTTGTTCAAAGTTAAAAATACACATATCCTACATTTGACAAACGAACACAATCTCCTTTAAACACAACATTATTACAATTACTAAAAATTGTACACATATTGTTACACTGCTTGATCTGCTGTTCAAAGTTCGAAGAATTTCAGTTTTGCACTTTTGTGTCATGATGTAGGCTGTGCAGACAGATGTGCCAAGGAGTACACTGCACGCACTAATATTACTGTGCGTGCGCCCAAGGTTGCTAGAGAGGAGGAGGTTGGTCCAGTTTGCGTGGTAAAAGTGGAAGGGGGACCGATCTCACCCCGTGACGAAACTGGAGGCAGGCCCTCCCGCATTACCCCGGCCTTACCGCTGTAGTATTCAGCGTCGGACCATTTTACAAGCATATGTACCCAACATTTGAGGAAATAAATTACAGGGAATTTTCGTGAACACTGGCAATTTACTATGTAAAAATATAACTCCATATTTACTGGTATTTATCTTAAAATATATACATTTCTTGTAACATTAGAATTTAAATTACACGAAGTGTTTTTCCCTCACGTTTATCGCCACAGTGTTGTAGATAATGTGTATCGTACCGAGGAATGTTTGTTACTTAAAGTTTCCTCACGTAAGGCCGTGTTCCAATTCGCACTTCTTTTTGCTAACAAAATGTTCACGTAACCCGATTTCGTCTGATTCGAAGATTACAAATCGCATACTCCAGGCAGTAGCAAAGTAAGCCGTGTTCCAATTGACACTTGTTGTTAACCAAATGGTCACGTGACCCGGTTGTCTGTATAATCGATTACGTGTTTTCGTGGTTTGCATTTTGACAAATTTGAAGCTTTCAAGTAACAAATTACCTTTACTCACCGTCATATTTGTTTTTGGTTGTTAGCTACTGCGGGTGAAATGATTTCTTATTTCACGTGTAAGCCGAATATATTTGTGGGGTGATTTTAAAACCTATCAAATTTTAATTTTAAGTTATATTTACTAGTAAAATAATACTACAATTATGCCAAACATTTTAATGTCCCTTTATTTCCAACCTTGATATGACGACCGAGTTTTGTACATTCTGTTTTTTTTTATGCGTGAGAATCCTTTGCAGTCATTATTAGTTTGCATGTTTAATTACCTACTTTCAATCGTTCTCCTTTTATTTTTACCTCCTACAATTTGCAACATCATTACAGGACATAGGTTTTTTACCTGACCTATTCGCGCACTGTAATTTTTCGTGGTATAACTTCGCTGAACTCCAAACAGCAGCACAACATTAAACAAATTACAAACGAACCGTTCCGTTTGGAAGTTACAAAACGCAATTTACAAATTGCTAATTACCAAACTGAAAACCAATAGGAATACGGCGTAGGTCTATTGCAAATATTCCACATGAAATAAATGGGAACCCAAAAGTACTAGATAAAAATACATTAAGTATTTGATTTTGCAGTCTCGCAGCACTAAAATATCAGTCTTAAATATGATAACAAGAATAAATTATGTTTTGGGGAAAACAGACAACAATTTTCAAAATAGCAATAAACAGTAATTTTCAAACCCTACAAAACACAATATAATTTAAAAACATGAACAATGCTTACTATTAAATTGTGAACAATCACGATTTTTACAAATATATAAACTTATGCATTTGAAATATACTGTATTACAGCTTACATTTATGAATGTTTATAGGCTGAGAGATTATGCATTCTTACTTATAAGACTGTGTGAGTTGCTGTTTCTTTCGCTGCTCGCTTCTGAAACTACTACTTTCATCTGCTTTCCTATTTAAATGCCTAAGATGAAAAAATGTTCTTGTTCTGACAAGCTTCATGAAATCTTTTGGGTTAGTTTCTGGAAATGTTGTCACCAGAGAGTGATAAAATATTTGTATGATGCCTACCTCTGTGTTTATCTCCTCGCCATGGAGATGTTGAAACATTTCCTCCGTTACTTTCGCAGTATTTAGAAAGGCCGGCGACGGAATAGTTAGACCATCTAGACTAATTTTTTATATACAACCATCTAAACAAACACGAAAGAAAATGCCATTTGAAGTACATTTAGTTACAATCATTTAACTAATTAAAAGTGTATCTCAGCAAATCAACATAGCTTCGTTTGCAGGAACATCAGAGGCGAGACTTCCGTCTCTGGTGCTCTGAGCGATGTAGCCAGCAACATAACACAGTGCTTCATTCTTTTCTGTAGTCATGTCAGGGAAGGACACGTCACAGGATTGATACTTTGTTGTAATTTGCACTCGTCCCTCTTGACAAGTGTTTAAAGAGCAATAAACATTTGGATTGTCAAATATGGTTTGTCAGCCAAGCTGCTATCACTCACATACGCACCAACTGGCAGAGGCATTTCGCATCCTAGCTAAAATAAACGTAGCCTGTACTTGAAATCCACGGCTGTAGGGTTTTGGTTTCCATGCCAGACACTTCTAATCAGCGAAAACTTTCGAGAACGTCTTGGTTGAGACGAGACCTCAGGATACACTTCAGTGAATATCTCACAGTTTATTGTTACTAATATGCCTTTCTGGAACGGTATTAGACATTTGTGTTGCAATATTCTCATATTTGCTGTTTTATTTTCCATCACTTGTAAAATGCTAAGTTGTTCGTCAATTAAAAGACCAAATGCACTGTGCCACTGTATATATATATATATATATATATATATATATATATATATATATATATATATATATATATATATATATAATGAATCTGGAGTTCCTGACATCAAAGAATTTATCCACTATGTCAAAAAATTGCCTGATTTCTGGCTGACTTTTGTAATGTACCACAAGACGCATAGCAATATGATGTGAAAAAAGTTGCACCTCGTATTTAACTTTCTGCTTTGCACTGCGTTTGACGGTTAAATGCACATCCGATAGCTTGGGATACAGCTTCAGTTCCTTGTCTTCTATTATAATGATTATGCATTCTTTTTGTATTACTGTTCCATTACGCAACTGTATGCCATAATCAAGAAAGTTATAGCTCAGTAATTTTATAAGATGCGGAACGTCAGCAAGAACCCACGCATTTCTCTTTGCGTCCGACGGGTTCGGTAACGAAACATTTCCAACCGATATACTTAAACTTTTCCCCAGGCCTTGATTACTACCACCCATATCACAGACTACTGCAACAACAATAAATCCTCTTTCTTCAAACTTTTTAATAACATGAAAAAGTAAATCCCGAGTGACATTAGTGTCGAAATCATCAAATATTGGTTTCTTCCATTTGGAGACGAGTCCTCTTGCCATTATCATTTGCACATTCTTGCATGGACGAGAAATCTGATCAGCCTTTTGATCATAACAATACCTTCCGCCGATTTGCATTTCATCCAGAGAAAGAACCGTGTGCCGCTCAGAAAGAGTCGTTGTTTGTGACTTTGCATACAGAACAGTCAAAACTTCTTCAAGGACTCCTGGAGCGCTTTTCACATTTCTCGTCCATTCCCGCAGAGTCGACAGGCCAGGAAGAGGAATGCCAACTTTCTTCCTTAAATAATAATAAGCTTTACGCGAGATAGAACGTAGCGTAATGGCAGCAGCTATATCTCCGTCTTCCCACCACACTTGCCTTTGCTTTTATTTAATAGTTTTTCTTTTTGTTTAGGAGTGAAAATGTTTTCTAAAATCTTCCTTTACTCTTGCCTGACTGATACTTTACTTCGTCTGTGGGCAAATTTCAGAGCAAGTAACTGTGACTTCAGAACTTCGTTTTGCGTTCGTAACTTTAGCTCATTTTGTTTTCTGGTTTCAAGCTGTTATTCTAAAGTAAGAATTCGCAATTTAAGTAGGTCTATTTATTTCTGGAAGTGTATAACTGGTTTAAAATTAAGTGGCAGAGTTGCTTCTGTATTAGCCGTAATAATTTCATTTTCAGAAATTTTATACTGTTCCTGCGATACTGTTTCATTATCACTTGATCGAAGTTGTTTTGGTCTTTTTGTAATCAACTCGTCAACAAGTTTCCTTTGAATGCTTCTGCATTGTAGCCTCTCGCTTCCCGGGCAATCAACACATTCCTTTATGTTCGGCAAGTTTTTATTTGGAAATGCTTCCGGTTTCAGCAGTTATCTTCTTTCTTCCCCCACTAACTCAGTAAGCAAATATCTTTGGTAGTCATCGTCGGTGAAATGTTCGGAACAAATTCTCACGGTTTTGTGGTCGAATTTATAATTTCTTGCACACAGAAAGATCCACTTTTTAGAAAGGTCTATCTTTTTTGGAAATCTAAAGTAACTTATAGATCCGCCCGTTTTCTCTTTGCAAATTTTTACAATTTTGCACGACACAACCTGACATATTTTTAAACTAACAAGAATAGTAGCTATTTACACTATGCACAGTTCGGTAAATAAATAAATAAATAATTAAAACGGACACAAGAAATTAAAGTTACGGACAAAAATGTTCACGATGCATATTGCATATTCCTGGTTCAGTAAGCCACAACAAAAAATATATAAAAAAGGAAATAATACTTTAGAACCGGCCTGTAGTAGCAGTGGACAAGCGTGGGCCATTGAACAGGCACGACACAGCACGGGCGAGCAACTGTCAGCTCCCACTACGTCACCTGCCTCTCTCTCGAGTACCGTTACCCTCAGGCCTTAAATCAGCACGCGCCTGTTTAGAAGTCGCATTAGCTTGTAATCGCTATATTTATGAGTGGCTCGTTGACCTTGGAATAGGAACTGCAGCACCCGAGTGACATGCGACACATCACATCATGCAATATAACCCCAGTTATTCAGGTATTCGATGATTGAAGGTATCTCAAAAACGTATAAGAGATCCCCACGGTTTTGCAAGTCGATCAAAAGTATGAGTCTATCAACAACTCCAAACGAGTATTCGGGAAATATGTAACTAGCGTTCTTGACGCCTTCAGCCTTCTTCACATTTCTTGTACAAGGAAACTCGTTGGTGAAATGTATGGGAATGTCGAGAAATACGCTATCGTCTTGAGCACCATCACAGTCGCCATACTCATTATCATCAATGTGGTGATCATGATCGTCTTAACTTCCGGTTTCGTCCTTAATTACAATTTTACTTTTCTTGTTGGAGTCGCATAATCATCATGAGTATTTAGTGCCGACGACCGTTTATTTTGAAGATTGTCGACTTCATACGAGCGTCTAGCAAGTGTACATTCCACACAAAATAACACTACCACGCCTCGTAGGTCTCTCATTCCATCATTAACATCATCTATCTCTCTATAATCGTTTGTAAAATCTCTATCCATAGATTCTGCAATGGATATTGTCGACATAACTTGCTGACTCTCAAAATACGAATCTTTGAAGATCTTGATGTGTTCCTTAAATGTTTCGTCTTGCTTAAACTGCGCGTGGCCATTGTAATGTTTCATCGCGTGAACAGGACTCTTCGTACAGGCCGTTCTCCCATGCTGACGAGCATTTTGGCCGAAAGTAGAAACTATTTATCAGAATCGTACTGACAGCAATCAGGTAGCAATGATTCATGTCATCGTTGAGGTCAAAGGGAGGCCTTGGGATTCACAATTCATGTTAGCCGTATAGCGAGAGAATGTCATTAAGTCGATGTTAACTTGTCAACGTCTGAACACCAACTAAGGTGTAAGCGTGCACCACAGCTCTATATATACATTCTTCCATCAGTCGGAAAGTCGCCAGATCTTTTCGAAACTCCACAAGAAAATTAAATTATTTTGAATGTCGGACTTTAATTCAGGTACGCCGTACCTGACAGTTAAAGATTGATTAAAACTTTGTATCAGTTGCGCATGAATACTAAAACAATGAAAAATTTTTGTACGAACATCTTTAAAAAGCTTCAAAATTTTGGGTCTTTAATGGATTCGCAATCCTCGTATTTCACTACGACCCCTACAATTATTCTTCTTTGACTTTAGTTTTGTCTTTATTCTTAATTTCTAAAATATTCACCAACCACGGGAGAAATTAACACTGTTTTCTACGCCCGAAAGAAATTAACATTTTTTTTAATGTTTTCCGGTCACGATCTCAGATCCCTGCGCCGCACCTGAGAGTTAAAGAGTGCTTAAAAATTTGTATCTGTTGGGCATTAAAACTAAGCATTGAGAAATTATAAACGAACGACACTAATATACTCAAGCCATTCATATAATTATAAAAAAAAAAAACATATCGCTCTGATTCCTATATCCGATGTCTAAACTTACATTTCGCCTTTATTAAAAATTCTTAAATTATTTACAGAATACAGCGAAAAATTACGTGATATTTTCGAAGTCAGAAAGAAAATTAATTATTTTTATAGTTTCGTGTTTCGAACTCAGGTCCCTACACGGTTCGTCGCCTTGGAGATTGTATGAATTTAAAAAGCAGTTGCATATAAGCACGTAAACAGACAGAAAAACACGAACAAATTTCGTTAAAAATTATCTAAAACTTGAGCCGGCATTTGAACTGTGGACCTTACATCTCACTATAACATATTTATTCTTTATCCAAAATTGGTCTAAAACCCTACTTTCTAACTTATATGGCATTTATTATAGAATTTTAATTAACGTTACTCGAGTGGTTCTTGCATGTTGTCCAGTATAATGATTTAGATGAGATGGAGTCAATGCGAAGGGGGAACATAGTGTCGGATTTCTTCATGCTTTGTCATTTCGGTCAGCCGGCGGCCATATTGACCTTGATCCTGACCTATGACCTTGACCCACAAAACTTTAACCTTGAAAACACCAACAATTCAAACAAATTCCTAAAATTTATAACATTCCGAAAGTTAATAACGATTCATTTTTGTAAAAATAAAAAACTTTCAGTGTTATTTAACTTTTCAAATATGTTAAAAAATTACCAAATCATTTATATAATACATTTATTTCAAAAAATTGTAAAAACACATTTTAAAAATTATAAAAAATATACGTAATAGATAAAAATATATTTCGAAGTTGTAAATATTTATAAAGTATTTATATAAAAAATTATTTTATACATATGAAAACTTTTATGAAAAACCTGATTCTCGCAAGTCTTCAAAACAGAAGACACACCGAGAAGGTCATAGTCATTTTAAAAGATTATATCTCCAACATTGGTCGTAACCCAGCACCCTTATCCCAAAAACATTACTTTCATTCTACTTGTATACATGCAAGAACCACCTATGTGACACTTTACTAAAAAATGATGTACTGTAAATGTAACAACCACCTATGAGACACTTTACTAAAAAAAATTATGTAATAAATCCCATATAAATGCATGGCGTATGAAAATAATATTACTGGCTCTTGGACAAATTTTGGTTGAAAAATAAAGATATTATAGTGAAATGTAGATTACACAGTTCGAATAACGGCCGAGTTTAGGATAATTTTAAACGAACTTTGTATTTGATTTTCTGCCTGTGTACATGATTATACGTGACTGCAATATACATTTACGTCATCTCCAAAGATGAATTAAAGTGTAAGGGTCTTAGTTCGTAAAACAAAATTATAAAAATGATTGGATTTCTTTCTGGCTTAGAAAAACTTTGGCAATTTTTCGCTGTGTTCGGTGAATATTTTAGGAATTTCTAATAAAGGCAAAATGTAAGTTTAGCCATCGGATACAGGAATCAGAGCGATATAAAACGCTTTATAATTGCATTAATCACCTGAGCGTATTGGTGATGTTCCTACATAATTTATCGCTGTTTAGAATTCATACGGAATAGATACAAATTTTTAAGCTATCTTTAACTCTCAGGTGCGGCATAGGGAGCCGAGTTCGAGACCTTAAATTATAAAAATTTTTAGTAATAGGGCAAGGAGTGTTCTGGCGCCGGAGCCAGGAGATGGCTCTGTAACTCGGCCGCCATCTTAGAATTTTTTTACCGTTTTTTTCCTCAGAATGTTCTTTTTTCCATCAAAAACTTCCTTTTTCCTTAAAAAAAAAAAAAAAAAAAAAAAAAAGTAGAAGCACCTCATGTGCAAAAACGAGCCCCGTTTTGAACAAGCGAGATATTTTTAAGATTTATGGGTCTCACTTCATACTTGCAAGCAATCATTCCAAGTTGTGTCTTCATGCTCTGTTATTCCGGTCGGTCGATAGACATTTTTCCTCTCAATATTTTCTTTTTCTCTAAAAAAAAATATCCAATATATATATATATATATATATATATATATATATATATATATATATATATATATATATATAGGTTTGATAATTATTTAAAAAAATATTAAAATCATTTACGGACATAAGTACCGACTATTATATATCAGCGGACTCGTCTTTTCAAGGCGCATACGATCGTAATGTCATATCGGTTATGCAACCCTATTACAGGACTGCCATACTGGATATAATAGGTTTGCCCCTACCTGCTGCCTGGAACCTCTTCCCACACTGCTCGCAAGTCCTTGAGCGTGTATCGACATGATCACGAGGCACTCGGCTGACCGGCCTTGTCAAAACAATCATTCAACGATCAGAAACATAGGAATCGATGCATGTATTAATAAATACAATTATTTTATTTGAATTTATTTTCTTTATCATTTAAAAAAAACACAGTGAAATAATTGGAAATATATTTTTATGTAAAATCTGTTTAAAAAATTCTAACTGTGTAAATTTCACACTTCGCTATAACAGATGTTAAAATTTATGAAGAAAAAAAATATTTTGGAAGGACAGGACTCCAACCGATGATCATTCGAATAGGAGTCGGATACTTTTACCACTCACAGAGTGACCATGAATAGTGATTTTTAAACATTTTGTTAGATACTGTGGTGCCCGAGCGTCTAGGGCTGAGCACAAACACTCAATAAGAAATAATCTAAGTCAATTTAACACTTTTAATTAAATTAAATACTGAAATGGTTACACTTTTAACTATATGTCTACTTACTTGGCGATGTGAAGGAAGACGGCATGGGAATTGTTAATATAAAATAAAACATGAACGTTAGAAGCAATAACATGATGTAGCCTCAGTGGTGAAGGAGAGTGGTGTCTCAGCGCAGCTCAGGCGAGTCGTCCCAGGCGGTGATGTGCAGTCTCTGGTGTCCTCTGCTGAAGTCTCTCGTCCTCAGGCCGTGCATGGCATAATAAAGCAACATGAGTGTACAGGGGAGAAGTCTCCCTCCACCAAGAGGTCGCGCATGAGCAGTCTCTCACCAATGAGAAGTAATGGCGAGAAGAGTTGCCAACCAATGAAAGAACAAGGTTAGGGCGTCAACCAATGAACTGAAACTTTGCACACGCCCCCAAAGTGTGGTATCGAAATCATGCGACGGGAAAATAGCGCGTGATACAGCGCGTGTTTCCAGGAGTCATGGGACGAAAATATTGTGAAAAACAGGACGTATTTTCCGTCAAAAGTGGTTAGCAATAGCAGTCATGCGCTGCTGGAATCACCGCAGGCAATATTAGAGCAGATACAGCTTCCTGTCGCAGGCACAGCAGAAACTGATTAGCTGCGAAAATACTTCACTAAAATGTTCTCTCTCTGAATCGGAAAACTAGTGGAGTGTCCGCGGCACTACAATACCTTTCGTTACATTCTGAATTATATATGACTAAGTTCGCATTGATTGTTTTGATATTTTTTCTTTGAAATAATTGTGTAGCAAGTTGGGCTGTAAGCAAATCGATATTTATAGTCTCAAGTAAAAATAGTTAGCGATTTTTTAAGGCCAGGCTCGTGAAATTCAGTTTTCAAGAATAATTTCTAGCACCATTAAATTATGAATATATAAGTCATACGACCATTTATAGACATTGTTAACAGCCTATATATTTCCATTATACTGCCTTTTTGACTAGGTATGTTTATAAAAGGTTATGATAGAGGATTACAATAACAAATTAAATATTGCATTTAAAATGTTTAAACATTTATTAAAATATATTATTACAAAAAAACTCAAAAATTGAACCCAGCTACGTATATACCAGCTGATGACGTTTCCGCCTGCATTTGTTTCTGGTAACTATAATACTTTTTATTTGTGTAGGGTATGTCAAATAAAAAGTCTGTATTTATTATTCCAATTTAGATTTTTTTTATGTTGTACTTAAATTGTACGTAGAGTACAGCAGAACAATGCAAGAAATTCTGTCAACATCATTTCCAGTTTTCCCTCTTGAAGTTTAATTATTAAAAGTTGTCGGTATCTGTTAATTATTTGTTATCTCGAAGGTTTTATAGGAATAAAAGTATGCTATGCTACTCTTCTTTTATTAAATGCATGTTTATGTGACTAAATCATGCAACATAATATTTTCTATATAAGGGAAGCAGGTGGGATACAACACCATGGAGAAATTAAGAACTATTTTATCATTGACATTATATTATATATATTCATGCCTCAAACTACAATCATAAGAACAGAATCTTAAATTTTTTCACACCATTCACACATTGTCTTTACAGCAGCATGCTCACTTTTCACATAACTAATATAATCTACTTATATGCATCTCAGACAGTCTATGCCAGTAAAACTGAATAATACATGCAGACTTTTTGTTTGGTATACCCTACACCTACGTAAAGTATTATGGTTACCAGAATCAAATTCAAGGGGTAACTTCAACATTAGCAGGTATATAAATAGCTGGGTTGTTTTTTGAGTGATTTTATAGTAAAAAAATTCATAAATTTTGAAACATTTTAAGTGTAATGTATTTCTTATTTTAATCCTGTATCATAACGACCCTGTTATGAATAGATTTTGTTTAAAAAGAAAGCACTACAATGTAAATATCTAGGCTAATCACTATTTCTATAAATGTTCATATGGTTTATACATGCATACTTTCGTGGAGCTAGAAATTATTCTTACAAACTGGATTTCACGAGCCTGGTCCTAAGAAGTCGCACATTATATCCACCTGTACTGTGAATATTCGTTTTCTTACAGCCCAACTTGCTATATAATTACTTAAAAAGAATATATACAAACAACCAAAGCGAGCATAGGCATATATAATTCAGAAAGTAGCGGATGGGTTTTAATACAACAATTTAATTGCTGTTCAAGGTTGCTCTGTAGGTAAGTGGTCAAAGCATCCGACTCGAAGTTGGAGGGTCGTGGTTTCAGATCCTGAACTCTAGTGAGAACTTATTAATTTTTTTATATTAGCAGTTGTCGTGGAAAATTGAGAAATTTACACAATTAAAACTTTTTAAACCGATTTTGAATGAAAAAATCCATTTCGATGCATTTTGCTGTATTTTTTTAAATGTCAAAGAAAATTATTTTAAATAAAATAATCGTTGAAGGATTGTTTTGACAAGGCTGGTCAGCCGAGTGCCACGTGATCATGTCGATACACGCTCAAGGACTTGCGAGCAGTTTAGGAAGAGGTTCCAGGCAGCAGGTAGGGGCAAACCTATTAAATACGGTATGCTGGTGATGTAACTGGGGTACATAATCGATATGACATCACGATCTTAATGTGCCTTGAAAAGGCGAGTCCGGTGACATACGACACTCAATACTTATGACTGTTCATTTTTAATAATTTTATAACAATTTTAATAATAACTTTTACTCATATTTTTTGAACATTTGAGAGTAAAAAGGGAAACCTTAAGGGTAAACATGATTGTCGACCTACCGGAATGATAGAGCACGAAAATACACTATGGCATGCTAGCCTACAAGTATGAAGCGACCTCCACAAATTTAAAAAATTGCTTGTTTAAAAAAAATGGGACTCGATTTTACACATGAGTGGCTTCTACTATTTTAGGGAAAAAGAAAAATTTTTAGGGGAAGGAAGGATAATTTTTGGGGAAAAATGTAATATTTTGAGTGTTTTAAGAGGAAAATGGTTGATTTTGAGAGAAAAAAGAAAAATTTCAATGGAAAAACGGGGGGACATACTAAGATGGCGGCCGAGCCAACTAGCCATTTCCTTGCGCATGCGCCAGAATTCTCCTTGCCCTACAACTAATATTGATTTCTATTCAAACTTACAAAAAAGTGTGGAAATGTTTCCCAGTATTTGGTGAACATGTTAGAAATGTAGAGTAAAGGCGAAACTGAACATTTTAGGGATCGTAGTGAAATTCGAGGAATGCAAATCCATTAACGAAACGACATTTTGAAGCATTTTAGAGATGTTTGCACATTACTTTTTCACTGTTTAGTATTCATGCGCAACTGATACAATATTTTAAAAGAAACTTTAACTGTCAGGTACTGTGTAGGGACCTGAGTTCAAAACCCGAAACAATAAAAATAAATTAATTTTCTCCTACCCTTTCGAAAAGATAGGACAACTTCCAGAATGATGGGAAAAAGTATTTATAGATCTGTTTTGCAAGAGGATACATTAGTTGGTGCTCAGGCATTGACAACTTAACGTCAATTTAAAAGCACTCTCTCGCAATACAGCGAAGATGTATTGCGAATACGAAGGCCTCCCTTTGACATCAACGATTGCGAAGTCGTGACATGAATCATTGCTACCTGATTGCTGTCAGTACCGATTCTGATAAATAGTTTCTACTTTCGGCCAAAATGCTCGTCAGCATGGGAGAACGGCCTGTACGAAGAGTCCTGTTCACGCGATGAAACATTACAATGGCCACGCGCAGTTTAAGCAAGACGAAACATTTAAGGAACACATCAAGATCTTCAAAGATTCGTATTTTGAGAGTCAGCAAGTTATGTCGACAATATCCATTGCAGCATCTATGGATAGAGATTTTACAAACGATTATAGAGAGATAGATGATGTTAATGATGGAATGAGAGACCTACGAGGCGTGGTAGTGTTATTTTGTGTGGAATGTACACTTGCTAGACTCTCGTATGAAGTCGACAATCTTCAAAATAAACGGTCGTCGGCACTAAATACTCATGATGATTATGCGACTCCAACAAGAAAAGTAAAATTGTAATTAAGGACGAAACCGGAAGTTAAGACGATCATGAAGACCACATTGATGACAATGAGTATGGCGACTGTGATGGTGCTCAAGACGATAGCGTATTTCTCGACGATCCCATACATTTCACCAACGAGTTTCCTTGTACAAGAAATGTGAAGAAGGCTGAAGACGTCAAGAACGCTAGTTACATATTTACCGAATACTCGTTTGGAGTTGTTGATAGACTCATACTTTTGATTGACCTGCAAAAACGCTGGGATCTCTTACATGTATTTGAGATATTTTTAACCATCGATAAACTGAAGGACCGGAGTTACATTGGATCTTGTAACAAACTGCTGTCTTTTGAAATTTTATTTCAAAATATTAATTTTGTTAATTTTTTTTGTGTGTTGTATCCTTTTATTCCTCATGAGTTTAAGGTGGTGCTATGAAAACTCAAACTAATAATTTAACGATCCGCGTGCATAACATTAATGAAGACTATGAAAAAAAATGCATATATAGTGGACTATATACAAAACATTAAGTCTGTCGACAAGTACAAATTTGGAGGCAGTTGGCGTACTAATGTAACTTTTATTCGTATGGTTGCGGATAAACTGATGGACTGATGGTTTATCGATCGAGGGGTTGAGATTTACCTAAAAATATTGGGATGATTGAAAGATTGAGGGAAAGACTAGAATACTGATGGGATGCTTGGGAGTTTGATGAGTAGCTTGGAAGATTGATGGGAAGACTGCGAGATTGATGGGACATATGCGAACTTGATGTAAAAATTGCAACATTGATCAAAAGATTGAACTTAGCTTGAAAGATTGAGTGAATGATTTAAATAGAGGGCGAAAGAATTTAAGTTTGATGAAGAGAACAGGAAAGGATGATGGAAAGATTGTAAATTGACGGAAATATTGTAAGATTGATGTAAATATTGCAGTGCGTGCAGATCAGACTGCGAAACTGTTTGTGGAGCAATTGGATGCAGGACTATAAGATTGATGCTGCTAAAGTTTGATTGAAATGTGCGAGATTGATTGAGAAATGTTGATGTAAAGATTGCGAAAGTTTGCGAAATATAGTTGAGGATTTGTGTGTAATGATGGATAGATTGAATGAAATATTGGAAGATTGATTCAAAGATTGATGGATTATATTTTGAGATTGATGGAAAGATGGGAAAGATTGCTAGAAATATTGCCCAAGATTGATGGAAAGATTGCGAAACATTGTTGAGGATTGATGGAAAGATTGATGGAAAAATTGGAAATTAATGGAAACATTGAGAAAGATTGATGGAAAGATTGTGAGATTGATGGAGTGATGGCGAAAGATTGATGGATTATTGCTCAAAAAGAACACGGGAGATAAAAGACTATTTACCACCCGGTCTGCCCTCGTACATTCCAAGTCTTAAGGGCCTAGCAGTAGTGGTATTTAAATTATAAATAAGTATGCCTATAAAAGTGTTGGTAGATGCTGATCCAAACTATGTTTATAACTTAACTTGGGCAGTTGGTTGCTACTCGTATAATGGGCTTGGATGGTCGCATATACAAACATAAAAAAAAAATCTGAGTATCATACTTATGCAAACAAATCAGTCGAGGCAACGAAAAATTGACATATTCTGAGATCGTAAAATAATCAGACTTCGAGAGACGATAACAAAAATGGAATAAATTAATGAAACACTTAAGCATGGTTCTGCACCACTATGTATAATTTCGGTAGGTACCCATTAAAAAAAACATTTTTTACAAAAAAAAATTATAATTTTTAAAAAATAAGATAATAAACATATTTAGATTTAACATACTTACGCCTATAAAACCAATATGGCTACAAGAGACATACAGATATGCTTGAAATGGTAGTGGTCGCAACTGCTGATCATTTTCGGGTACATTCGGCAATCCCGAGTCGAGCCGAAAATGGCCGAGATAAGCAATCTTCGGTGAATTCCCCCCCCCCCCCCAACATCCCTTTTAAACCTCGCTATTCACAAGTCCAACGAAGATTTCCGAGCTCATCCGAGTCGATCCGAATCTCCCGCCAGCCAGAGACTCAACCTCAGCTATACAACCCCCATTTAAAATACATTGCACCAGATCTGTCAATATAATTCTACTTTAGACAACTCGTTAAAAATAAACATTCTATTGTGAGGCATTCTCTTCAATTATCATGAAAGTGAAATAATGGCACGAAAATGAAGAATTTCTGCATAAGAGGTGGAGTCGAGCGTTAGGCCGTTCCCCAGGTGAGGGTATGTTTGTGTGAGTAAGATAGAAACCATGAAGCGCTACGGCTCATGTCGACCGGCGTATGAAGCTGTATCGCATTTACGCGCAAGTCCTTGGAATACCGCACAGTGCTTCGTTCGTTATTGTAGAACGTTAAGAATGTAAGCGGTAGTCCTTGGACGTAACTCTGCTGCAAAGTCCAGTGCCTGCCTCTCTCGTAGTTTCGCATGTATCTGGTTCGTGCATTTTGAATTACACCAACCTGAAAACACTGGTTTGAGCTATGTTGGTGGGTATGAAAAAATATTTTTTTTTTTAATGCGCATGTTGCCTAGAAATTACAATTCCGTTATCGTGTTGAATGTGTTTTCTGTCTGCAGGTAAGACTATCGGGGAATGCTTGATAGTTTGATCTAAACACGCTTTTTAACACGCTGCTTTGCATCTCAAGACCCATGTAGGAGACTGACTCATGACGCCTGCGAGTCTCAAAGCAAACAGTTGTATTTATTATGATATTGAAAAACTTTAGAATTTTTCAATATAAATATGTAATTTCCTGAAAGGAAATGTAAGTCGAATCTAGTTGGTTATTGAAATACAAATGCAGTCATTCAAAGTGTCAGTGAACAAAACCCGCTGCAAGTGTCCCTCTGTTAATTATGCCAATTCTTGTGTAAATCACTGTTTTAAACTATAACAACAATGGTGTATCTTTTCTGAACAGATAGTTGTATAAAAATCCCATAGTCACATATGAAAAATATGATGAGTGAACATCCACTCGAAGCTTGCTTCTGAAGTTTTCCATTGCCTTCGGAACGCTTCCTTACAGCCGCACCTGGCCTTGAGGCGCCACCAGGCAGGTGCCTTAAGGCCCCCGCCTAACTGCAACTTTCTCCGCGCATTTGAGGCCGAAAAGCCTCGGGAGCGATAAGGCTGGAAATGCCACGCACATCAAGGGCCCCGTCGCCGCTAAGCGCAAGGCTTTCAACTGGCGTGCAGTATTCTCGTCACACTGCATGCAGCTGTGGGACTTTCAGAGGTGACACTGGGCACTTGATAGTTTCATATGTATCTGACACGTACACTATGAGATACAACGCTTTGAAAATGTCATTTTTAGCTACTTTAGAGTACTCAAAAATGGCGTTTCAGATGTACGTGACACTTATAAAGTACTCATAGCTATGGTCAGAAGTGCGTGTTCTTTTCGTAGACGAGTACAATGAAGGTACGTTTAATAGTTTCGAGGGAAAACGAATGTTTCAAATACACTGCAACGTAGCTGGCAGAGGCGCAGGTCGGGGTAGAGTGAGGAAGAGACGGGGCTGAGTGATGAGTGACGTAGTAATTTCCTGCTGCGGCCGCCAAGGCAACACGTCAAAGTGACGTTGCACGCTAGCGCAAGTCCCTTGCACTTAGACCCGCGACCACGCCCATCACACGCCTGCCGTCTTCAACCTCCGCCTTGCAGCCGCCACGCACCTGCGCACTACCGGACCCTTGCTCCGGCCACTAACATTACTATTGTCACTAACATATTGTCAGGTCATTCCTCCACCTCATGCAAACTAAGCTTAGCCATTTTAGAAAATTACAACGAAAAGACACCGCATCGCATTCTTGCCCACTCGCTTTAATTATATTTTGCATGGAACTATTTCTTACTAGGTATTACCAACATACCTATTATCTCACTGTTTTTAGTTCGTATTAATTATACACTAAACTTTGTAATTTATAAATAAAATCTACGTAAAGTTAGATTATAACAGATAATAAAATAAGCTTACGTTAACAGCAGTATAAAACGGATGGGATACATGACATAGCAAACAGTCAAACACTTCATACGTGGGGTGATTTTTCAAAGGTTTGGTTCAAAAAATCTGAAGAAACCGCACATAGACTTGCCATTATAACCGCAGCTGTGTTCTCAGCTCCCTTGCTGGCTACCGTAAGGGCAGCACCACGACACGAATAAGTACGCCCCGGTCGTTACGCGTAAAGCTCTGAAATGGCGTGCTGTGTTCTCACCATACTGACTCCACCTTTGGGACTCTCACCCGTGACCCATTCATTTTATTAGCGGGAAATCTGTAGGAAAGTTCAATCTAGGGCGCTATGCTAGTTTCGCAGCTATTTCCCCATAGTGTTTAAGCAATGAAAGTCTGTAAATGTTTTTTTTTTTTTTTGCCGTGTTGATAAGATTCAAAATAATGGTTATAATAATCGTGACATGCTGAAAGTTGTATTGCGTCCTATTTTGAAGTGTTATTTATTATCATTTGCAAACATACTGCGTATAAGTGAAATAGTTTGTCCGAAAAGCGTGTATTATAAACGCACGCATCCCAGTTCGCGCCTGGTACAACTGTTCAGGAGGCAAACATTTTTCAAGGTTTTGACGATTTTCCGTAGTTTTATGACATGATATCATTGTTGCTTTGCTAAAAGTATCGAATTATTTTTATAAAGTTTGTGTACTTCTAGAGTAAATAGAACAATTTTATTTTAAAACATGACTGATACTAAATTATTGAAGGTATTTTATCACGATCTTTGGTTTCATCTGTAGTGTAAATTTTAGACACAGGAATGTCATGCATAGTCTATTAGCGGTTTCTTCGCACTTTTGGAATCATACCTTTAAAAAAATCACCCCATGTATGACGGCTTTAGTATAATTTCCTAAATATGTAATGTTTCATAAGCGTTTTATAACTGTGTTTCATAAGAGTACGTTATTAGGCTTCAATTTCACTTTTACTTATATTTTACCTATGCATTATAATTTTAATCTTATAGTCAATAAGAATGAAAACAGAGCGGAAATAGGTGTGATGGTAACGTCTACTAAGAAATAATTCTTATACAAACTATTATCACACTGAGTGCGCAGGAATACGGTGTGTGGTCCCTTTGGTATGATTTTCTAGATTCGGTTAGGCTTTGTTTGCTTCAGGCGGGGGAATATACTGGAAGTAAAACTTTAGCAGGGCTTCAGAAAAGCTTAAAATAACCGTGATTGGACTGTAGCAATTTCTTAGAATTCCAAAACTTTATTCAACTGCTGTGTGTTAAAATTTTTAGCATTTCTGACTTTAAATTCTATGCAGATAGTTAAAACATAGATAGAGGCGAACCACGTAACAAATTTCAAATAAATATTCTTCTTTTTTTTTTTACAACATGAACAAATGTTTCGAGCTGTAATCCGACGTGTTATACTTTTGTACTGTTTGAGATTTCTACGAAAAGTTTATAAGCCGTTTAATTATTTTTTGAATAGTATTTTTTTTTTTCGTTCGTACTATTTTCAGCATATTATTTAATGTATTTTCAAGAAAAGTTGACAAATGGTTGAAATGTGGGTAATAATTTTAACCTCTTAAACACTCGTAAGTGCTTGAAAAGCCGTGGAACAATGAGCTTAATCTAACAAACTGCCAGATTAAATAAATTTCTGAAGTTATGTCTACGAGCACATATCTGTAAGCATCAGGCTTTGCACATACATATTCAGTTTAAATATTGCCTTGCACTACACGTAGAACTTCAATTGCTGGACATCAGAAGTAACTCCACTATCTTTCTAAAAGTTATTAAATAATTCCCTATAAAATTTACAAATAACGTATTGTGTCATTTATATACTTTACTTTTTCCAATATGTCATTCAAAAGTAATACGTAAATTTGTAGCGTATTTAACAATGATGGAATTTTTAGTACGGAATTCAGTGTCAAAACTGTGATTTGGTGTACACTCTCACTGTGTAAATCAGTTTTCATTGCAGAAATGAGAAAAACGTATTTACGAGTTTTGTTGCCGTATTGTAGGAAAGAAACACGGGTCCCTACAATTGCATTGTGGTGTACTCAAGAGAACAGTCATATATGAGTTTTATAACACTGTGCCATTTCGCGTGGCATCGTTCTCTTCTACTCTTTATGTCTTCTGAGACACACACGCATATTTTGTTTTGAATATCAAAGCTCGCTTCCCCCCTAATTTATTCCTTCATACATTTTTAATTTTTTTCTTTACCTATAAGAAATAATTTTGTCACCTTAAAGTTTGTATTTACTTTGTTGGACAGTGTCGTTGGCACTTATTGTGTGAACTATAACCTTAACTGCTGTTTATTTTGATAGGGTACTTGAAAATAATGTCATTTACTTGTCCTTTCTCTGTTTATGAGAAATTATTTTGTACCTTTCAGAGGAAGCTTCCGGAAACAAATTAAGAAGATCTGGCAACAACGTTATTCGAGAGTGCACAAGCGGTCAGGGGCATCTGTCATAACTACACCCAACAAATAAGATTCAATGATAAAACAAGATACCTATTAAAAAGAGGGGAGAAATGAAGATTCGATCTAATTATGATATGATATAGTATTCTGAGCTGTGCAAAACTTCGAGGAAATAAATGAAGGCTGATTTAAAGAAATACAATGAGGACGTCATAAGAAACAGTTTAGAGAAGAAAACAAATTTCAAAGGAGCAAAACGAAAGCTCATAGCTGGTAAAAAGTATATGATAGCAATTGATGGAGATATTGGCAGAATTGCTAACAAAGAGGAAATTTAAAACTTTATCTGAAATTTTTATAGAAGCCTATATGTCAGTATAGAAGAAACTCCAATATACTTCGACCGCTATAGATATCATGAAAAAGGAACGGCTGCTGGCAAAGATGATCTTTCAGTTGATATTCTGAAGCTATTTGGTGAGGAAACTATCAATGACTTGACTGAAGTCTTCTCTTCTTACATACACAATGCATCAGTCCCGTCAGCATGGAATAGAGCTAAGTTCATTCTTCTACGCAAAAAAAAAAAAAAAGGAAATATTTATAACATTCAAAACTATAGCCCTATATGCTTTTGTCTATGCTGTGCAAAGTGTTTATAAAGATCTTATTAAACCAAATTAGTTCCATCCTTGATTCAGCCCAGTCCATTGATCAAGCAGGATTCCGCAGCAGCTGTAGCACAATCGACCATATTCCTGCCTTACGAGAACTAATTAGCCGAACAAACGATTACCAGATGCATCTATGTGCAGCTTTTGTGGATTTCGAAAAGGTATTCGATTCTGTAACTCACAAGGCGGTCCTGCAAGCCTTAACTGTGCAGGGTGTGGACATGGCCTATATAAGAGTGCTCCATAACATCTATAACACCTCCTCAGCCTTTGTCAGTGTCAGTGAGCCAACTACAGACTTCCGCATTGAAAGAGGCGTTAAGCAAGGTGGTCCCATCTCTCCGAAGTTATTTTCAGCTGTATTGGAGATGGCGATGTCAAAATTATAATGGGCAGAAAAAGGAATTATACTAAATGGCAGAAGATTTAATAGCTTGACATTCGCAAATGACGTTGCACCCTTGGCCAACGACATTGAGGAACTCCAAACCTTGGTTTCTGATATTGCCTCTGAGTTTACAGCAGTTGACCTGAACATATATCTTTAGAAAACAAAATTTATATCAAATAAATGGGCCACAGTGGGGAATATAAAAATAGATCATATATCTTTAGAAGATATCAGTGAGTACATTCATCTAGGCCAGCTTGTAAATATGGAAAGATATGTAAGATCAGAAATTTTCCGTCGCATCAAGCTGGGATGGCAAGCATTTGGAAAACATTATATTGTTCTCAAATTAAATATACCCATAAATCTAAAGACAATAAATTACGACCAGAGGATTCTTCCAGTGCTGACTTACGGCTGTGAGACATGGACACTCAATTAATTTACAAAATGATAACTTAGAACAGCCCAAAGAGCTATGGAAAGGTCAACGCTGGGTTTTACTAGAAAAGACAACAAAATTGCAACAGACATCAAATCAGTTACTACACTCTAAGACATCTTGGAGAAGACAGCCACCTTGAAATGGTAATGGGCCGGCCATGTTGCTCGGACGAAAGATGAAAGATGGACAAAAACCGGTGTTGGAATGGAGTCCAAGAAATCATCGGAGACCAAGAGGAAGATCACCAGACCGTTGGGACGAAGACATACGCAGGGTTGCAGGAGTTAACTGGCAGAGAATCGCCCAAGACCGTTCTACCCGGAGAATACTATTGAAATTCTACCTGAATTCCAAACTCTAAGAGGCCACGTCATTTCATGATTGAACTGGCCGATGATGATGACAATGTTGATGTAATGATTAATTATAATTAGTGTGTGACTCGTTCTTACTATGTATGTGGTAAATACTGGCTGACATATCGTAACTATCGATATGCCAACCTTAAGCGATTGTTTCATCGCGTGGTTTTAGAACGCGCCCACTTCCTTCTTATACATTTCCTTTCAACATTGCTTGAAGCACAACATTTTTTCAGTATGTTGTCCTTCTGGTGTAATTTTCTAGGCTCAGTTTGGCTTTGTTTGCATGTGACGGAGGAGCAGCCCAGAAATACAGGGGCTCTAGAAAACTAGGGAGTATCCGTGCATTGACTGTAATAAATAATTACTTTTGCTGCCAAACGATGTAGTGTAATGCTGTAAATTAGTCCAGTTTCAGCAATGTGTCAGTCACTCGTGATCTTCTGCCGTCGCTCTGATAATCACCGCGGTACTTGTCCGTGATAATAGCGATGTATCCATACAGACTCCCCTACTGCCAGGTCACCGCCGCAGATCACCGAACACACACACCAGGACATCACGCACCCCCGTATACGCTCGACCTCGGGGAAGGTTGGCAGAACGAGTTCGCAACAACCCCTGTCAGCACGGAGAGAGCTGTATTTATAATGGCGCTTATCCTGTCTCTACATTTCCACGCATATTCAAGCTTCACACGAGTCAATTCTGTGTCCAGAGTTTTCTTGGCTGGAGTAGGCAATCCACGGCTTTGTGTAAGTTTCTGGTCACTGGTACGTCACAGCTCACCCTCCCCTCGCCAAGCATCACATATTCCAAGGATTCACATGGCTTGTCACAGATATCCGTCATGTAGATGGGTGAGTGAGTGCAGAGATTTCGGCTGCTCTTTACATCGAGGTCTTGAGAGCCGATGAGCGTGAAGCGAGGTGACTAAGGAACAGCGCCAAAATTAAGGGGCAAGGGAAACGGGAGGTCCCCGAGAAAACCCGCTGACAAGCGGCATCGTCAGGTACGATCCCCACGTGTAATGATCCGGCAGCGACTCCGTCGGGAATTGAACCCGGTTCGCCTTGGTAGGAGGCGAGTAGTCTAACCACTACACCACTTCTACCCCGACGGTGAGGACGGACATCAATAGACTGTTCACGGTAAAATGAGCACTTTTGAAAGCCCCGCTTAAGATCTATTTGAATGCCCGTTGTGTATTCTTCCGCCTTATGTATAATAAACATTGCTGTGGGTCTCATCACTTTATTAATGCCTCGGTCAAGTAAAAGTGCCTAATTACTTTAAAGAGAAATACTTTACAAATTTGCTCATTTTTACACTTCCTTGCCTTAAACAAACATAAATCGAAACAAATAATTTAAGTTTTCGTAAATGGTTACATAACACTTTTTATTCGATGTTAAGATATGGAACTACTTTCCATCTATCGTCACCGACATTACTGGACGCATGTCACTCAGCGCGCCCATTAAAATATATGTGGGCGGGGTCAGTGACTGTTTCTAAGATTGATTTCAAAACTGCTCACTTTATCGTGAACAGACTTTAGCTCGCAACAGTTTATTTCTAACACTCTTTATCATTTCCATTTTCTGCTGCAGGTGAAAAGTAGCGTGTAAATGGATTGCATGCACAACATCCTCGAGGCCACGTAATCTTTTCCCCGTTCGATATTCTTCTTCTTTTATGCCTTCGCGTGCTGATTTCCTTTCACTGGCATAAATTACGTGTGTTACTAAGTCCAGATTTTCTTCTTCCCATAGATTTGAAACTCGCCATAAAAATAGCCATTTTAAAGGAATGAAATTCTCTCTGTTTTTATTTAAATTCAGTTTGTTGAGATCGTACTGAATATCTGAAACAGTGGTACTTTCTGTGTATTCACATGTATATTTTACAGAGGAAATGTTAACTGGTTGACAAACTATTTTTGTACCAAAGTTTGGTCAGTTGTATTTTCACGCAAATCATAACTGTATTCTCCTGGAGAGAGTGGCTTTAGTATTGCGTGAGGATTTTGTAGAACTTTTTAAAAAGGTGTTTTAAAATACGTTCAGTTATGTTTTTGATGAGTTAATTGTAACTACTTGGTGTACATTGGCAATTAACTGAAGCTAATGCCATGAATGTGATTTTTATTTTGTCAGTGATTGTCAATTGATTTAACATTGTCAAAATAATCTTTTATAGTGGCTTGGAAACAGGCTTGTGAAAGAACGCTGTATTCATGATTTTGAAGACTATATATCATTATGACAATATCTTGTACGAATATTATGAATACCAAAGTAAGTGTGAAAGACAACGTTTGGTGATTTGTAAATGTACTCGTGTTAGGCAAGCATGGTTTTCCAACCAAACCCCAGCCTAATCTCTCCACTATCAACCTATGTTGATACTTGGCTGGAAATGTTGGCTATATTTTGGATAGGAGTACACACATTAATACAACATTGGCTCAACGGAAAATGCCTACCACAAAAATGTTACGAAATTATTTAACACCCTCCAGGAAATGATGTAACTAAATCAAATAATATCATAACCTACTGCAACTGTAATATTTAATGATTTGTTTTTTTTTTTTTGGTGGTAAAACTTGGTAAACATAATGTTTGTAATATGTGTGTATTTTTCTGTTGGGCCAACATTGGGTAAACAACATTTTATTTAAAATTACAGAAAAACCTTTTAATGAAAACGGTGCCACTGTTGTGTATTTTACATAAAATAAAGGTGTTTTACCAAGTGAAAGATTTATCTTTAAAATATTATCATTTGGTTGTATGTTGGGGCACAACAGTTGATAATTGGTACTAATTGTTACGTTAGACTAGCATTGTATAATTAATGTTATGCCAACAGCGGTAAAAACCATGTTTCAAATTAAATAACACTATAATTGTCTATGATCTTTTAAAACCAATGTTTTTAACATAAAACTCATGTCTTGTTTGATATTGCCTTCATTGTTTATCTTGTTTACTTGACAGAAATCATACCATCGGCATTTTGGTATATACTGTATACCTTTGTTGGGCCAACACTGTACGACCAACACATATTCACTAATCGAAAATAACCGCTTAAGTGGAAAGAACATATTAATTTTCACGGCATACAAAGAATTACCAAGAATAAATTTCAATAAAACTGTGTTTGGTTCTTCATTGGTTTAGACAATGTTGTCAACATAACAGTTGGCAACTGGTTATTTTTGTTACTTTGGGACAACATTGCATTGCAGATATTATACCATCATAGGATGATTTTTTTCTCGATAAACACATAATATAATTAATTTCATTTGGTTAATGGTTCAAGTTTTTTAGCATACAAATCATTTAAAAATTTACTGTCTTTCTTTGGTTGTTTTTTAGTCATTACTAGGCGTATATATTCTTGTAACTGTTAGGTATTTAATTCAGTTTCAGAGTAGTAAAACCTGACTTAAATACATAGATATATATAACACTGTGTATCGAACTGTAATACAATAATATGTATCTATTTTTTCATCAATGACAAGAAATTTCAGAAGTCTAGTAAATAACACATCTGGCTAATAGACCAAAGCACGCGAGTTCAAAACCGATATCCACCAATTACGTTTGTATGCTATAGTGTGAAGTGGGATGCGATAAAAAATAATGATATTAACATATTTTTCTTTTTTTTCAGTAAAATTAATTTAAAACGTCGGTAACCAACGTTGGCAGAACTTTGTTAATCGCTTGGCACTATGTATGCAGTAGCAAATCTTAGTACAATATTGCCAACTGTTGGTAAAGGACTGTGTGAATGCCTTTCTGAGAGAGACAATACACTACTCATAACTGTTTGCATACAACCATGAAATTACGTTGTTCCAATGATGTGTTTTATTTGGCAGCCAATATAAAAGACATGTTGGGCCAACGTAATTCTGAGGGATATTTCGGCACTGGGCCAATATAATATGCCAACGTTGTAGTAACAGTAGGTCCAAACCCAACCAAATTTTACTACTGAGGTGTTTACCGACATAATACCAACGTATAAGAGTATAAACGGTTGGCTGAGTGTAACATACCCTAAATGATACTTTGTTCAATGTAGATTAATAGTTAGGAAATAAATAAATTTTTACAAATAACCAACGTGATAACAACGTTAGTTAGTGGTTCGGTTTCTGTCATATTATATGTGAATATGTTGGAAACTGGTAGACAATTGGTTGGTATGCTGTAAAAAAAATATGACTGATTATGGTTAGCATCCAATTAAGTACATGATGTTGGGTCAAAAAGTTTGTCGAAATTGGCCAAATGGTATGGAAGCTTTACTAAATAAACCTATAATATTTGTATGGCTGCCATTATGAAAATAAGTGCCTAATGAAGTTTATTTATTTATACGTACTGGGTATGTTATAGTATTACTTATTTGCGAAATTTGAAAAAATCGGTTGAATAGTTTTCGAGATATAGGGCCTAACACAATAGCTTTATTTTTTCGTGTGGCGGTAACTTCCAAAATGGCGAACAAAAGTGGTTAAAGTTTGGAATATATGATGCTTGTTATAGATAGTGTTAGGGTACGAACTTTTTTTAAAAGGTTCAAACGATATGGAAGTAATACTAAATAAACCTAAAATAGTAGTATGGTCGCCATTTTGAAAGTGCGTAATTAATTTCAACTTCTTACGTTTACATTTACTTGGCCAATCATAGTGTAACTTGCGTTCGAAATTTGGCGAAAATTAGTTGAGTAATTTTAGAGATATGGCGCAAAACCAATATTTTTTCATGTCACGCTATCTTCCAAATTCCAACAGCAACATTCACCTCTGAATTTAGTGCTTACAACTTTCGCTGTCAGGATACAAAATTTGTTAAAAATCTGGTGAATGGTTTCCGAGTTATAACTAATCGCCTTACATTTTAAAATGACCGCCATTTAAAAGTAAATTCCCGGCGTGGTTGAAAACTATAAAAGTCAGATGCCCTTACTTAGTACTATATGTGTACCTAGTTTGGTGAAATTCGGTTCACGCGTTCCAAAAATTGAAGGAGGGACAAACACACAAGCGCGCGCACACACACAGGAAAGTGATCTCATATGATATGAATTTATTTCGTTCGGAAAGTATGCTAAAAGTTGTCGCCATTTATTTAAGTAATATTTAAGCGAATGTTTAAATTGTATATATATATATATATATATATATATAGTGATGTTAAAATAATTAGCTACTTACTACCTTCCATGCTAATTTTCTAATTTCCTGCCATTTTGTAACTTATTATAGCAACTTCAGTAAGTGTGAGGCAAATTTTTAAATGTCGAGCCCAACTACATGAATATCCAAAAAAATTGCTACGTCATAACTTCCGCAGATATTCTATCCTCGGTGTCATGATATTATTGTTACGCCTAGACGTAGCCAAATTTGTGGTGTAATGGTGGACTAAATATGGTTAAACAGAAAGAATAACAGCACCCGTATCACCTATTTTTCTCGGAAACAACACGGCACCATGGGCTCGCAAAAAAAGTGTGATAACCATACCCTATATGGAGAATCGATTGGTAGTAATCGCATTCCCCCGAACATACCGAAGCTCTAAGTATGGGGGATGATATTTAAAATTGAAAATAAGAATGTGGGTCGTATCAAGTATCCTTGGAAAGGTAGTCGAAAAGGAAACAACCTTTACTAAGACACTTCTTCTCTGACGTACATAGTTTATGCACAATAAATTAAATCATCTACTCATTTTATTTGTAATGTGTACAGTTAACCCACGATGGACATTGATTGCAAACGTGGTTTCTTCACTACAATCAAAAGGAAATCAACTTAACATGTCATTATTCTGGCGTGCATACCTAATGTACGTACAATCAAAAGGACGTTGGGTGCAATGAAAATACCGGTGTGGTGTGAGAGAACTACCGTGAACTGGGAACTGGGAACACTTATTCACACACAGCACTCTTCATAAGTATTCTAAATGTCGACCACTATGTATCAGACACGACTCTGCTCTCCGCCTTACGTTTGCAAATGCTCGGCAGTCCTCAGCACTTATGAGGTATCCATTTGCTGCTCTGATTCTGTGTTTCATGCCATGTAAAACGAATTGACTGTCTGAATGAACGAAAGTTCGATTATCAGTTAACTTGCATGCAAAACCTGCAGTTCCTTTAAGTGGTAAATGGCTTATCTACTTGCTGCTTAGTACTGCTTTATTCTCCGCGTTTGTTCGGAAATAGACTAATAACAGTTAAGTGTATCCAGTTATTATTGGCTGTGCGCAAACTATGCACGTCAGATACACAAATGCGCCATTACAGTATTGCTGGTTGGAGTGTGAGACTCGCTTTGACACTACCATGGACCTGTGTGCCTTACTGCAAGGACTCGTGCAGTAGGTATTAAACTGTTTCAGAGTAAAAACGGAGAATAATGCAGCACTACGCAGAAAGCAGATACGCAATCTACTACTTACGGGAACTGCAGGCTTTGCATCCAAGTTAACCATTATTTTTACATTACAGCCATTAATCCTGTGTTGTTTCAATGTCAGATATAGTTTGTCTGTGGTGTTCCTTTCTGAATGGGATGCCGTTTACAAAAGAAAAAGCATTAACATGCTGGTGATACTAGCAGAATGTCGTAGGAACTGCAGAGCTTCTGCCCGTCTATACGCATAGAGAGACCCACAGCGCGTCCATCACTCTTACGATGTCTTCCAGCATCTTGCATGTCGCGTGCGCACAACCGGACCAGTGCAATCGAATCTCAACAAACGTCGTCGCATTAGACGACCTGTGAGAGACGAGACGACTGTTGATGAACTTGTTGTCATGGTAGTTAATCCTCGTGGTTCTACACGGAGGATAGCCCGCGACTCAGGATTGTCTCAAAATACAGCGTGGAGAATCCATGCTGATAATCGTTTACAACCGTAACATGTAAAGCTGCAACAAAGACTTGGGAATAATGACTTTCTTAAGCCTATTGATTTCTCCAACTGGTACCTGACCAAGGACCATGCTTTCAATTGCAGCATTTTGTGGACCGATGAGGCCACATCCAAGAATAATGGCGACGTTAATTTACGTAATGCTCATTACTGGACTGCAGTACACCCACATTGACTCCCTCAAATTGATAACCAGCATGTGTGGAGCCGTAATACTTGGTGTGGCCTTCCCGGGCATCGTGTCATAGGACCATATTTTTTAAAGGGCACTTCAATGGTGCAGCGTATGCAGACTTCCTAAAGAATATTTTGTATCCGTTGATCGAAGATGTCCCTCTCGCTCTGAGATAAACACCGTGGCTTCAAAAAGATAGTTTTCCTTAGAGCTCTGCCAGTCGCTGGCATGTTATTCCCACAGAAGTTGGATCGTACGAATGGGTCCTGTAGCTTGACCACCACGTTCTCCAGGCTAGTCCGCAAATGACTTATTTCTGTAGGGGAGAATTAAAGACATCGTCTACTACATGCGACCAACAACGAGGGAAGACATGAAAGACAGAATCAGAGAATCATGAGGATCTCTCAGTTGTGCTGATGTCCGCCGAGAAACCGCGGAAGTAAGAAGGAGAGCAGAGTCGCGTCTGATACACGATGATCGACATTTACAACACTTACAAAGAGTGATGTGTGCGAATGAGTGCTCCCAGTTCCCATTTCACAGTAGTTCTCTCACACCACACCGGTATTTACAGTACACCCGACGTCCTGTTGATTGTACGTAAACTAGATATGCACACAAGAAAAACAACACGATTCGTTGATTTCCATTTGATTGTAACAAGAATAAAAACAGTCTCCATTCCGTTTCACTGTGCCTAAACTACGTATGGCACAAACCATATACTTACATTATTTATATTATTACGCATAAACAATGCACGTCAGAAATGTTGTATCCTTTTCGACGATGTTTCCAACGATAACATGTACGACCTTTGTTCTTATTTGCAATTTCAAAGATCACTCCCGTACCCCTACCTCCGATATGTTCGGGTGGAATGGAGTTACTAGGAACCAATCGATGATTCATATAGGTACAGATATCACAATTATTTTCGCGAACCACCGGTGTTGTGTAGATTCTATGAAAAAAGGTGTCACAGGTGGTACTGTGTGTCACTTTGAATATTTGCTTTATGTCTCATTCCCCTAGTATATTTTCAGTACTACGCAATAATAATAAGGCTGTATCGTTCACAATGTAAATATTACTTACTGGAGTGCTTTTCTACAGCAATAATAAATTTAATAATTATACATGTGCTGTTACAAAAAAATATTTAGTCGAATATTCTACAAAAATTCACGACATACATTGGAACTCACTATACTGAACCACCTTCTCCTCTAAAACTATATTAATGGCGCGTTTATTTCAATGAATCGCAGACATCGTGAAGGCCGCACTGTAGAGAACCGAGTAAACCTCGCAGTTGTCTCAAACTTGTAGGTCCTTGCCTTCACGCTGAATATAATCTATCGTCTATATAACATTTAAATCCTTGCCCTATTTTTAACTTTTTTATATTCTGTTACAGTACCTTTACTTTTTGTTAAATATTTATAAATATTTTAAATTCAACGTTACTTAAAATATGACCACTACATTTATACTATAAAAAAGAAAATTAAATGTAAATAATAGTAGTTAATAGCTTAGATTCCTAAGGAAAAACAGGCTTATGAAATCAGTTTCCTTTCTGTGTATCTCCATGTACGTGTGAATGTGTGTTTGTGTGTGACTGTTTGTCAACCCCTCTCCATCACTCTCTCCCATACAACTATTGAGCCCGTCAACCCAATTTCACCATACCCAGCCCACGTAGCAAGGACATCTGACTTACATAGCTTCTGACATTCCAGTGAAAATATTTTCAAAATGGCGGATATGTTCTCATTTAGAGAGTTATGTCATTTCTTGGCAACCATTTTAACGATTCTAAACGAATGTGGTACGTTGGCAGTTCATCGCGTAGTCATAGTATTAGGAGAGGCGTATTGTTATTGGTACACCATTTTGGAAGATAGCGCTACATGAAACAAATGACCTTTTTAATTTATGCCTAGGAAACTACTGAACAGATTCCTCCAAAATTCGGCTTGTAAGAAATACTGTGCTAGGCTATGTCGACATATACAATTTAATTGGATAGGGAACTTATTTCCAAAATATCGATAATGTAAATATTTTAAGTTACTTTTCTGTATCTATTACATCGTTTGACAAATTCCGACCAAACTTGGTACGCTAGAGATATCTATTACAAGCACAATGTTTGCCAATTCGTATCATATTTTGTCCGCCATTTTACATGATGAGGTTATATTAATACATAATGTCATGTCATATTTCGGAAAACTATCAACCGTTTTTTCTCAAATTTCGCAAACAATTGGTAATATGGCAGACCATGTAAACTCTGTTATTTTAAAGTACGTCAGACACTTTTCTTCAAACTGGCGTTATTAGAACCTTTGTAGCTTAATATTTTTTACCTACAAAATAATGTAACAAATTTTAACTAAACCTCGGATGCCAGCAGTATCTATTGCAACGATCAAATGTGTCTACATAAGAGACTTTTGTGAATTGTTTTATAAGAAAGCGTCACATGGAAAAATTACGTTTTTTTGTCACATCACGAGAAATAATCAACCGATTCCTCCCAAATTCAGGTGACAAGTTATACCTTTATAGTACGCCTATATTTTTATGACTTAAGGGAGTAGTCACGTATTTTAAACATATTTAGTCGGGTATTTTTTAAGTTGGTATGTCTTAGGCTATGTCCCAAATAATTTCAAACGAATTTTATACATTGGCAGTTTATGTGACAATCATCAACTGCGACAGTACATCATATTTTCGTACGTTATTTGTAAGAAGAGAACCACTGAGGGAATAGAACTTGTATACCAAATCTCGGGGACAAATCAACAAGATTCCCACGAAAATTTGTTCACAAGTAGTGCCACAGTATGCCATGCAAACTTACATGTAATTTATTAATTGGGTCAGGCATTTTTCTAATTGCCGCAAAGTAAATCATTTAGAATTGCATGTTAAATTCATTAAAATAGTTAACTAAACTAAACCAAACGTTGTATGGGGACAAAATCGGTTATAAACGATGTAATACACGTAGAAGATCATTGCCTGCCTTTTAGTAAGGCTGTGCCAAGTGAGTAATGTAACATTTATGCCATATTTGAGGAACCAATCAAATAATTTCCAACAGATTTTGCACACAAGCAGAGCTAAATTAGATAATGCAAATTTACATTGTAAAAACCTTTTGTTTAAAAAACGAAGGGCCAGTAAACACTTCAGGGCAGTAAACCATGTCTACCAATACATTAGACTGGTTAGGCTCCAAATGTTACCTCCGTAATGAAGCTGGTTACATGTGAGCTTCCGGTAAGAAGATTTCTGAGTTAGAATCCTATCTAAGGTATTTGAGCATGTGCAATTTTCTCACAAGTGATGCATATGTTTACGGTTCCAACTCTAACGATATCTATGTTAACAAGACGTCTAGGCCTATGCACCATCTAAGTTCTTATGAATTTTATTTAAAGTATTTACAATTATGTAGAGGAATCTAGGCTCCGTAAAAATATCAAAAACTTATTGTGGCTCCGAAATATATCAAACTTTTTGTGGCTACTAAAATATATCAAGTTCTTTTTGTATTATAAAACAAATAATTTCATTAATTACTTTTTTTTTTTTTGCTATCGAAATTTTCTTTTTGCAAGCACTGCTCCAACAACAGCAACAGATGCAATATTGTTCACCACCTGAATAATTTTTTTAACTTACGCAATATTCTCTTTTTTCGTAACTCTTCAGCTTATACTTGTAAATAATAATATTAGTACCTATTTTCTGTAAAAAAATTTCACGATTTTCGCAAACTTCATCTTATCGATTTATTCCGTAACACATTATTCAAAACTTCATTGTCAGTTGGGAATGCGCCAAAAAAGCTATAAATAGATTAAAAACTTTTTGAATGATTGAATTATTTAAATACTTATTCTCTACAGTTGCCCCCATGGCATTTTATATTTTGTATTGAAAAAAAAAGACTAGTTAGAGAATCTCTATTTTAAATGTTGGCAAAATATATGTAGAATAACAAATTAATATATTTTCAGGGCACTTAAATTCTCATTAAAAAATGTTATGATTTGATTTTCTTCCCATATGAAAATATTAATCTATCAATTACATTTCTTATGTCACTACTCCCTGGGGATTAACCCCAAAAAATAATGTAATTTAAAATTCGTTTACCTATTTTTGGAATGGAGAGATAGTTGTTGACATTTCAGGTTTACATTTTCATTCCATATTTGTTTTATAATATCATTATACATGTATGTCAAGTTGATGATTTTATACATCTATACCCGTCAGTGTTTGTATTGAGTACTTACAGATATTGCATCATTATTTGTTAAATATTCAGTATATTAATTATGATCATTATCACTTCTGTGATTATATGTATCTAAATATATTTTGGCTAATACCTCCATTAAAACTTCCGTTTGCAGAATGTGCATTCAATTTGTAGTAATTGCTTTCAAAACAATTATTTTATTTTGCCGTGAATTTTATATAAATTTTTGTAACTTGATTTCTTAAATAAAATGTTGCATTTTTTATAATTTAAAAATGGGTGTAATATTGATAAGGGTTTAGGTATTCCATGTTGTTGTAAGGTTTGTTTTTGGGAAATATGTCCATTATAGTATACATTTTGTGTAAGTATTTGCGTATTTCTGTATTGGCTGCAGTGTAATTTTGAAATTATTATTTTCTTTAAAAATTGTGTACTTTTGCGTTATTCAGTTATGTAAATTGTGTACAGTAACATTTATTAATTACGTGATTAAATTTTTATTTTCTTAAGGCTGCTTAATTTTTGTCAATTTTTATTCTAATTGAAATAATAGTCACTCTTGTTTCTATTTTCTTTCATAAACGGCTTCGAGTTTATATAAGTTTTGAAATTTGCGATGTGTTACAAAACTAAAAATATGAAAAGTGCTGGGTTTACATTAATTTTTGTGCATGTTTACTACAGAAGGATTTTTTTGTGCGTTGAGAAAAAAGAATATTACATATTTTAAGTTTAGTTATCATTTCCACCAACATTAGGGTAAATTTTTATGATTTTACTTTAATATTCCTATACGTGATTTATTTTCGTACCTAATAGTGCAATATTTTTATAAGCAGTTAAAATGTAATGCATTTTATACAACTTTAAATGATTCAAAACAACCAAAAATAGACATAACTTATTATTTCCTGTAAAGTTTTCAATGATTTGATTACAAACCAAAATTTTAAGTGAAGCAGACGATAAGTCAGTAGATTAGTAGGTAAAAAAATGATTAGGAGTGGGTGAGTGAGTTTGCAATAAATGGCTAGTTAAATGTCTTAAATCAGATTAATTAAATATAAATACTTAACATTAAAACATCGTTTTGGATTTATTAACGAAATTAATCCTATTAATTGCAGAGTTGCTATAAAATTACTTTAATTAAAAATTATTATCATATCGACTATTTATTTTAATTTGAAAAATAAGGTTTCTGTTAATGGATAACACTGATAAATATAAAATTATTTTACTAACTAAATTTTTTTCGTTAATTGTGGTGTGCGTGTATGTATATATATATATATATATATATATATATATATATATATATATATATATATATATATCTGTGTGTGTGTAGGTGTATATATACACCACAATTATCATATATATATATATATATATATATATATATATATATATATGGAAATTCACATGTATTACAACAAACGGTAACCTCAAACAAAAGCTTACTAGAACACAGCTTAAAAACAACTACTACTATTGTGGTAATAAACATTTTATTTATTAAAGTTCATATTCATGCGTTTACAAGGTTATGTTTTTAAAGAAGTATAAAATTATACTATCGTCATAAATTGAATAAAACTAAATCTAATAAATTCAACACGTTTTTTCAATCCATACTGGTGTCAGTTATACTGCACATAATTTCCCATTTACTACTCTCTACTGGATTAGCAACGTTTCCTTTGCAACTTGGCGAAAATTTCCTCGAAGCTACATTTAAGGAATGAGCCTCTGAGGGTTATAGCATGTCATTTACAGCCAGAAAAACAAGTGGTACTATTTAAAAGAAAAATACTTCCCTCTATCCGTTTCATTGAACAATATTTAAAGTATTTTGAATTCCTGTTAACCAAGGTCCGACAATAAAACGGAAGCAGTGCTGATGTTCTAGACGATTAGAAAGCCTTTTAAATAATTGCAATGGTGTGTATAATAGGGCAGGGGGAGGGAAATGGATGAATAGGGATCAGCCACGAACGTCACAGTACAGACGATATATGGGCTATATGCGTAGTAGTGGAAGTAACTGCAGGGGCGTAAGTACAGTGGAGGAAACATGGTTGACAAATCCCTTCACAAGACTCAAATGTTATTTTTAATTCTTAAAAATACAGACAGATTTATGTTTATGGAGACAACAAATTACGAGCTTTATTTTATTTTATTTTTTTTGCAGTGAACGTGATATTTGAATCTTTTTATGCTTGAAACATAGAGTCTCTGGAATTTATAATGCATGTCACTTTTATCTTCCATACTTCTGAGCTTGTTATTACTGCGTTATTAAAATGCGTCATGGCGAAATACTTAAAAAGAACTGGCGTAGTGAATGCAAAGTACCACGCGCCATTTGGCGTGATTTTAAAGGTGATGAAGGAGGGTGGGGGGCGGGGGGAAATTAACACCACGTCATTTAATTCTCATGTCCCCCTTCGAGGAGAAAATCGTATTAATGCCGAGTAACTGTATCTTAAATATTATTTATGTGAACACATTTATATGCAAAGCGTTTACTTAGTTTGCAGCTCTTTGTATAATTATCCCCACAAAACATCTCGCCTTCCTAAATTTTATATGAAATAATTAGTCAATTTTAAAATATATTAAATATTGTTGTAATCTGGTATAAATATATAATTATATTTTAAAGATTCAAATTTCAAGATTTTCCCCAGTCACGTGGCATGACATATGACGAAGGCTACAATGAAAGCCGAATTTCGTCCAAGCAAAATGTTGGAATAATGACGACGATATTCATGGAAGGTGTGCAAGTGGAACTACTGAGTATGTAGGTACAATGAAGGTGTATTGCTTAACGGCTATAAAATCTCAACCCACTTGACAGGCATCTTTATGTGAAATTGAACACCACACATCCTCTGACAACTACATCTATATTTAAGATAGGCCAATTGTAAGTTCATATTTAGATAGACTTTATGGTAGCATAACATTCTAAATATCTATTAAAATAATCGAAACGGTTTTATCTTTTTATCTGCACTGTAATACCATAAATGCGACAGATAATAAATGGTTTTATTTTCCAACGGTTTCAACAAATGTGCCATTTTTAAATACAACTAATTACTTATTAACAAGTAATTTATTTCATTAATGTTTTCTCGTTTGCTGAAAAGCCACATTTGTAAAGCCAATCTCGAAAAATGTATGAATAATTTGTTACCGCCTTTTACTGAAAACATGAATTCATAATTTATACATGATGTTACTCTGTAAGAGGATTATGTTAAGCTCTTCTTAGTAATTCTCGGAGTTTTCTTTTCGTTCTCAAGTAAATAAAACATTATCTAAGTGGTTGCAAACCTTTCGCTGGGTCTTGTAGTTTTAAGGAGAAACCTATATATGTTTCAACAAGAATTCTGTCTTTCATGTATCTCCTCGCAGTTTACTTTAGGCTTGCGTGCACACCCGAACATAGTTACGTGCTCTTGATTTTCCTTGCTGTTTCGGTACTGGTCAGACAATTAGTTGTCTAGTAAGTCCTCTGTGAGCATTTCATTTATTATACTTAATGGAAGCCATGCCTTCTCATACACCTGATTTCTCAAGTTCTTATGGTGTCTCATGAGAATAAGCAAACTTTTGCATGATCACGTCTTTGAAGAACCAAGAACAGGTTTGTGGTATATTTTAGATAATTTGATTTCTTAAAAGTGGATCGCATATTCAGATGTTCTATCATTGTATGTATAGGCAGTATTCGAACATTTCTTCTGCGGTAATGTTTAAGTTATATAATTGTTTTTGTAATACATATATAATTCCTTGTGTTATCTAAAAATCTAAATCGAAATTATTCCAAAAATATTATTCCCATTGTGCTTTTAAAATTAAACACTTCATTCTTTATTATCTGCGTATACGTTAATAACTAAAGAAAAAATTGTCTTTGCCATTTTCAAAGTAAATATAACATTGTTGTAAGTTAGCAGATTGAACCTCTGGTTTCCTCAGCCATTTGGGACCCCTTCCTTCCTAAACACAACGAAGAGAAATAATTGTGGATGAAGTAAGATTTTGAGGGTCTGGTTTTTATCGTGACATCAGCGGTTGATTTCCTTTTTTTTTCGAAATTGGCGTAACTTAGTTTTACTTTTTTACTTAATCTTATAATCGGCGTGTACTGCGGCGTTTCCCTTACATATGCATTACACATATAAACATACATACGTGCATTGCTGGTATTCAGCCACGTTTTGTCCCTAATAAAAGTGCATTAAACTTCAATGCCTTCCATTTCCTACCACTGTATTTACGATGACATATTTCATATATATTTTCTTCTAGGGCCGACCTCCCGTGGCGCAGTTGGTAGGTACGTCGCCGGTCTGCTGTGAGGATGGTTCTGGGCTCGAATCCCAGGCAAGGCATGTGTGTTACGCCAAGTTAATTCATAGGCTAGCGTTTACCAGCCGTCCCCCAACAAGCCCTCAGGAATAGCAGCAGGGGACATTAATAAGCTTAGCACAATAATTTTCTATCGGTATCCCTTTACTCACATCCTCATTTCGCCACTCCTTTCACTAAAAACTTTTCTTCCCGATAATTTTTATGCATACGTTTTTTAACAAATTCATTGAAAAAAAATGTCTTTTACACCATATTATTTCAAATTTATACCCACATATTAGTACTAATTGCCGTCTCCTTACATAATTGATAGCATGCCAGATATACCTAAGTTTTTACTCATATGTATATTTTCCTTTAAATGCACCTTCCCTTACCCAGCGCATTTAAATTATTATTTTTTCATTTTGTTATCTTCCCTTACCGGACACTCGCCACTTATATACAGGCATTCTTTGTTTCTCCTGAATAGTCGTAATATTTTCCATATATCGTACATCCTTTGGCTATTTTACCATTCCGTGCAGTACATAATCTTTCTTTGTTGCCCCCTCCCACCCTTAACATCCATATCGCAACACTCCCTCACATATCTCTTTGCTAATGGTAATCCATACAATCTAGGCTCCATACTTGGTATTTACCTCAATCTATTTCACCACTTATAGTTCAGTGACGAGTATAATTCCAGTCCCCTCTCTTCATTTCGTGCCGCTTTGGCATTACAGAATTGTTTTATTTACAGACATACTTAGCGTGTACCACACCATACTAGGCTGCTTCCATTTTCACTACGACTCTTGCCCCTGCCTCCTTTGCCAATTCCCCCTTTATAAACCTCTTTTCGTTTACCGAACCCTTTAAGCTGTCGGTTATCTACTTCTCATTTTTTGTTTTCCCTTAACGATATTCTTATTCATTGCATTCCCTGTAGTGGCCCTATTGTCATTCCTGGACCTAGTCAAGTTCAGTTATAGTCTATCTATATCCCTTCTTCACTTCCCGCACCATCTTTCACGTACCACCTTGCATCAAGTATTATGGTTTGATCTCAAATGATTCACAGCCACTGTAAAAATAGTCCCTGACTCTCACTACGTACAAATTTAACACTTACTTGTATTTTCATGGTCCTAACTTCCTTCCAAAAAGTTTTCAATACTTAATTTAAAAACATTAAAAAATACATTATTACAATGTTTCTAACTCCTGCACTGAATTTATCTTTCCAAACACACAAATTACCAGACGCAAATTTCTCTAACTAACTTTCGTTAAATTTGGTAGTTATTTCAACATGTATTTACGATCTTAAAAGTAAATCTTTCGTTTCGCATACTATTCCATTCAAGCCAAAATTTTAACTGCAATTTAATTTGATGTCCACATCCTAGTTTATACGAAACCCAAATGCATGTTAAATTCTCAATAGCAGTAATTCTTAAACTGTCGTCCACAGTTACTTGGTTGTCCTTGATTTTATAGGCAGCGGACCGAGCGTGAAACTAATGTATTTTACTTTTCATAAAGATGTCGTAATTATTCTGTAACTGTGTAACTTTTTTTCTTATTAATGGCGATTGTTTTTGACAATTCTGTTGTAAACTAAACTCGAGAGTGTAACAATTTTTATAATGAAAAATATATATGTTGAAGAAAGTATTTTTTTATATATTAAAAGTATATGGAAGAGGCCCACGAAATAAAACAAAAGTTTAAGGGCGCTGCCTATTCCTGGTGAAAGGATAGTTGTTTAACATATTTAATTATTATAATCTTGGATCAGCTACCTACCAGAGTATCGCTTCTAAACAGAAAACATTTTATGCCCTTTAAATGGAAGAAACTTGCTACATAACAAGTAGCAGTAAATGAATAAGAGTATGTGTTTTTATGTGTGCTTGAGACTTAAATATTAATTTAACCACATTTTTCTGTTCATTAAAATTTTTAATTTTTTTTTGTATAAATTTTGCTCGGGAAAAATAGACCAAATGGTTTTTTTTTTTGTTTAAAAGCGGTATCGTGTAAGATGGCCGAGCCACGACGATAGCTTACAGAAAAAGAAATCAGTAATTTTAAAACAGAATTTCTTGAGAAATATGTTGTCTTACTAACATTTAATCGAAATTCTATAAGTCTTTATGAAAACGCAAGACCCTTAAAACATTACCGAATTTTATTAGTACTCATTGACGCTGTTATTTTTTTTCATTGACCAAGTTTGATAGTGGTTAAGCCTAAAGTTTAGTAAAACTAACACCCGAGCCCACGCCTTACCACGATTTTGAACCCAGGTACAATTAACTAAGCCATTGATGTACTAGAACACAATTTAATAACACTTACTAAACTGTTCATTGGATCAAATAGTCAACTAAATCATCACATATTACTGCTCTGTTTTCTTTCCTATAAAATATGCATCCACATTTTGTTATAAATAAATGTGCTTGTAATGCAGCGCAGTCTTTCTCGTCCTACAAAAAATCGGTCTGCGCGTGACACACAATGGAATCATGTATATATGTATATTTCAAGTTAAGTATAAGGAAACTGTGTATCTCGAATTATAATATATATATATATATATATATATATATATATATATATATATATATATATATATATATATATATATATATATATCTTTATACGGAAAGTACACCAAGCTGATTAAGTGCTAAGTTTAAAATTTATTAGACATAACATTGTGATTGAATTTGCATCACAGAAGCTTGCTAAAGCGTGCTGTCTAAAACTTTAGTCGGTGCGTGTGCGCCTGCTGAAAACTTGGTGAAGTGACTGACCCGTCCCTTAACACTTCTTGCGTGGCAGGACGGGGAACTGAGGACCGCGCCGGATGTATAGCTTCGCGAACCAAAGCTCCTTATTCCGTCCAAAGACGGCGGTGGGGCGTCTTCCGCTTCTCCCAAGATCAGACGGCGTCCCGGCGCTCGCCATTATTTTTTTACTTTCAGCCGATTTCGCGAGCGCGCCTTCAAAAATGTCCCTGGAGCCAGTCTCTCGAGAACGCAATGTCCGCTCCTCGTCTCGAGCACTGAGCTAAAACAGAGGGATAAAAAATTAAATTTTAAATGAACGTGGAAAGTGGAAAAAATATATATTGTAACGTAAAAGCGGGGGGCACACACACTTGAGCTACCTCAGTACCTACACCTCAAAAAATAATTTGTTTTGTAATAAGGAATATTTATATGGGTTTCAATAATTTCGGGTGTGATATGAGATTCGGATAATTTTCGCCGTATCTTCTAATACAATGTAGGCTAGAATATATTCGCAGTTTTTTCAAACTTTTGAATCACGTCTTAAAAAAAAATCACCCAACATATGACGTGTTTAGTTGTTTACTAAATACGACATGTATCACAATCGTTTTATACTCGTGTTAACATTAGAGTACCTTATTTCCGGTTAGATTAAAATTTTATTTAAATTATATTACTTCGTTAATTATATTAATATGGATAAAGAAAGAGAGAAATTAGATTTGTTACTAACGCCTAGTAAGAAATAGTTCTTATGCAATATATATGAATACACAGAGTGCGCACGAATATGGTGCGCTGTCCTTTTGGTGTAGTTTTCTTGATTCGGATAAGCATTGTTTGCATGAGCGGATGAATATCTTGAAATTAGAGCTACATCTGGGCATCATAAAATTTGGAAGTAACCGTGAATGGACTCTACTTCTTCCGAAAATTTTGCAAACCTTACAGTAAGAGGCAAACATGAAATATGGAATAATTTTTTACTAAGGTTTTTTAATTACCGTAAAATAATTAAATCAATTAAGATTTGGCCTTTTGAATTTAAATTGTGTCATAATAAAACTGAACTTATTAAAACCAAACAACCAGGAAAAAGGTATGTATTTCCTGCAAAGTTTTGTTAACATCGGCATAGATTTAAAGGCTTCCTCCTAAATTTACAATACTTCTACCTTCGAGTTTTTTTTTATCTCAGCTTACAGTGTCAATTTTGCCAAGTTTCTATACTGTTGTATTTACGTTCACTGAATTATTGTACGCCCAGATTATTTCACAATACTAATGGCTGATAAAGTAAGCATTTTTTTAAAATCTGTATATGTAATTGGTTATGAACATGATAATGAGTAGTTTTTTTTAATTTACGCATTCCCTTCAAAGTGTCTTATTGATCACTTAGTAATAAGTCAGTTTTAGAAGCCCAATTTGCGGTGTTGTTGAGATGTTTGAAGTGGAGTCATTTTTACAGGCAGGGATTTTTCTACAACTTCATTTTCCCAATTTGAAAATGCTGAATTGCCTTCAAAAATTTTATCTTAATTTTGTAATTTAGGTAAATGGTTGTTATTATCTTGAAAAATTTGCCTCTCCAAGATATTAAGACTCGAATATACGGTGATTTTGATATTTTCAACGGTATGAAGTGGTTTTGTTTTAAATTGCTGACCACGGTCTCACGTATTTAAAACAAATGAAAACTAAAATTTCTGCTAATTTACGCATGTTATTAAAGGTGCCCTTTCAAAAGGCTTCCTTGCCTTCTTGTGCAATGAAATCTAGTCATTTGTTTGGTTTAAATTGGAATCTAGATGGTTTCAAAAATATTGAGGACTAAAATTGTTCTATTTACGACCAGACGACAACAGAATGCTTTGCAAACTGCGGTCACAAAGATTAATTATTCAGATAACTGTATCAATGACACAATGGAAGTTGTGGTCATATGCACCTGACACAAATCATAAAAATTAATTATACATTTTAGTGTTCCATTTTATACTTATTTGATTCTAATTTACCCAAGTATATATTAGGCCTACGTAATGTAACAAAACCTTAGTTTCCGTTTCCCATATAGAATTAGCCGCAATTGTATATAAAAGACAAGCTCTCTTTGCTTATTTTTTATGATACATTTTTATTTGTTTTGCCAGTTTTATATATATATATATATATATATTTTTTTTTACTTATGCAAAACCTAATTTTAAAACCAACTCAGGCTCTATTGCTTTGTCAACCGAGTCAGCAGGTTTTCAAATGGGATTTCAGAATATTTCACAATCTGCAAACAACATTATATTTTTTTGTATCGTGAAGCTGTACGTAATATTTCTTCTTCGTTTACATTTCTGATTTAGTTTCGTGCTTTGATATAATTGAGTGTAGTTTTCATAATCTAACTTAAAGTATATTATTTGCTATGTTTTAAGTTTGATAAGTAACATCCAAGAACGAGCTGTTATTTTTCTATTCCTCGTTTATTTATCCTATAGCAATTTGACACCAGCTCCAGACGCCAAGAGGCACTCTAGCTAGTGTTTTCAGTGCAATGCTGAACGAAGAATTCGAAGAGTTTTGCAACTTCGTATCGCGAAAATCCTGTCCCTAAATCAATAAATTTGCTTTCGAAAATACCATAGCTGTAGAATCTAAAGAGCAGGAATACTGAAATGTTATCAAATCATTAGCTGCAAAACACAACAATGCCTGCTATGTGAATGTACAAGTATGCAGATGTGCAAGTTATGTTTGTTAGTCCATGACTACACAACAATAAATTGTGTCAGTCTTAAGGCATGTAAAGGCTGTTCACAGAAAACTGAGCAATATTTAAAGCCCTGCTATGTACAGTGCGTATTCTTCCACCATATGTAAAATTAACATTGCCATGGGCCTCGTCACTTTACCCATGCGTCGGCGAAGGGAAACTATCGAATAATTAGAAAAGTTTACGTAAATATTTTAATTCAACATTAAGACATGGAGCTACTTTCTCTCAATTGCTGCTAACTTTACTAACCGCATAACAATCAACATGCCCGGAAAATTATATGCAGATAGGGGCTGTTTCATTTTTCAAAGGTTGTTTCAAAAGTGTTTAAATAACCATGAACAGCCTACAGTTACATTTAGTGATTATTGTTTTTGCAAGTGTACTTGTGATTGAATGGGGTATCCCGGAGGCAGGTAAGGCTGCAATTGCCACCAGCCCAGGTCCGTTGGGAGTCCGTGCAATGAACGCGGGGTGGTATGCTTGACCACCTCAACCATGTTGCCATGAGACTACAAAAATCAGTCTTTTCATACTTGAGGTATAGTGATAACTTGTCCTAAATGTTCTGCCATGTGTGTATAAGGAAGTCGCAACTATAGTAAAATATCATGAGTGCAGAATTGTTGTACCATTCTGTGAGCATGTAAATTTTAATAATTGTGTAACTTTATCATCGTACACTAAATATACTTGAGTTTAGCATTGCCTAAATGATTTACAGAAGTTTATATAATTAAAGTTTTGGTAGTGATTTACTATATGATCATTTCGGAATCTGGAAAGAGTATTATCTGTAACTATATCCATATTGTTAAATGCTGTCTTAAAGTTGCACCTCGATAAATGTAAGCTCATTAAATCGGATAGTAATGAACGTTTTATTTTTACTGCTTATGTTATGCAGTTTGATAAATGAAAAATAGATGTTCCAGATTTCGAGACTTTATATTTAAAATGGAAATATAACTAGAATATAATTGTGTGCATTTGCTACCTTGTTAATAAGTTAATGAAAAGGAAAAATTTCTACATTTTTATCATTTATATTTTGAAATGGAAATATTACTAGAATATACAATTTTAGTGAAAGTGTCAATTTGTTGCTGTGCCTTTTTATGCAGTTGAGTAAATTTAAACTATATGAATTTTTCGCCTACTTTGGTTTTCAGGTAAGGAGGCCTCTCTTAATATATGATTCTAGTCTGTTAACCAATTGCTTTTGACTTTAATTGTATTTTTTACCGGTTTCAATGGTGACAATTATATATAAACTCAAGAAATGGAAGAAATTATATTTTATACCCGTCTATAATTTTGTAATAAGTTGTTTTAATCGCCCTTTGTGCACCTGTTTGTTGTAATTTAGGTTAATCCTTCATGACATTTTTTCTTTGTTTAGTAGGCAATTTTTGCTCGAAACCAAACCTTTACCCATATGTTTTTTTTTTCTTTACTTATCTATTGATGAGTAGGGTAGCCTGAGGCTTCAGCCAGGGTTGACTCATGAAAATGACATATCATAGCAATGTTCACATCTTTGATTTATACAAAGAAAGCATGTAATCTCCTCTAATATCTGGAGAACGGATTTTATCAGCTTTCCTTAGATTAAGTGCACATCAAACGGCGTGATAATAGTTGTGGACCCCGTTTCATTACCATAATATTCGTAGACTTCTACAGTTGAGCTAATGACAACAGTAGGCATTATGCAAGAAGAGTGTTATAGATCTCTCTGTCTTCAATAGCCTTCTAACACTCTCTTTAAGTTGTCATTGATCCCTATCGAATCATAATTGCTGCTCCGGAAAACAGTTGTTATTTCTCGACAACATAAAACACATGAACACGCGTGGAAGATAATGAGGAAAATATTCACTTCAGGATACGTAGAGATGTAGTTAATTTATCAGCTGAAAATCACCGATGTGTGTTGCCATCACCGTCACACACTTGCGAGCGTGTCTTTGCGCTGTTACCAGTAAAGATTTCAGCATCATTACCAGCTACGTATGTGCTCTGCCTGGGTCCGTCACCGTTTAAACATAAGTGTTTCAACTGCTCAAAAAATTAAAGTGACACTGTTTTCATTCAAAGAGGTTGTTCTGTAGTTTTACATAATAAAGTTGGTTGTCCAGAGTTGGCCCAGCAGATAAATACACACATTTTACCAACAGTTGCCAATTTTCTACCAAACGAAAAACAACCATTTAAAATTATAACTGCAATATATTATGACAGTTTATGATTTAGTTACATCATTGTCTGTAAGGTGCTTAGTAATGTCGTAACATTTTCATGGTAAAAAACTTTTGTTGAAATTTTTCGTCGAGCCAGCATTGTATTGCTGTGAATGCTCCAATGCAATATATAGCTAACGTTTGCAACCAAGTGCCAACGTAGGTTCCTACTGTGGAGATTAGTGTAATGCAATGTAACGTGAGAGAAAATATTCAAAATAGGCCCCAGCATAAATGTGTTAAAATGTAATATAGCGTGTTTTTAGGCTAGAGTGCCGATCTTTGCTGCGTAGTACCAATAGCCCAAATCGTGTCTGACTTAGCGTGCTTGACAGAAAACCAATTTTCCCATCTTTTTAACCCATGAAAACCTAAATCAAGGTGTAAATAATGCAGTTGAGATATCGGTGACAGTAACCAATAGACTGACGGGATGCTCTGGTCGGGACACGTCGAGGCTGGAACACAGGTGAGGCACACTTTCTTATCCAGTTTAACGTAGCGTGTACTATTTGTACACGAAACTGGACCATTTTCTCCCAGGCACAAATACTGGGAGAGAGGTTACCAACGGAATTACACAGGAGGACCAGGATAAAACTAGCTTTTCTACCAAACGATAATAATATGTAGAGTAATTTTGAAAATTAAAAGTATTTAATTTAGCTCTAAAATGACTGATTTCACCTTGACAATTAGTAATTTTAATCCAAACCGAAATTGCAAAAATTGAAATTGAATCAAGAAACTGACATATGGCCGTTTGAGTAACTGGCCTTTACTTAACCTAGGCCCTTACAACTGGATGACTTCAGATTTTAAAATGTTCAAAAAATAAACGTAATGAACTGTAAATGTCTGTTTCAAAAAATTATTTTAATTAAAACTGTCTCAAATTAGCAGACGGCAGATCAAAATCTCTTATGGGTTTACCATGGTAAATGACTGGAAAATCTGATAGTTATATGAACAACTTGGCGGCTATCATAATGTTCTAGAAGTTCAGAGTATAGGAAAATGTCGATAATTTACTAAGCTCAGATCCTTCTCTGGGTTAATTATTTTACGTAGATTCTGGTAGATCTGGATGTTCTTGAAGATCGTGACGCGACGATAGGGCATCCCCGAGTGTAGTGTAAATTAAGGTGAATTTCTTATAACGTAAGCGTCCCAGCTTACAGGCTAACGGCCTGTTAACGTGTTCACAATCTACCTGCGTGAAACTGACGCGTAGGGGACTGTATCAGGCCAACTTATTGTACTTTACATCTCAAATGTTCGTCTCTCGATGACGGCCTATGTGTTTCAGGGGCGAACTCGGACTTCCCGACATTGCGAATTTAAAGTTCATATCGCTACCAACACAGGCACATCCGAGAAATTGCTCTTCCCATCAGTGGAATTGGAAGAGTGGTACACCTGATTTGAAATGGCCGTAGCACGTAAACGGTACGTTTCCGTACATGGGTTCCTATTCAAAAGATAATCCACTCACTCCCCTCTACAAGTCCTAGGAGTTTGTAAGGGGAATTTCCCAGCACCTTGTATACGTAAAGCTGTTGATGGTTACTTCCAACTTTTCTTGAAGCCATATTAAAGTTTTATTAGTATTATATTTTTCCGTCTCATGTAAACAAAGCTTACCCAAGTGTAGAAAATTACACCAAAGGGACTGTGCACCTAATTCGCGCGCGATCAGTGTAATATTATTTTGTATATGAACTTTTTCTTACTAGGCGTTACCAACACACCAATTATTTCCCTGTTATATTCATATTAATTATAAATGAAATATTACAACTTGTAAATAGAATGTTTATTGGTCACAAGGCAATGTTTACATTAAAGATTGGAGGAAAGATAGAAAGTAGCTAAAATTAAAACGTTTACAGGGCCTTAAAAAGTGCTCTGTTTACCGTGAATAGATTATAATGCGTTAAATATTAAGGAAACAACCAAACACGTCATGGATAGGATTAATTATTCAAAGGTTTGATTCTAAACGTGCGAAGAAACTGCGATAAGACTAGGCACTTAATTATGTAGTGATATGAGTGCAGCGTTTTTCGCATTGTACTCAGTAATAAATTATTATAGCATGTTCAAGGTAAAATTAGCACTTTTGAAAGCCCTGCTTCAGATATACTTGTATGTGCTTTATGTACTATCCCGCTTTATGTAAAATTAACGTTCCCTTGGGCCTCATCACTTTTTTCATGCTTCGGTCAAGCGAAACAAATAAATTTTGCAAAAGTGAATTTTCTCAAATCTGCTCACTTTTACACTTCGATGCATTCGAAAAAATACAGAAGGCAAAAGAAATAATTCAGGTAGTTATAAGTAGTTACCTAACACTTTTTATTCGACGTTAAGACATGGAACTACTTCCCCTCCATCGTTACCAACTTTACTGGGCGTATGTCGCTCACTGCGCCCGTTAAAGTATGTGCAGGCAGGGGCGGTGAATTTTTCTGATGTTGAATTCATAAGTACTCACTTTATCGTGAACAGTCTTTAACAAACTGAGTATTTAAAATATTTCCTAATTACATAATTATATACTTATTTGTAGTTATATATCAAAGAATAGTCTTAATGATGCAGAGAGTTTTCGGTCTTTAACCGTATTATTTAAAAATGTAATATAATTTATAGATGAAATATAAGTAAAAGTTAAATTTAAAAAAAATGGTACTTTTTAGTTAGCACACATACTAAACGCTTGTGACAAATGACATGTTTATGAAACAACTAAACATTTTTTTTTCAAAGGTTATCTCATGCAGGCGAACATTTCGATCATTTTCTGAAAACTCGATCGCAGAATCGGCATTGGCTACAGCCAGTTAGCGATGATGCAGGTCGCGGTTCCACGGTCCTTGAGGTGAAAGGAACGCCTTCGTATTTGCAATTCATCTTCGTCGTATGACGAGAGCCCGCATCCAAATCTATGTTCACCTCACAGTGTCATAATGTCATCTAACTTTTTTTCCATGCAAATGCGGTTCTTTTAACAGTAAGGAACTTGGCTTGTGCCTACAAAAGAACTTCCACCGTAAAATTTGTATGTTAAAAAATATCGGAGCACTCTGACCAAACTCACATACTCGTTCGCCCCAGAAGAAAACACGCAGATAATTTTGTGTATATATTAATTTTGTACAAAATTATGTATATATAAATATGAGAATTTAATTTTTTAAATATCTTAATTATGTGCCTACAAGTATATTTAAATAACATTCTGATATGTAAGTATCTTTCTTATTGGGCGAAGGGGTGTGTGGGTTTTCTCAGATAGCTCCCACATTTTTACATATAAGTTTCATGGTGGAAGTACTTTTGAGGGCATAAGCTAGGTTCTTTATTGTTAAAAAGAACCACATTTATGAAGAAAAAATGGCAATTGACTTTCTGACACTGAGGTGAACGTCGATTTGGTAGTGCTCTCTCGTCGTACGACGAAGATGAACTGCGAATACGAAAGCGTGCATTTGTCCTCAAAGACCGTGGAGCCGCGACCTGCATCATCGCTAACTGGTTGTACGCAATGCCGAATTTACGAGAGAGTTTTCAGCTATGGTCAAAATGCTCGTCGGCATGAGGTAACGGCTTGTACGAAGAGTCCTTTTCGCGCAATGAAGCATTTTGACAATGGTACCATACAGTTTGTGCAAGGCAATGCATTGAAAGAACATACCGAGGTCTGCAACGATGCGTCTAATGGGAGTCAACAAGTGTTGTCGGCAATACCGCCTGCTACATCGAGGGGTACCGATTCTACAGGTTATTATGATTAGAGAGTCAATACTAAAGACGGAATGAGTGCAGTAGAGTCGGTTTTCACAGAATGTAAACTTGCAAGACCTTCATGTGAAGTCGACGAACTTCAAAACAAATGGTCGTCGGCTCTAAATACTGATGAGTATATGTCTCCTGTTACAAATAAAATAAAACTTAGTATTGAGGATGAAATAGGATGTTAAGACGATCATGAAGACAGCATAGATGTAAATGAATATGAAGAAAATGATAATGTTGAAGACGGTGATGGTGATTTTCTCGATGCACTGACACACCCATCCAACACATTTGCTGCAATGAGCGACACGAAGAAGGCAGAAGACGCCGGTAACATTGGCTACATATTTCCCGAAGACTTAAATGAACTTGTTGATGGACTCAGATATTTGATTGACCTTCAAAAGCGTAGGTTTTCCTCGCACAGTGTTAAATTATCTTCAGTCATTAGTAAACCGAAAGAACAGAAATATTTCACATTATTTGATCAATTGCTTTCATCTGAAATTATAATTACAAAATAATAATGAATTATTGTTATACAATAATTATTTTTTCTTTATTTTAGTGTGTCGTATTCTTGTATTACTCACAACTTTAAAGTGGCGATATGAGCACTCGAATATTACGGAAAACACCTGCATATAGAATGATATTAAAGACTTTAGTATAAAAATGCAAAGTTAGTTGACTTTGCATTTTTATTTGCATTTTGACCACCGCATGCAGGTACTGAACCTTCAATGCTCACAGCTAGTCTGTAGCCCCCGCCTCCCACAACAACAACTGAGGACCGACCTGCATTTTTGTGTACCTAGACTACAATGTACATCGCATACTCAATTACATTAATTCTGTCATGTACAAATTTGGAGACAGCTGACTAAGGAATATAATTTCTGTGAGTAGGGATGAGGGACAAACCGAAGGATCGATGGAAAATTTGTGAAAGATTGATTGAAAGATTTGCGAAAATTGATGGTAAGATTAAAGTATTGATGGATAAATTGTTAGAATGATTGAAAGATTGCAGAACTGAATGCAGTGAGTGCGGTGCTGATTGCGGTAGTGATTATGGTGCTCATTGATGGAAAGATTGCAAAAGATTGATGAGAAGATAGAAATATTGATTGAAAAATTACAGTACTGAGTGCAGTGTTGATTGCGATGGCTACGATGTTGATTGCGATACTCATTGATTGAAAGATTGCAAAAGATTGATGGGAGGATAAATGGAAAGCTTGTAAAATTTCAGTGCTGATTGTGGCGCTGATTGACGGAAATATTGCGAGATTGATGGAAATATTGATGAAAAAACAAGTTTTTAATTAATTTTTAAATTTTTCAAATATTTATGTTAGGGATTTTAGGATTTAATAAAAGGTTTTTAGATTTTTTGGGTTCAAGGTGAAAGGTCACTAGCACATTCTCAAAGGTCACCAGGTTAAGGTTAAAGCTCAAGGTCTCCTGGATCGAAATTAGTGGTAGTAGTAAGTAAAGTAATATGTTCGCATAATTTTATGAATGTATTCAATTCTTACTATTTTTTCTCGAGTTTTGATTTTCAAGGTCATCCAAGGTCATGGTTATAGGGTCAAATTCATGGGTCAGGGTCAAGGTCACCTGAGTTCAATTTAGGATTTGGGTGACATTATAACATGGTGACTGGTCGGTTCCAGTCCCTCATCCCCTCTGAGCACAAACATTCGAAATTTTAATTTTATAAGATTTTAAATAAAATCTTAATAAATGTATGATAAATTGTTAATTTTTTTATAAGACTTCGGGATTTTTAGAAATTTTCTGGGAATTTTTGGTAATTTTTTGGGTTCAAGGTTAAAGGCCATGGGCTCAAGATCAAAGGTGACCTGAAATACGAGCCCCTGACACACAATGTAAATTATGCATGACCATTCTCATCAAACAACCCACTTATGAACCGACTGAAAGGAAATCATCACCCATGACCAGACCATGACCTACTCACTCGTGTACCAAACCTTATAATTACTGTCAATCATACCCCGTATCAAACCTTCGATGTACAACAATGATACTCCAAACCGCATGCACGTACTGAACCTTCAATGCTCACAGCTAGTCTGTAGCCCCCGCCTCCCACAACAACAACTGAGGACCGACCTGCATTTTTGTGTACCTAGACTACAATGTACATCGCATACTCAACCATCGATGATTCTAGACAATTGAGTACAATCTAATTAGACATGGTGAGCAAGGAGATATCACATGCATTAAACTACATACGTACTCTGCTTGTATAGCAGAAGACATGTAGGTCGCGACATGAAGTCACTGAAAGCTCAGAGCTCAATGATCGCTCTGTATTTCCATGTACTGTATACATTACCAACCAAGAAGGTAAATTACAACCATTCTGTGTCAAAACGCACGTACTTGAAAGTAACTATAACATGTAGCCTGACGATGGTGTATGATCCTTGAAAAGAAAATAAGGTATCGATTGTTCGATTCCTATTGAGTGTATGCTGAAACGTCTGCAAACAATTATTCGTCGTCGGTCCCACTGGTCATGAAGACGAGCATGTAGCGACCATGACAGTCACACTCCGTCTCCGACCCTTCACTCGTGTACTGAACTGTTGCAATTACAGACAGTCGTACTCTGACGGACTTATTTGCACTCTTGTTCCGACCGAGCTTTTTTTAACTTACAGGATACCATACACAGCCAGCCCTGCGCGAACCTTAAATCATGTACAAAGCCTTCGCAGTAACAAACAGTGATACTCTGCCGACCCTGCCCGAACCTTCAATGTATGTACTTATATAATATACCAAGCCTTTGAAATTACAAGCAGTCGACCCTCCCCGAAAATTTAAAGCATGCACTTAGACGGTTTCCATCCAACATTGCATGTTCAGCCATTCCACTATGATAACTGTGATAACGTGTTTGCCTATAATGACAACTCTCGAACCTAAGTCCCTACAGACAGCTGCTTGCTCTCCGCAGTAGAGTTTCGCCCACTAGAATGTGTGAAAGAAAAAAAGAAAATTATAAACAAAGACGACTAGTAATGAGCACATCGTACAATGTATGTTCATCACAAATACCTGCAGTCATAGGTCACGCACTGTGACAACGCGAGACATGAACAGAGTAAGGAGGTATAACAAAACACACACACATGCCAACTATGTATGTACTCTGCTCGTAGATGATACAGAGCAGAGGTTTCACCTTAACGAGAGTAGCTGTTTCAGAAGACTTGCAGGTTGCGAGCACATATCATCATCGTGAACTCACTGGAAGCAATGACCGCCCTGCCTTTCCGTACACGATACATTACCGATTATATGTTCGCCAGCAGATAATCGTTCGTCGGAGGGGGAAGGAAAGTCCCACTGCCAAAAACATTACAAAGAGACATCATCTACGATGCAAGTGAAGTGTGTGTACCTTGTATGCACACTGCAGGAAGTGTTCGAAGGAAGACTAAGTTGATCGTGTACGAGTGCAAAGACAACAACTTCACAGACACCAGACGAGACATCGCAAACTAACATATCGTGTTCGTAATTATAGTCATACTCTGTATCTGACCTACACTCATGTACTGGGCCTTTGGAATTACAGACAGTCATACTCCATCGACCCTATCTATGCTCGAACCTTCGATTCATGTACCAAGCCTTTCCAAGTAACCGCAGTCATACTCTGGCGACCCTGCAGCTGTGCCAAGTCGCGAACTTAGGTCCCTACAGACACCCGCTTGCACACTCACTCTCGAGTATCTGCTTCCTTATTGATGTGTTGCCCATGTTAGGTAAGGATGCTGTGTGTGTATGTGTGCATAAATTAGTGTATATACGCAGTCACACAAGCTCTCTGGCTCATTCACAGTTAATCTGTCGTTCGAGCTCGGACAGACCCGATAATGTATCATTTCAGGTCAGCAGTTTGTACCATAGCTACACCAAAAACTTGTCGTAGAACAGAATCTTCTGACCACTAGAACAACGTGCCATCATTTTCACTATAAGATATTTGGCAAATGGACAGCATAACTCACTTCCAGCACTCGACAAAGAAACTGAGCTTGCATACTTGCCTAAATCATTCCTTCTGTCATATGCTTGACATGAAATACGGCATGTCTACAAACATCTACCCACATATCTACAACAGGTGAAGACATACGCGACTGTCTCGCATGTTCAGAATGTTTGCAAGGATGTACTACTGTTATGGACACATCACATTCCAAGGGTTGGTGTAATGTGTGTCGCAAGAGTGTTGAAGGAGCATCCAACACTGATTCCTTCCCTTAGGAACTCATGAAGGACAAACACAGAGAGAGAGAGAGATAGAGAGAGAGAGAGAGAGATGTATCTGGAGCAGATGACGAGGTTGTCGTCGTCGTTCTGATGCAGGTTCAGCTGACAGTCACCATCAAGCTTGTAGTTCAGTCCCTGAGAGCCCTTGGCATAGTGTATGGTAGAGACGTTTTGGCAGGGTGTGCTCTCGCAGTTCCTCCTCCTGGCTGTGGTTGGTGATATACATGAATCTCACAGTAGCAGTTAAACTACCAATATGATGATTTTAGTATAGGGTTGGCTAGCTTAGTTGTCTTCCAGACATCGATTAGTGAACATGGCTGTGGATAACATGATGCTCTTATTGATCAATGGAACAGGAAAGTTATTCGTGTCGATACTGTAAAAAGGTATTTTCTAACAAAAATCTACAGACAACAAGAAGATGGTTGTTACCAGAATGTAGGTCGTATTATATTCGACGACCAAATTGAGATTTACACATTTCACATCCGAAGTCACTTGAAAAGACATTGTGTCACATGTAAGGGCCACACTGCACCACCTGTCAAGCAGTTTCTGAAGATTTTACCAATCCAATGTAAGGGTTCATCGCAGAGCAGTTCTTTGCTACCACCACGACATCCATGTAAATATTGTAACATGACATTTACATATGCATATGATGCAAAGACACATGCACCAAGTTCATGTAAAAGAGTATCATTCATCTGTCATATCAATGTGATAATTGTCGAAGAATATATGTGTGTGTTGATGCTCTACAAAGGCATTCAAAACTGTGTAAGTCACAAAAAATAATTTAAGTAGGTATAAAGTACTGCAAAAACACTGCATTGAAAACTTTGTAAGTTACAAAAAATAACACTTGTTCTCAAGCACTAATAGTACACTCATCAGGTTCTAATGAAAATGTGGTTTAAAACAGGCTGGAATAGGCCGGTCAACTCAGTCACTGTTCAGACCTTGAAGAGAGAACATCTGCTGCGGATTACATGTTTGTATTCGATGATTGGACAGAAAAGATATTTGTGCTACTACTGTAAGAAGACCTTTTCTATAATGACCAGCTGCAGAGAACATGAAACTGGTTGTCATCAACAGAATCCAGACCGTAATATGTTCACATGTGAACAGTGTCTATCGCAGTTTATCCGATATGGCAACTTGAGACGACATCTTGCAACCTGTAAGGGTCGCCCTCCACTGCCTGCCAGGCGAAGATTAGTAAATAAATATGCAGGTTTGTCTACAAATGTCAAAGCTAGTTCTTTGCTCCCACCAAGACATCCATGCCACTATTGTGAAAAAACATCCATAAGTACATACGATGGTAGGAAACATTAAGACAGTACTTGTTTGACGAACACTATTCGCAGGGCATATCAATGTGATAAATGTCGAAGAAGGTATGTACATGACGAGGATATAAGTAGTCATTTGAAACTTTGCAAAGGAGAGACCACTCATAAACAACCTAAAGATTATTCACCATCTATGAAGCTTAATGATAATGGATTTTCCTAATGCGATCTGCATTCAGGGGACTATTGAAAGATTTGGTTGCACCGAATATGTCAACTACACCACACAATGTTTGCTCTTTCTTGATAAGTATGGGCCCTTATATAATAAACCAACTTATCGATGAGTTAGAACAAAATGAACCTGTCAAATATAATATGTGGTACCAGAACCGTCAAGAGTTCGGCTGTAGCTGTGTCGCAATCATCTGCAGCAGAAGACATGATTGTCGATAGTATATGCAATATATGTCAAGAGGAAAAATAATTGGTGGCCAAGGGTTCGGGTTGGACCCTCGCTTCGGTAAATGCTACAGAGTTGAGAACTAATGGGTACGATCCACTTCGCAAATAGACACATTCTGATGTTCCCCATTATGGGGAAGATGTCAACATAGCTTCGTCTTCAGCCATTAGAAGGAGAGGTATAATTACTCCATCAACAGTCATTCACACACAGTTTCTAAACTGGCTTGTACGACATTGATACTGCAAGGAGTCATCTGTGAGGAGTCAACATTACGTAGTAATAGTACATGTGTGTTTGTGTTCACACATATCCTTAAAGAGGATGCAATCGAGTACAACCACATGTGAAACTTCCCCAATCGACCATCAATTACGTGGTAAACATTGCAGTTACTGTGACAAGTTCTTCAGTAAAAGTTGCAAGCTTGTTGTCATGAACAGAGAGACTGGATAAAGGCACCGAACTCTAGAATACTCACATGTGATATATGTAGTGCTCCATTTGGTAGAGGTGATAATCTAAAGAGACATACTGGTAAGTGTAAAGGTACTGTACCTTTGCTTGAAACAAGAAGGCACGACAAGTCCAATCTTCCTGCTGATTCAACATGTACACCCATATCATTACATGGACCTGCATGGTACTCCAAAATGGTCTGTGGAGAAGGAACAATGAGTGTTGCAGATCATGAAACATACAGATCATCAGAAGTTGTGATCAACACCACTGCACAGCTAATATGTAGAATGAAAAACGAAGAAGATGCTACTCAGTATGCTGAGAACGACACTGTGGCTTCCAAGTCTGTTGAGAATGATAATGTGACCTCCAAGTCTGCTGATGATGATGTACTGACATCTGCAAAGCGGAAGGGTGTTGCTGAGACCTCCTCCAATGTGACCTCCAAGTCTATTCTGATGATGGTGTGTTGATATCTGTAAAGTGAAAGCATGTTGCTGAGACCTACTCAACTCGGAAGAAGAAGATAGATGCAGTAATGTATAATGTGACCCCAAGTCTGCTGAGATCGACAATTTGACCTCCAAGTCTGCTGGTGATGACGACATGACGATATCTGGCAAGCGAAAGTATGTTGCCGAAACCTACTGAACTTGGAAGAAGAAAATATATACAATTGTGTATCGTAAACCTTCTGCTAAGAGCGACGTGAAGTCTGACTACTCGGAAGACCCAAATGATCTAGTTGGCAGACTACAATGGTTCGTTTCATTGCAGCGAGGTGGATACCTGTCTATGACTGCAGGTATTTTTGATGAACAAACATTGCATGATGTGCTCGATAATAGTCGTTTTGTATAGAACTTGTTTTTCTCTTGTACATTCTAGCAGGCATAACTCTACTGTGGTGAGCAAGCAGCTGTCTGTAAGAACTAGGGTTCAAAGCTTGTCAATATGGCATCATCACAGTTATCATAGTGGAATGGCTGAACATGTAATGCTGGATAGAAACCGTCTAAGTGTGTGCTATAAAAGTTCGGGAAGGGTCGACTGCTTGTAATTGCAAAGGCTTGGTACATGATTTAAGGTTCGGGCAGGGCTGGCTGAGTATGGCTTCCTGTAAGTTAAAAAAGGCTCAGTCGGTACACGAGTGCAGGTAAGGTCGTCAGAGTATGAATGTCTGTAATTGTAAAAGTTTGGTACAAGAGAGCAGATCAGAGATGGAGTATGACTGTGATGGTCGCTACATGCTCGTCTTCATGACCAGTGGGAACGACGATGAACAATTGTAAATGCATTGGTTCCATTCAATAGTATATCGGTATGTACAATGTCAAAGGGGATGTGTTGGGCTTGTATTACTTGGTCGCTATATATTGTGCACAGAAAGGCAGGACTGGGCATTGTGGTCTCTGCTTCCAGCAAGGTCATATCAATGATGAAGACGGTGACGACGAGATTGACTTGTGCCCTACAAGTATTCACTGCTACACCAGTTAAGGTAGGAGATACTTTGTTTCCTAATAGGAAGCTAATCGTTCTAACATGTGTTGTTGTATGTGTGGCATCTCGGCTATCTAGCGATGACTGTGTATTCATTGTGAGTGACATCTCATTATATACATACATCGATGTATCTGTACACGGCTCACAAGTGGACAGCTGGTAGTACGTGGCCAACTGTCTGGAAGTACACACATTGAAGGTCAGTGTATGTTTGGCAGTTAGTGGGGCTGCAAGATGGTGGTCGCATAGGATGACCTATAGTAGTAGCATGCTAGTAAGTAAAAAACCTAAGTGATGCCTGTGTTATGCATTTGACAACTATATCTCATGTAGTTTGGAACTTACAGCCAACTATGCTTATATGGCATACTTGCTCCTGCGACCCCTCTTGCCATTGGGGATGATAATGTTATGCATTTGACAGCCAAGATGGTTGCTTGGTGGTGGGGTGGCTTCGTCATGTGGACCCTTGCAGATGGTCAGTGATGATGTGGCCTTCATCACGGTCGGTGCCGAGGACATTGGTGAGTGCGTGGCGTTTTGGCAGTCAGTTGCAACTTGGATGCTGACGACATAGTATGTGAGTAACATTTGTATTTTATAATGTCTAACAGGCCACTGGAGGAGGCAGTGTGCTTGTATACCAAATATGACATTTTGGCTCACCTGGTCACTTTTGCTGGGGACATAGGGATGTAGACATAGGTCGTACTTGATCACATATGGATGGTAACCCTGAGCGTGAGGATCGGGAAGGGTATCTTCTCTCTGTTACACGAATGCTTGTGGGTCGGCGCGCAGTGAGTCAATGGTCGGGTGATGGCGAGCGTGCGAAGATGCATGGTCAGAGTGTGATGTAGGCTTTTGAAGGGAAAGGACAAGGGATAGAGAGAGAGCAAGGGCGAGTGGAGTATGCTGGTCGAGGTGCCGAGGGGTGGAGTGTGTGGAGAAGTGTGTGTGGCCAGGTGGTGGCACCAAGGGGACAGGAGAGACAGAGGTAAGTAATATCGGGGAGACATGCAGGTCGACATATGTCCTCATGTCCCTTCTTGTCATCGGGGTGGTTTTGCCTGTATTATGATTTTTTGGTAGTTGTTTCTCAAATGCTTCATAGCTGACATCAATTTATCATAGTCATGGTGGATGTCTATGTTATGAATTTGTCAACTATAGCTCAAATGGTTCGGAAATTACACCTACCTATGTTTATATGCTGACATATGGCATATTTTACCCAGCGACCCTTCTCCAAGTCGAGGATGGTGTCTATGTTATGAATTTCACAACTATAGCTTAAACAGTTATAAGCATATGTGACTGTAATTTCATAAGTTTGCATGTAGCATATTTGACCCCACAACCTTTCTCCTATTCGTGGTTGATGCCTATGTTATGAATTTGACAACTATAACTTAAATGGTTCGGAAATAACAGCTAACTATGCTAATAAGTTGGCATATGTCATACTTGACCCCGCGACCCTTCTCCTAGTCGTGGTTGGTGCCTGTATTATAAATTCGACAAATATAACTTAAATGGTTCGGATATTACAGCCAACTATGCTTATAAGTTAACATGGAGCATATTTCACCCTGCGGGCGGCAGTGTTACACAATATCCGAATCGTTCGCAATGCCTTGATGTCCCACTGCCGCCACCGCCGGCGAGGCACTGGCTGCCAAAATGGTCGACATCCTCAGCAGGTCGACAATTGTCCTGGATAGACAGGCCGGCTATACCAAGATGGTCATGGGAAATGAGAAGCTCAGAATTCGAGAGAAGCTCAGACCGATTCCGCCGTGTTGGGCAAACTGCTGCCGCAAAGGGCAAACTGCCTGGATTATGCTGATTAGCACTGGCTGCCAAGATGGTCGCCAGAGGTGGGAGGGAAATTAGGGAACTTTTGAGGCGGGAAAGGGAAAAAAGTGACTTTTTGTTCGCGAAGTCGACCGTTTTGGACGGGAAAAAGGGAAAAAAGGTAAATTTTCGCTCCTGGCATCCACAGCCTGCAGCCTGAATTTATGCTAATTAGGATCCACAGTCCACAGCCTGCAGCCTGTTGTGCCAGAACATACTAGTTTATACTACTGGTGCAGGATGATATTAAATGAGTTCGCTACTGGTGTGTAACCAGGGTCACGCTGTGCGGCCCTGGTGGTGGGGTACAGATCTGAGCCCTCGCCCGACAAATGCCAGCCATCTCTCTGTAACACAGGAAAGAGTATTTGTGTGTTACAGGCATAAGAAGGTAAGAACCGGATAGCTAGGGGTAATATTTCTATCACCTTGCCTGCGACCTCGCGTGCAGCTGAGGGTAGTAATGTGTGTTAGTGTATGTTTGCCACTCCACAACTCTCACCAGCTGCTGCGGAGAGCACACTAGGCCACAAGCCATCTCGCAGGTGGGAAATGTCTGGAGATTTTCTGGTAAACTGCCAAAGCAATTTTCCACCCGTAGGGTTGTGTTTCGCTCAATCCAGTTGTACGAAAGAATTTTTTTTTATATGTGAATATATTTTGTTACAAAATTTATTTTTTGTGTGGGATTTAACAAAGTGCAAATATTAACATTTTACACAATTATTTTTATTCTGTGAGAACTGCTATTAATTCAATCAACTTACATACAAAACAGAAAAAATCTGGTGCACATGCGAACCAATGCATTCTGGCAGGGAATTTTTTAGTCTCCAAACTGAAAGCATTGATTTCCCTAACCTGAGTTGAATAAAGCCTGCTACGGGAAAGACACTTTTGTTGGTTAGTAGCGTGGAACCGCATTAATTTATTAAATACTACATTCAATTACCAGTTTCCAAAGATCTCTCTCCCTTATTAATCGAGTTACGTCATAATTCGAACTTTTTATACCTCATTTTCCATATCAGATCATGTCACAAAGTTTGTACCATATTTTTATTTTAAAATAACTTAACACCTTTCAACAGATTTGTATCAGCAGTGTAAATACCTTCAAAGCACAGAAATCGTTTCAAGTGACCGATAAACTCGTGTGAAGTTGATAACTTCACTCTAAATCGGAATCAGTAATTTTTACTGATTGTCAGTTGAAACTGCTCCATCCGGAATAAGTAGAAAAAGAAAATTATTAATCTCTTCAGTAAAATGAAATCCACTAATTCAAGCAGTAGAAAATCACTTATTTACAGTCGATCAATAAAAAGCAAAAGGATTTAAAACCGTGTATTACGGTTTGAAATAAATTAAGTACAATTATTTTGTTGCAAAACAAAATTATTACATGTACAAGAAAATTTTGGAAGTAGTTGGTATCGAACCGCCACCCCAAAACGCAACACATTCTATTGTTTTTTTTTTTTTTTGACTGACGTTCTACCAACTCTGCTTCTTTGCCACTGAAATAAACGGTCTCGCAATGGCAAACGGCTGTAAGTTTCGTAATGTGAAAAGTACTTTATGTTGTCGAAATATACACATATTATACATATTATGTGTACGTAGGTATACGTCTTTGTAAGGCTAGAAAGACATTCTTAGTTAAGATTAGTTCAGATTGTGTTATTCAAAAGAGAAATATAGTGGTTTTAACGGTGTTGTTGGTGTTTTCTATGTATCTGCCATTTTACAATGAAACGAGATTTTACATAATGAAACTGTTATTCTGAAGAGACAGATTGTCTAGTAATAATTGTGCTAATTAGACAGTGGAACGTTAGAAACATTGCAATATTTTATAGAATTTGTCGTTTCCTCATTATTTGATCTGTTAACTTGCAGAGACCACAAAACTTTTGTTGATGTAAATACACTTTCTAATTGAATCACCGCACTATCGAGTCAGTAAAATAATCACTGATCTATCTGTCACTAAAAATAACAGTTTAATTCTGCAGTGTCTCGTTGCATTGTAAAATGGCGGATACTAGTGGACAGCGATAACCTCGTACATTGAAACCACTATATTTATCTTTTAAAGCACAGAATCGGAACTAAACTAAAGATAGATTGACTTTCGAACTTTGCAAAATCATTTACTTGCGCACAAATTTTTTTATATTTCGACACCAAGAAATACATTCATTTCACGAAACTTACAGCAATATTTGATATTACATTTTGTGGTTCAGTACATATAATACGAGCATACGTTTGGCAGTGGTAAAGTAGGGCAGTGGATATGGCTGATCATGAAAGCTGCAGCATGCTTTGCTTCATGAGCGGAGGTTCGAGCCCAACCACGTCCAAAAACGTTTTTGTGTAGACAATTTTGTGCTCTGCGACAAAATAAATCGTAACTAACTTACATCACATAGGAATGATATATACTTATTGATTAACCAACTATAAATAAGTGGTTTTCTACTGCTTGAGTTAGTATATGTCTTTTAACTGATGAATTAGTGATATTTTCTCTACAGATTCCGGGTGGAGCAGTTTCAACTGACAAGCAGTAAAAAATAACTGATTCCGATTTAGAGTGTTGGACAAGAACACTCGCAGATTAATTTTTCTTCAGCGCCCACTGCGAGGTTACAACAGTTCAGCTGTGGAGCTCCAGCTCTTTCAAATTCTCCTTATGTGGTGACCGACACAACTCGACGCGAACAAAAGACGAACTTGTTCACGGCTTCACAAAACAAAACCAATTTCTTAGCGTATTCGCTTCAGAGAATAGGAGGGAGGGAAAGAGCCAGACGATGAGGGTCCAGAGGTAGGGGAGAAGCACAAAAATGATGTTAAAGTAGTGGGAGCAGAGAGGGCGGGGTACGGAGGAGTCCAGGAAGAGAGTCAAAGTCGCAAACAATGTGAAACGCGTTGTTTTAGGCGCGATTCGAAGAACGAAGCGACGAAAGAAGTCTTGGGTGGAAACTTATTAGTGATTCAATTAGTGGTAAAACTCTACGATAGCTGCGATGAAATAATCCTCCGGAGGGGATACAGATGTAGAGTTGGAGCATGTTCTTTGTTCTTTCATCTCTTTCAATCTGGACGAAAGTGAAGCCATGGGAGTAGGTCATGTATATTTGATGGCACGTGACCTGCGCCGGGAGGCCATTTCACCTGTGGTGAGAAGACTACGTTACCTGACAAAGCTGGGTCTACGGAAGTAAGAAGCATACGATGTAGCACGGCGCCCGCTGCTACAACATGCACAACTTATTGAAAAATAGTTCTTACACTATCAAAATTGTGAAAAAAGAAGAATCCATATAGTCCTTTGTAACAAGATTAAATATTTTTAATAGAATTTACTTAATGAAATGTTACCAAAATTAAATCATAACAGTATTTTTTTTAATCAAAGTTAAGCGTATTTCCATTCTAAATGCACCAGAAAGTACATTTTAAAAATCAAAATTTCATCAGGCAAGACCAAGGCTGTCCACTGTTTACTGAGCACTTTTGAAATAAAACTTTACAAAAATTTTACTGACCCTCTATACCTGCGTATATTTTAACGGGAACACAGTTGCATGTGCATAGTAAGGTTGGTAACCACGTAGGGGAAAAACTTACATGTCTTAACGTTGACTTAAAAGTATTAGGTAACATTTTTTAATACTGAAATTATTTGTGTTGCTTTCTGTTTTTTTTTCTAAAGTTCATTTAAGCCTAAGAATGAAAAAAACTGTAAAATATTTACTGTCGTAATAATTTCACTGTTTCACTTGACCGACGCATGAGTAAACTGATGAGGCTCATGTCAATGTTAATTTTACATATGATGGATGAATGTACAATTTGTGTACAAGGAGATCATAAGCAGGGTTTTAAAAAATTATCAGTTAACTGCTAACAAATTATAACCTATTTTATGTAATAAAAATGTAAGAATAATTGTTTAAAATATTTTTATTAATTGCACATCAGTAGTATATAAATGCTGATTCGAGCGCGGCCCCTAGTTATCAGAAAACCAACGGTAAATTGAATTCTCGAGCCATCAGAAAACATCAACTGCCGATTCGAGCGCAACCGCTAAAAGTGACTACAAAAAGTTGCGTTTGGGAGCAGTTGCAAAAAGTGACTACGAAAAGTTGTGTTTGAGTGCAACCGCAAAAGAAGTGACTACAAAAAGTTGCGTTTGGGAGCACTTGCAAAAAGTGACTACAAAAAGTTGCGTTTGGAAGCAGTTGCAAAAAGTGACTACAAAAAGTTGCATTTGAGTGAATCTGCAAAAATACGGGTAAAAAGTTGCGTTTGGGCGAAGTTGTAAAAAAAAAAAGTGGTTCGGAACATTTGAATACCTAAAAATTTAATGTTGTATATAATAAATAGGGGCAAATAAAAATCAACTGATGTCTAATATGATGACGACCATGACAATGAAAAAGGCTAACGCAACTGGTAATGTTTGGAAAGAATATAAATTTAAGAAAGACGTTTTTGCTTAAAGAAAGAAGAAGAAATCTCAAGAGAAGTATGTCAAGTGTGAAACTTGTAAACACTTTTACAAATCACCTCTCATAAAGAGCCATCTTAAAAGTAGATTGCACAAAGGTCTTACACCAATACATAATAAACCACATGAATCAACAAATGCATGGGAAATTTAAGTATCACAACATTTAATACTAAAACAGAAGTTCCCACAAGAGAAACAAGTGAAATGTGAAACGTGTAGTCACCATTGCAAACGATCTCTCATAAAAAGTAATCTTAAAAGTAGATTACACAAAGGTCTTACACCAATACATAATAAATCACATGAACCACCAAAAGCATGGGAAATGTTTAAAATATCACACATTTAATATCAAAACAGAAGTTCCCATGAGAGAAACAAGTGAAATGTGAAACGTGTAGTCACTATTACAAACCGTCTCTCATAAGAAGTCACTTGAGAAGTAAAATTCATAAGTACACACTCAGATTCAGTGTAGAAGAAATCGAAACAGCATTTCAAAGTAGGATCAAGACTCATGCTGTAAAGAATGTGAATGCATACAAAGACCCAAATCATTTCCTAAACGATGTAAAAAAAACTGTCAAGGGAATAATTAGTAAACATTTAAAATCACTCAAAGTGAACATGAAATTCTTCACTGAGTACAAAAGGGGAATTAGTGAGAATATTGAATATGTAGAAAGCTCCTTTAAAACAAAGAACGAAATTATACTGAAATCGACTAATATGGAAGAATATTATACCAACAGCATATCGAAAATCATAGCTGAGATGGGGGCTTTCGAAGCAAAGGGATCTCAGTGGGTACTCAACAGAATATTCAAATTAGAAGTGCAAATAAATAAATATGTACCATTCAAGGACAGTTCTTATGTTGATCTCCCAGAAAAACATCTAAGCTAAGCAGGCGGTAATTAATATTAAGAACAATGGTCAAAAATGTTTTTTGTGGTCTGTTCTATCTGCATTGCATCAAGTACAAAAAGACCCTCAAAGAGTGAATAAATACATAGCTTACGAACATGAGTTTGATGATGCACTTAAGGGTTTGGAATTTCCAACGAAACTGGATAGCATACCAACCTTTGAGAAAAGAAGCGGAACATCTATTAATGTATATGCATACGAAGAAGAAGATGATGGTAAGAAATATATAATCTGTCCATTAAAAATAACAAAAAATAAGACGGATAAGCACATAAACCTACTCTATATCAAAGACGAAAAGAACGACCACTACTGCGGATAAAAAGTCTTTCGAGACTTATAGCATCACAAGTAACAAATAATGGTCACAAAATATTTATATGCGATAGATGTTTGCAACATTTCTACTCTGTAAATAAGCTGAAAGATCACGAACAAGACTGTCGAGATCACGATGGTGTTAGAGTTGAACTACTATCTAAAGGAAAAAATGACATATGAAGATTTAAAAACCAAAATCATTCTTTGAGAGTTCCGTTTGTGATATATGCTGATTTTGAATGTTTGTTGACTAAAATCGAGACTTGCCAACCAAACCCCGACGAATGTTACACGAAACCATACCAAAAACACAAACCTATTAGCTTCTGTTAGTATGTAAAATACGAACATGGATACTATAAATCACCAGTAACTTATGAAGGATCTGATGTATCTAGTGTATTTGTTAAAATGCTAATGAAAGAAGCAAAGTCTATTGGTGATATATACACAAATGAAAAACCAATGCTTCCCCTAACTCAGAAAGAACAAATTGTTTATGATACAGCTACCCATTGTCATATATGTGAAAAGCCTTTGAATGGCGATTCTGTGAGAGATCATGATCATCTTACGGGGAAATTTAGGGGAGCTGCACGCAGAGATTGTAACTTATAGTATAGAAATCCATGTTTTGTCCCATTGTTTATACATAAACTATCTGGTTATAACACAAATTTATTCATAAGAGATCTTGGCATCGATGAAAATAAAATTGATCAAATTCCCAACAACGAAGAAAAATATATTTATTTTACGAAAAATGTACGTGAAAGTGTAAATCTTAGATTTATTGACTCATTTAAATTTATAGCTAGTAGTATCGATAAACTCTCTAGCAACCTTTCCAGAAGCCAATTCCGAGAAACATGTAAGCATTTTTCCAATGAACTTCTTGACTTTGTTACAAGAAAAGGTGTTTACCCATATGACTACATGGATAGTGCTGAAAAATTTTGTGAGACATCACTTCCATCCAAAGATGCATTTTACAACAAACTCAATAAATGTAGTATTACAGACGAATATTACGAATTTGTGAGAAAGGTGTGGGATCAATTCAACATAAATTCTCTAAGAGAGTACACAGAACTCTATAACAAATCTGATGTATTGATATTGTCCGATATAATGGAAAATTTTAGAGATGTGTGTCTCAAAACACATAAGCTAGATCCAGCATGGTAATTCACAGCCCCGGGGTTAGTGTGGGATGCTATGCTCAAACATACTAAAATAGAACTAGAATTATTAACAGATTACGACATGATTTTGATGATAGAAAAAGGTGTTCGTGGTGGAATTTCACAATGTTGTAAGCGATATGCTAAAGCAAATAATAAATACATGAATGCTTATGATAGTACAAAGTCAACCATTTATCTTACATATCTGGATGCTAATAACTTATATGGATGGGCTATAAGCCAGTATTTACCCTATGGTGGGTTTAAGTGGGGAAATACAAATATAAATGTAACAAAAATTGAAGATGATTCTAGCAAAGGTTATACATTGGAAGTTGATTTGGAATACCCACATGAACTACCCGTTCTCCACAAAGATCTGCCATTGGCACCAGAGAATAAAATACCAGAAGTTTCAAAAAATCCCAAACTCTTGACTAATCTGGGTGGTAAAGAAAAATATGTATTACACTATGTAAATCTTAAGCAATATCTATCTCTCGGAATGAAGTTGAAAAAGATCCACAGAGTTCTGGAGTTTGATCAATCAGATTGGCTCAAGTCCTAAACTGATCTAAACGCAAATATGCGAACAAAGTCTACAAATAACTTTGAAAAAGATTTCTACAAGCTAATAAACAATTCCATTTTTGTAAAATCAATGGAGAATATATGCAACAGAGTGGATATACGGTTGTGCACAAGTTCTAAGCAAATGGATAAACTAGTGGCTAAACCAAACTTTAAAGATAGAACTATATTTACAAACTCTTTGGTTGCAGTTCATATTATTAAAACAAAACTGTGCTTTAAAAAACCCATTTATGTTGGAATGAGTATACTTGATCTATCGAAAGTCTTAATGTACGATTTTCTCTATATCATAATGAAACCAAAGTATGGGGAAAATATTGAACTGTGCTACCAAGATACTGATTCATACAACTATTATATAAAAACACCAGACTTCTACAGTGACATAAAAGAAATGGTCGATCATTTTCATACTTCTGACTATAAAAAGATAATCCATATGGTATACCGTTAGTTAACAAAAGATTATTGGCAAAATGAAAAATGAATGTAATGAAAAAATAATGGAAGAATTTATTGGTTTGAAATCGAAAATGTATGCAATAAACTTGAAACGTGGTGTAAATAAAAGGGCAAAGGGTGTGAAAAACACTGTAGTCAGAAATGAGATTAGTTTTGGTGACTACAAAAAGTGTTTGTTTGGTAAGTGTTGAAAAGTGTTGTACAAATCTATGAATCTTATTAAAAGTAAGAAACATGAACTCTATATGATTGAGATGAGAAAAAAAGCATTAAGTCCTGAAGATGATAAAAGATATATTCTTAAAGATGGCATTAATGCACTACCATGGGGACACTACAAAATTTAAAAAGAGTGATACTATGAAAACGCAGATGCCCATCACGAACCGTCAGTCGCCTTATCGCTGATATCCTGTGTGAGCTTAAAGGAAAGCATATATATAATAAAATACAATCTCTCATCGACATCGTAAACAACAAACTTTATCTATGGTGGTAAAAAGGTGTATGGTGATTATCGACGAAGGAGGCAACTCGTGGTTCAAAGCGAAAGGCATTGCGAGAACACTCGAGTATGCGAATAGAAAACAGGCAGTCATACTAAACGTCGACGACGACGATAGAGATATCCTTCAAAACTTGCGTATACAAAGGGAGTCTGTGCGACAGACTCCCTTAAATTCCCAACCACGTACTGTTTTCATCAAGAATCTGGTCTGTATTCGTTAATGTTGGCTTCCAAAAAGGACGAGGCTAGACAGTTTAAGAAGTGGGTGACAAAAGAAGTGCTACCATCCATACATAAATACTGCGAATACAAGTTAGAGCAAAAGTACAAACCGCTACTGGATGACTTGAATAAGAAGCTTACAGTGGTTAAAGGTGTTATCACCTCACATATTACCATCATCTGCAAGTACGTGCTGCCGTCTACTGATGATATCGGTAAGCATCACCAGTTTGTGCTAATCTCACTCGGTGGAAACTACTACTATGCCATCAGATGTCAAAAGCGACTGGTGAATGTACGACTCGATGCGATTAGGCAAGAGTATCCCGAGATGCAAGTGCTTCTGTCTCTCGACAACATCAATCCCATAACGCTGTACAACCTCATGAAAGAGCATTTGCACATCACGTCGATAGGCAACTGTTTCAGTACGACAATGAGTTGCGATGACCTGATTGCCGATATCGTATGCATAAAATCGTTTGCGACAGACAGTTTGCAACGGTCGATTGACTTGGAGTAGTGTTTCGAGACGACATCTCGAAATGTATCGCAGCTATGCAATCGCTCATCGACATCGTAAACAATAAGCTTATCTACGGTGGTAAAAAGGTATATGCGATTATCAACGGAGGCAATCCATGGTTCAGGGCTAAAGACATTGCGAGAATACTCGAGAAGCAATCAGAGATCATGTCAGAGAAAAGTATAGGCAATCATACGCGGATATAGGGAGGGGCAAATCGCTCCCCTTGTTAACTATGCATCCGCATACTGTATTTATTAATGAACCGGGCTTGTATGCCTTGATCATGAAGTCAAAGATGGCAGCCGCAAAACAGTTCCAGGACTGGGTGTTTGAAGAAGGGCTGCCGTCCATACGCAAGCACGGCGTCGACCAGAAGTACAATCTGCTGCTGGATGCGTTGAGCGCAATCATCGACAAGCATGCACTACCGCCGACGAAAGATGCAGGTAAACATCACCGGTTCGTACTCGTCTACCTCGGAGATATACATTACTATGCCATTAGATGTCATGTGCATATAGTACGTGAACGCATCGATGATATAAGGAACGAGTATCCCGGAGCGCGAGTGCTTCTGCTCATTGCAAACATCACCCACCTTAAGAATGCACAACCTCTCATGCTTTTTTCAGATCCCATTTAAAACACTCTTATTATTACGGAATTAAATATAACGCTATTAAAGAAAAATTATATAACAGTAAATGTTTTTAATGGATAATCATCCATTAAAAACTAATAACCATACATGTTTGTGTACAATTGGACTTCGGTGATTCTTTCACTTTTAACATCATAAATTAGGTTTCTTTGGCTTACTAGTACCACATTACAAATAGTTGTATCTGATATTAATTTATTAAAATCAACTGTAAGTTTCAGATTAGTGCGATCTTTTGCAATAACGGTTTTTCTGTAAGAACAATCAATAACATACAACGGTCTTCTCCCAATAAATGATACAGAGTTGAAGTACAGTTCATTATTATGATAAGCGGTTCCTAGTTTAGTCTTTGAATTTCTAAAATCATTGTAAGCAATATACATCTTATCGAAAACTTTATCATCAATGCTTAAATTCCAATTCTCTTTGGGAAACACTTCATTCCGTCCATTCTTAATAGAAATATTTTGACAAAACAAGAATCAAACATTGAACCATGTGTGAATTGTCCATGATCTTCTTTTCTGTTTTGTTGAAAACCAACAATGAAAAAGTCTGGTATATCGAATTGGATTGAATTTAACTGATCTTTTATATCAAACTGAAATGAGTTGTCATTAGTAGGTAATGGTTTTTCAAGACATTGCCAATAATTGAAACCAATTGGAATTTTGGGGTGTTTGTATAATTTTGCTTTAATTATGTCTCCAAAATAGGATCGTATTCAACAATTGGCTACAGAATTTCCATTTTCTCAATAACAATTTTACCAGCATTTGGTTTATTATCTTCATCATCAGATCCATCTACTTTCTTTGGGGGTCTTCTGTAAATCGAAACATCATCATTAGAATTTCGAATGAATGTGGTTTTGTACCCACCTTTCCAGAATATTTCATTACAATTTCTCATAAACTCAAAGAAATATCTTAATCGATAGGTAATTTCGTTACACTTATCTTTCCTAACATATTTATCTAGTTCTATCCCCGACATTTGGAAGTATGCTGATTCTGATTCCGAACCTAGCAATGTTTGTTGAAGTGATGCCAGGGTTATCAATACTTTCGATTATACAACCATGTTTAGAGATCTATATTCTTGAGAACTGGAATGGGAAGAAATTCTCCCAAAGATCAATAGTTCAAGTTTTTTCATAATCTGTATTTGTATCTCTTTTAGTTAGCTTATACTGTTGGTATACGTAAGCTTCATTCGGATGTGAAAATGCATTGCCAATAGGAATATCAAACTCAATGCGCTTTTGTATTCATTCAAATTATTTTTTGTTTGGTCGTTTGGCGGAAACAACTGATGCTCATAACTTTCAATTTTTGTTGATCCATTTATTATATAGAAAAAAAATTCTTAATCAACTAGACTTTGCTTATCAACCCAAGAATTATGACTACTATCAAAACCTAACCGTTTAATTAGCAACTTTTTTCATGCATTTGAGACAGTATACATTTAAGTTATCATTGTTAATTTTATTTATTTGTATAATAAATGAGACAACAAAAAATTGTAAACAATTTAGAGAAGAAGACAGCTAATTAAAAAGATTAAAACTTTTAGAAAATTTCGCCAAGATGAATATGATAAAAATAAAAAACACGATCAGCCATTGAATAGATGCGATAGAAAATTTGGGGCAAAAAATTGGACACGTAACAAATGAGAATAAGAACTTAATAAAAGTACTTGTTTCATTTGCTGTTAAGAATTTAGACTACCCACAGACACCAACAGAAACATCTTTTGAAAGAAAACTGTTTGGTAAAACAGGCACCAATGAACGCTATGGCTATGGCTTTAAACGAATTGGCGATGACGATGAACGCAATGACGATGGCATTAAATGCATTGACGATGATGATGAACGCTATGATGGTGAACGCTATGACGATGGCGTTAAACGCATTGACGATGACGATAAACGCTATGACGACGAACGCTATGACGAAGCGTTGGGGCATTTGAAAACTGATATCTCACAGTTAACTAACTACAAAACAACATTTATTGATAAGAAAGTGGCCGATTTCTTAATTGACTACAAAGACCATGTTTTTGGACTAAAGGCTGATAAAGGTAGATTGTATATTGGTGATAGAGAAGTAACATTCATGAATGACACATTTACTGTAAAAGGTCGGACATACACTGGAACTGATGGTTTGATGAAATTACTAACTAGTAAGAAAGTAACAAAGTGACTACATTGCAACCGACTATGAACACTAGAATCGTATTCTAGCAGATACAAACGCAGTTTTTCAAAACAATGATCCAAACTTGGGAGCTCCAAAATCGAGTAAAGGGAATAAATGGAAAATTATTGTTAAACCTATTTACTATTCGATTAGAAAGAAACGTCCCTCACCTAATAAGGGGAAAGGTATAAAGAAGTATACAGAGTATCCCAGAGAATACATATGGATGGATGAGGTTAGAATGCTTATTGATCGACTTCTCGTTATTTATGCCGAAGAGAATACTGGAAATGATAACTATTACAATGAAAAAGTTGGAATAATGAATATGCTCAACAGCAAGTTTAGTGACTTTGTTGTGAATAATCCAAAAGGTATACCATATCTGATACTAATGTTAAACACAATACCACATACTTTTTGGAAGTCGGAGCATCATGGAAAAGGGTTACTCAATGACATAATAAATTCACTACCTTTTGATTTGCATGCACCTGGTTATCAGTACTTAGGCCCGGGTACCAGACTAAAAGATAGAATTTATTGTGGTGATAAACCCATTAATCCACTAGATGCGGCTGCAATGGAATGTGATATAGCTTATCATCATCATAAATATCTAGCTGAAAGACATGTAGCTGACAAAGAACTAGAAAAGAAGCATTCAAAAGATTGTTAAGTTCAAATGGTGATCTCAATGAGAGATTATGGGCTGGTGTTACTGGATCTGCGATGCATATTAAACGTAAGCTTGGTTGGGGAATTAAAATGTAATGATACAATATTTGTTATAATAAATGAAAGTACAAAACATTGTATTTCAAGTTCCTAACGATGAGTTGAAGGGTTTTAATATTGATTCTTTCCTAACGAAAGACCATCTGGATTGTAAAAACAAGAAATTAAAGGAGGATAAAGGGATGACTATCGCAATTTCAGTTCCGCAGCTTAAGAAAATGTCCAAAGAAATGAAAACTGGAAATGGTTTGACAATTCACAAGGGTGGATTTTTACCCTTAATCTTCGCAGCATTGGGAGCTCTAGGAGCGTTAGCTGGTGGTGCATCATCTATCGCGACATCAGTAATTAATGCTAAGAAGAAAAACCAAGAATTGGAAGAACAGCTCAGACATAATTTAGCTATGGAGGAATACTGCAAGGGATTGAAGAAAGTTAAGTGGGGTAAGAATGTTAAAAAAATGTAACTCCACTCAGTAACTTTGATATTGATCAAATGGTTAAAAAATTAAACATTAAAAATTTTCGGGGTGTATTTATGATCGATGAGCTACTTAACAGGACACTCGATAATGAATGCGGGATTGTTAATATAGATGTTTCGACAAACTCTGGTACACACTGGGTATGCTATTGGAAAAAAGCAAACAACTATTATTTTGATATATTTGGAGGGAAATCCACCGCGACAATTAATAGCATATCTCGGAAGTAATATTTTTTATAAAGATGATAGATTTCAAAATTTGTGTGTAATTGTGCTAAATCACTTTTCACACAATTTTAAATTTCCAAAAATTATTTCACTATTAATAAACAATGGATATATGTGGAAATGCATTAATGAGCTCTTGGATTGAAGATCAAATTAAAGAACACACGGACAATGGTACAACTACTGAGAAGATCAATCCTAATGATTTTGTTTCCTACACACAGTTCAACGACTTTATAGTCACACTGACAAGAAATAAAAGATAATTGGATAAAGCCTATCTTACTTGGAAGTAGATAGTAATATAGATTTTGAACAAAAAAGACTAAGACATGTGGGAGATCCCATTGTACTGATGGATGCAATCAATTTAGAGTACTATCAGAAAAACAGAATTAACATTATTCGTTTAGTTGGGAAATACAGTTCAAAAGAAAAAGTATTTTACTATGATAATCGAATAGAATATTTTTTTATGAGAGATGGTACTATAGTTGAAATAATAATAAATCCAGAAAAATATGAAAGTGTTATCAACTTATACCATCAACGGAAAAAAAATTGACATGTATAAACCTTTTGAAGTATACCCTGATGATATCATATATTTTAAAATACGAAAAGCCCACGATGTACCCGAAGGTACAACTGTGTTTATTGAAATAGCTATAATATATGAATACATTTAAAAAGATTAGATTATGTTGGTTTTTAATGGAAACACTTCAATTAAAAACTTATTTATAATCTAAGAATTCAAAAAGTCTTTAATTCTATTACGGTAATTACCATTATTTAACTTACGAGTCATATCTATTGTAACAAAACCATATTCATTATTCCAACATTTTGAACAAGTCTCCCTAAATTTTTCAAACGACATATCACCACCAACATAATCACTATGAATATGTTTAAGATTTGTATCGTCTTGTCTAAATATGCAAATAAAATTGGTGTTGTCTCTTATAACCTGCTTAGGTACTTTTGAGTATGTCTGGGCTAAATAGAAACAATCAATATCTTTTTGTCTACTGCGAGTAAAGTAATCCCTTACCATATTTTGGTTTTAAAGTATGATATCATCGAAAACAACTACAGACACTTTATGACATTCATTTACATCAATCAATTCTTCATTTGATTCAAAGAAGTATGCTATTGGTTCATTAAATAATGTTGATGCTACATCTATATCTTGCTTTAAATTGATATATTTTGGTTGGTCTAGACTTTTGAACATACATAGAGAGTACCAAAGTCCTACCATCCCTGAGCATTTATAAAATTATCTATCATAAGTGTAGTTTTTCCATAGTTACTAGGACCCACTATCAAACATCTAATATTATTAGGTAATAATTCTCCATGACGTTTTGTCGATACAGTCTTGTCTGGTATTCCTATTTTAATATCCCAGTCTACATGTTTCATGTTTTTCTTGCTCATTTATTAATAGATTTTTTTTAAATTATATAATGAATGAGTAAAGTATTCAGACTAACAGATAACAAATCAGTGTTGAAGACGAGATTATGTTACCCTTTAGAGATAGAGGGGCATTCATTGGCTTTAGTTCAGTTCTATACTACTTATCTAAAGCATAACATTATCTCTGGGAGAAATAAGCTATATTTTGTGGGTCAGAATGATATGGAATCAGTAATTGATATTCCAGTTGGTCAAAATAGCTTAAAAGATCTTGAAAAAACTATAAAAGCTATTTTTTTCATTTAGTGTAGATTCAATGGGTGGGAAAGAAAATGATATATCTTTCGAGCTGTATAAAATAACAGAGTGAAAGTAAAATGTACGCTTAAATTACAGTTTGGAAAACGGGGTTCAATAGGAAAACGTTTGGGTTTCGTAGAAAATAAAACTCGGAAAGCAAATGTGGATCATTATGGTGATATAATTCCAAAATTTGCTCCATTTGAAACAATAAATATACACTGTAATATAGTAAATGGTATGATATTAAAACATTATGAATATAATCATAGAGAAACTAACGTAATTACCACTTTTAAACCAAGAACAACATTTGGATTTGGCGACACGATCTATTACGAACCAGCTTATCCATTTTTTTCCAGTGCAAACAAATCAAGTTAATGAAATAATAGTTGAAATTAAGGATGAGAAAGGTAAGTTAATTAACTTTGATTTGTCCGAAAGAACAGTGGTATTAGAGATGAGACCGTAGATATTTTTTGGGTTGGAAGTAGTCATATTCTATATATAAATAGATAAAGAAAAAAATAATATTTCTTTAGAAAGTGTAATGAAAGATTTAGAAAAATAATTCAATGTTTCGGCTACTTTAATATGTCGAATTTGGAGATGTGTATCTAAATTTGTAATTAAACTATGTTGTAACACATTGCCGAAGTCAGAGCGATAATTGTGTTTTAATGATAGGATAACCATTAAAACTTTATAGAAATATGAGCACAAATAAAAATCAACTAAGGTCTAATTATACGACGACGATCTTCTACTCTTTAAAAAACCGAATAGAATGCCTTTGCTAACACCACAATCCGCCATTCCATCATATGTAAAACTTATACCTCCACGATTAACATCATCTAAAACTTTTTCACTGAAAATCTGAACATATCTGTCTGGTAAGGTACCTTTAAAATTTCCAGAAGTAATTTCCACTTTGTATCCATACAGTGAGTCATTTATTTCATCATGGTATATGGGATAGGACTGTCCAATTGTAAGTTTGGAAAGTTTCTTAAATTGTTTGGTTCCGTTTAATACATTTAGCAACTGATCCATCTTTATTATATACAACATTTTATTTTTACGTATTCAAATTTTCTGAGTCACTCTTTTTTTTTGCAACTACGCCCAAACGCAACTTTTTCACCCCTTTTTTTGCGGTTGCACTCAAACGCAACTTTTTGTAGTCACTTTTATGCGGTTACTCCCAAACGCAACTTTTTGTAGTCACTTTTATGCGGTTGCTCCCAAACGCAACTTTTTGTAGTCACTTTTTTGCGGTTGCGCTCGAATCGGCAGTTGAGGTTTTCTGATGGCTCGAGCATTCAATTTATCGTTGGTTTTCTGATAACTGGGGGCCGCGCTCGAATCGGCATTTATATATTACTCACATCTATTTCCGTTATGAAAAATATCATATTCTAAACTAAAGTGGAGTAATGAATAAACACGTTTGTAAAATTGTTCTTCTTTTCTAGTATGTACAACTAGGGTAGTTTTATTGATAGCATAGATTGCTGAAGCTTTTGGATATGTGTACTTAATGAAGCACTGAAGATGGAATTATGCTTAAATCTCAATTAAAATAAACTAATTTTTAATAATTTTTAAAAACATTTGAATAGGTTAACTGTAGCAAAATATTTAATACTGTTACGAAGTACAGTATATTTTTTCTTCTGATATGCGCAACTTGAATCGTACTATTCTGGTAAATTTTAGCGTGTGTACTACTCTTTAACTATAAGCTGTTCACTGTAAAGAGAACACTTTTGAGGCCCTAGTTACTTATTCCTTTCAGACATATATTATTCTTTAACAACCTTGTTGAATAAATATATTGTCGTGTCAGTATTTAACACAGTGTGTATATTGCACCGCACTCGGGAGTTTACATTCACGGCTACAATAAAATATAATTATTGACTATTATTCCAAAAGAGAGGGTTTTCAAAAGTGCTCACTTTACCGTGAACAGCCTATAACTGTACATGTTGCACAGGTAAGTACAGCGCTACATTGAAATCCACTCTATATCCACAATACAGCCATGCGTTGCGATGAGATTTAGCCAATCAGGATGAAGCAGCAGTCTGTCGCAGTGCGTCGGCGACGATGGCGTTGCGCGAAATTCTTATTTTGCAGATGTCGCCGATAGACTGCGGCGGAGGATAAGAATAAAAAGTATGTGTATACGTGGAGAATAAGAAGAACCGCTATTTGTTTACATTTTAAAGACGACATGCCCGTTTATGCTTTGTTATAGGCTGTTCACGGTAAAATGAGCACTTTTGAAAGCCCTGCTTAAGATCTACTTGTATGCACGTTGTGTATTATTCCGCCTTATGCAAAATTAACATTGCCATGGGCCTCGTCACTTTATCCATGCGTCGATTGAGTGCAACAGTGGCATTATTACAAAAGAAAATGTTTTGCAAATCTGCTCATTTTTACACTTCGATGCATAAAAACAAACAGAAAGCGAAAAAGAAATAATTTTAAGCTCTCACAAACGATTACCTGAAACATTTTATTCGACGTTAAGATATGGAACTACTACTTTTCATTGTTACCAACTTTACTGGGCGCATGTCACTCAGTTTGCCCATTAAAATATATGCAGGAAAGGATAGTGACTTTTTTGTCACGTTGCACTATAAAGTGCTCACTTTACAGTGAACATCTTTTAATTAACCTACTACACGCCAAACATGAGTGTGAGAGCGTCAACGTTTTCCATAACGTCAACGTTTGTCACATTTGTGAGTTCTAAAAATAAAAATTCCACATATAATAAGATAGCAGCACCATCTGAGACGGCATCCGTCGCAGACAAATCATCCCCCGATTGGGCAACAGTAGGCCTACGTACAGCTCATCACAGCCTATCACGTCGTCACGCATCGTATTGAAACGCATCGCTATGTTGTGGGACCAGCATTAGGCCCGTGTGCCACGATACGAAGTTCCGGTAGAAGCTTCCACGAGGCCTTCTATCCGAGCCTACATGCAAGCAGATATGAATGTTTCTATGGTGTAGCGCGTATGTTCGTTTGGAGCAGACTAGGAACCGCTCTGCATACTACGTGATAAGTTCTGCACGAAGAAGACTCCGCATCCCAATGTGTGACCAGCCTTAGTCTGCGTTTATAGTGGTGCGGCGAGAAGGATGTAGAGGGCCGCGGTGAGGCGAGGAAGGTGTATAATTGGTTTGATTCCGTCACGCTTCACCTCTTTGCTCACCGCGCCACTCTCCGCTCCACTCGCCGCTCCACTATAAACGCACCCTTTGATAGGGCGCACATTCGAACCCACACGAACGCACACACACATTGGAAGTGCAGTATTCGCAATCTGTGTAGACGCAGTTGGCATGGTGAAAGCCAGTTCTGAATTCGATTATGTTGTAGGAATTGACAATTTATCACTACTTTAATGTCTCCGCAGAAAAATAAAAAGGTATTTTGGGGCAGCGAAGATATGGGAAAGAAAACTACTCTCGAAGAGTATGTCCTGACACGTGAATTGCCGGATACAACATTAAAAAACTGGTGTAGTCTTACTACACCCCATTTTGAGGAAGTGCATAGCATGATGGAAGCTATCATATTTTTAGTATCACCATACGAAACTAATGCATAGGTTTCGAACGCCAGACTGTGCAGCAAACTACACGTAGTCCGTTCACCGTTACTTCCGGCATTCTCGAAGCTCTGCTTAAGTTTTACTTTCAGGAGATACTTCTGCGTCACGCAAAGAAAGCTTAACCAAGTTAACAAAATTGCAACAAAGAGGCAACGCACCGCATTTGTGCTCCCTCAGTTAAAAATATTTCTGTCGGATTTTAATAATATCAACTGTAAATAAAATATCATCAATATATGTAAAATTTTAGTTTAGCCAAAAATAATATAGTTTTATTTTTAACACAGTCTTAGAACGCTTGTGAAAAATAGCATCTTTAGCAAACAGCCAAACATGCCATACATGGGGTGATTTTTTATTCGAGATGTGTCAATTTAAAGTGAGTAGTTAATAAAGATCCTACTGCCGATGCAGGCACACGTCTCTACGAAGCAATGTGCGACTCACAACCTAGATCTATACTTTATATTATTTTTGCACTAAACTGCGCTACGTCAACTTACGCGATTACCTGTATTTCTCAATGTGCGCCCGGCCTAAAGCCCCTATTACACTGTCAAATTTTCTCCTTTACACATATTTGACAATACAATTAGAAGACGAAATACAGCCATCAATATTTCCTTCCAAAAAATTGTATCAAATAATCTCGAAAATGTTTGAAAATATGGCACACTCTAAAAAATTTTTACTAGGTGTATCTAACCTGAATTTTAATTTGAAAGTTATTTTCAAACTCAGATACAGCGGTTGTGTTTCCATGCAGGCCATTGCATGAAAAAATGTAGCGAATGTTGATTTATATTCACTTATCTTTATAAATTCATATTTTAAGTATCTAAAATATTTTCTGCACAGTGAAATTTATTACCACTGAGTATTTAATAGTATGTGCAATATTTACTCAAAATAGCAGTAATGCTCAGGGCAGCTTCTACATTAATTATTTATCAGCAAACGTATTTCGTTTCCAGCAATTGTTCGTTAATTTAAAGTTTAGTGACGTTCTTTTTTGTCTTACACCATTCTGATTGGCTGAGCCCTGCACACATCAAAGAAATTCTAAAACCGATCCAATCTTCAAATGTTTGAATAGAAACTGAAGCCGTTCCACTTTTTCAAACAAATATGGTGGCGTTTATGACGTTTCTATGAAGTCACAACTGTCCAACTATGTTTAACCAAAGTTATTGGAAGCAGTTTGACGGAAAAAATTCGACAGTGTGACACAGGCTTAAGAAGCGCTGGAAAGTTACAGCGACAAGGCGCGCGCGCTTTAGAGGCTGTGTATGAGCTGTACAGCGCTCTTGAAGTATGCACAAAATGCACCGTACTTGAGGCGTATCATGCTTTCTCGAAAAAACAACATTACGTCATAGCTCGTCACTTTAGTTGAGAAGATTATTTTTTAATAGTACGCTACACTTCATAGTGGTATCATAGGTCAGTTCTAATGTAAGCAATGTGGCCTTACCTAACTAGTAGTATATAAATGGCGATTTTGTGACAAAGTGCCGGGTTATCAGAGCTCGACACCTTCCGCTAACTCTGTCGACGTAGCAGGCGGAGATCGCGGCTGGTGGACTGGGGCGGCTATCATGTTATCAACATAATTACCTTTTTTTTAACACAAAAATCACTTCATAAATGAATGTTTTTCCCTTTAAATCTTAAATTTACACAGACAAATTTTAAAAATGTAAAAGTGTCCCATTTGAGTCCTCAAATGAGCAAAGCATATTCGAGGAAAGGGCGCGTTCCTCGATGGGAAAGCCGAATGTCCTCAGAGCAGCGAGCGGATTAGAGGCTCCTAGTGGAATTAGCCACACAGTCCATAGAGTAGTAGTAGCAGATTCGAAGCTCTGAGCCAGTCCCAGTTGACCAGGTAAGTCAGCAGTCAAATTTATTGCATTACTGACCTCGATCATTATGTCGCATGGTGTTTGTCCTTGACCTCAGTAACATTGAATTCGAAAAATCGAGAAAAATAGCGAAGAAATTTTTAAAAAAAACCCCAAAACATTCTAAAAATATTTATAAAAAAATACCAAAAAAATTGTCAAAATATCAAAATTAAATTTCTGAAAATTTTTTAAAAAAATGTGGTTGCTTAATGTATTGCATGACCCATCTACCCACGCCAATCAGTTTAGCCATCCTTTGCCTCAGAATTTGGCTACTAGACTGTGCTGTTAACTAATTATTGTTATTATTTATTACTAGTGTTTTTTTATTATTATCTAAATATTTCTATATTTGTTGCAGGCGGTTTTTTTCATAATGCGTTGGAAAAAGAATAATACTCATAATATATTTCTAAAATAATTTTTTATTTACTTAAGTATACATGCATACATACAGGCACAATTCTGAACGTTGACTTTCGAAAGCAAGAAGAGGACATAATATGGTTTTGTAATTGGGGGAATAAATTTTTAATCAGCAGTAAATGATCAACCTAATTTAGTGTCCCGCCAGAACCGTTCATCATGTTCTTCCTCGCGACAAACCTTCATTATGCTGTTTTCTACATTCTTGTCAATGTCATTTGCATCATAGATAAAGTCATTTGAGGTTTTAAAATTTTCATCTCAGTACGGTTCTGGTTTTGAGTAGGTATGCTTCAAACATGTATTGTATTTGAGAGGCTGCTGTTTTCCAGTTCTTCTGTAAGTTAGTATGTAACATTATTTTTCATAGCTGACAGAACTATGCAAACATTTTTCGACACCCCGGCGAATTATTTGTAACACGCATCTGCAGACAGCCGCGGAAAGCTGATTCCTTCAGCAAGAATTCATAAGCATTTGGATTACCTAGAATATGGCCAGGTCCATGAGTCGAAGGTGTACATTTTTCTACATGATGGCGATATGCCTCCTGACACTCTTTTCATAATTGTTTGATGCATTATAACTTTAGAACTCACATCCGCACTTATGACAGGCGAGAGTGAAAAAAGCCCACCCCGTCTTCTTTACACATTTTACACTCCTCTCATGACGACATGCATTTCTACTTGCCATAGTAGAGATATGATCGATTTGATATCGGCAGCATTTGTTAATGATGTTCACAGGCAGGTCCTCAGTTACTGATGGTATTATCAATTACTGTGTTACGTTACGATGGCATGTTTACATCATCATTACACACTGCAGCACTTAGAAGTCCAACACAGTTTTTTGGAGACGACAGTACACATTTGTGAATAGCAGGTGGAGAAACAAGTCCTTTACATATTTTTTAATGTTTGTACAGATTGACAGTATGAGCAAACAGACGAAGATGCTTATCACGCCTATATTCCACATGAGGTGGATCCATTTTATAGTAATGTTTTTCATATCATTTTACATTAGCATTATTCGCAAAGGCTTCGTCGCAGTACTTTTATGGAAGTATGACAGCATTTGCTTGGATCGCGATGTGATGGGGCTGATGTAAGTGACCCACTCGATGTTGATATCCCTAGTGGTACCACGCCCGAACAAAGCAATGTCGATGCTACTGTAGGTGGCCAACCCGAATTTGTTGGCTCTGGTGTTACCACTCCCGAAGAAGGCGATGGTGACAATCCTCAAAGTGACCCACCTTAATAAGCCGATGTCACTTTAGTAGGCACTAATGTCTCCAGGACATCCGAAAATGTCGTAGATAGTGAATAATATATCGACTACAGAAGTGAGGCTAGAAGGGATTATAAGTAATATAATCTTCCATCAGCGAACTGCCAATCACCACACGATTTCCACTTCGGGTTTTGTAAACTACTTCCTACTTTTGTACAGAAAATGTATTTGCAAACCTTAAGGGTTCGTAATGGTGCTACCTACTTTCCTGAGTTAGTTATTTCAGGAGAACGGTTTGCAACAGGGAACTATTTTGAGTGTCAATCTGTTTACCGTTTTTATTTATGGCATTAATGGCATCATGTCAGTCGTTCGGTTACCTATGAGCTGTATGTTGATGACTTTACAATTTTCAGCTGTGCTGCAACTCTATGCATGACAGAACGCCAGGACCAGTTGGCCATCCACTGCCTTGGCGACAGGGCGGACAGCCATGGTTTCCATTTTTCATTGCCAAAACAGAGGTGGTCCCCATCTGTAGAAAACATGGCACCTTTTCTTTACCCAGGGTGCTTTTGTATGGCTCTGTTTTGCTGGTTTGCAACACTCAAGTTTTTAGGCCTCGTGTTTGATTGTAAATCACTCCTGGAGTAGTCATGTTCAGTCTCCGAAATCTCGCTATGTAAGGGACCTGAAACTTTGAAAACATTGAGTGGTTATAACTGGAATGTTGACACAGTCACCCTTCTTAAGCTGTCTGTGCTAAAACTGCTAGCGGGTATTCACCATATTGGTATTCGTATTGCGACTGTGGCTTTCCACACAAACCTTATTGTCAGGTTTTGTGCCATGGCAGACGAATGTCCTCTGCACTACAGGTGTCAATAACTGCTTTTTTCCTATTGGGTGTGGGTGTGTTTAGACTCTTCGCACCTTCACTACAATGCTTTACTCCATCTGCTGCTTGAATGGTTGTACTCCGCTAGGAGATGTTCTCCTCCGCCAGTGTCTGCCAGCTTTGCACATGCCCTGGAGCAATATGACTTATCCTGTATGTGTTGCCTTTACCTCACCATGAACAGGCATGATGACAACACAGGTTGATGTGCACCTTGACCAGGTATATTTTCATAAGTTGACCACTCCCCCTGTCGATTACAAGGGTATTTCTTTATATTGTGTCTTCTGTGTTCCATGGTTTCATTTGTTTTTATACTGATGGTTACATAGCAGATATATCAACGGGGTGTGCCTTTGTCCCTGCTGTTTTCCGATATATTTTAGGATTTCATCCATCTTGTAGTATTTTAACTGCAGAGCTTCCTGTTTTATTCTATGCTATGTGTTTTATCACTAGGGTGTTTCACCAATATGACTTGTGCGCTCCGATTCGATGAGTGTCTTGACAGCCATTAGATCTGGATCCACAACTCTCCCACTTTTTTCCATGATCTGGGAGAAGCTGTCTGGAGCTGTACAGATTGGTTTTCGCATTGCCTTCCTGTGAGTTCCAGGGCATGTGGATATCCTTGGTAGTAAAACAGCGGATACAGCGGTTATGGATGAATATAGCATTCCACCTTGAGATCATATGTCTCTGAGTGCAATGTGCTGCATGCAGCTTGTGGCCTTCTCTGGCAAGCTTGGCAGTGGGAGTGGACTTCTCTCCCGCTGTCCAGTAAATTAGATGCCATCTCTGACTTGCCTGTTTCCCTTCGTCCAGATGTTTCATGCACCTGCAGGAAAATTATTGTGCTTTCTCGACTTCGTTTCGGACATATGTGTCTGACACATAAATATTTGCTTCGTAGCGAATCCCCTTTTCAATGTGCTACATGTTGCACTCTCCCGATGGTACTACACATCCTGGCGGAGTTTCGCATTTATGACCAGGCTCGTCAGACTTTCTTGATGTTCCTGACAACCTACAGCTAATAATGTGTTAAGGGCACAGGTTTGTGAGTGGCGTACTCAAATCTTAACATGCAATGGGTCTTTTTAATGTGGTGTGGTTAGTTTCTTTTGCCGATTATTGTGTTATTGCTCCTTAGGAATGTATTAATCTCTTTGTTCTTATGTTCTGTGACTGTTCTTTTGCCACCTATGCAGGTTTTTAATGTGTCTTGTTAAATGTTTTTGTATTCGTAAACACCCTAGAAGCCCTGCTACAAGTATGACACACATGTCAGTCATTAAACTCAAACTTCCCTAGCCTTCCCGAGCCGCGCTTTCGCATATAAATGTTTATCCTCAGCCCGAGAAAGTATGCAGTGTTCCTCTTCCGGTTGTGTGGGCTGACCGACGATATAACATGTCTACACCACTTCGTACTTTGGGGCTTCAGCATGCTAGACGTGTTTTCGTGTAATATGCATACACAAGTTATGTATTAGAATTAACATAGTTGTTGTAATGCCGGGGGTAGAGTTCCCTTCTAGTTAGTGTTTTCAGGGAGTGTTGTACGTGTGGATTCTTTGTAGGGAAGTGTTCCTTCATTGTTCTGGTTGTGTGGATTTTCAAAATGGTATTTTTTGGAATGTTTGTAAGAGGTGGATTCTTCTTTTTTTTTTTGCATGCTGTAGGGATAGTTTGCCAAAAGGATTTTAATTTCAAGAAGTTTTGTTGATATTTTGCGTCCTGCCTGTATGCTCGTGGTCAAGTGTAATGCTGGTTTTTGCTCCTTGCTAATGGCATTATATTTTGAAATTAGTATTCCATATTTTACTATTCTCCTTTTTAGTGAATAATCAGGCATACTTTACTTTTAAAGTTTTAATGATGCTTGATTTACTCGGGGTGTAATTTTGCCATTTTTAATGGAATTTCAGAAGTGTTTATTCAGCTTGAGTGATTTTTTTGGGATATATTAACACTGTTGCTTTTCTGTTCGTTCCAGTGCATATGTGTTATCTCCTACCCCTAGTTCATCGATTGATAGCAAGCATAATATAAAACTGTGCCACTCTGCTGAAGACACAGTTGAACATATTATGTCGCCCTTTGTTCGTTTTGTTTGTTATTCAGTGGAAATTAATCGTCAATTAGAAATTTCTTTAAACCCACTGCCTGGTTGCAGTAGCTGTCGAAAGAAACTCTTATGCAGCTCCTCCAACAATTTCAAATTCCATACTTGCTACAGGTAGTGACTTTGGACGAGTTGAGAACTTTAGCTTGTGGTTTGGTACGGGATCCTGCTTGTGGAGTAAATTAAGTAAGTGGTGAGTCATCTGCATGTTCCCCCAGTGTTGGTATATCTTCTTTGGTAGCCAGTCAACACGTAGGAAAAATTTTGGGTGATATTCCTATTCTTAGTTCTGCTGCGGTCGAAGTGGTAAAGTTTCTACATCAAGTTTCTTTAATAGTAAAAATGCAGGCTTTTTTGTTACAAGATATTTTGGACATTTCAGTGGTTCGTGTTCCTAGTGAGCTACAGCCAATTTTCAATAAAGCTGGAGACTTGGGCTCACTTTGGGACACTGCAGTTAAGGAAGTGTTTTAATTTTTCGATAGCGAGCCAATTAATGACCATTTACAACACTTGTTTCTCCAACAGAATCAACAGCCGAGAGTTACTTTGGTGGCATATTTGGGCAAAACATAATTTCTGGTAGAGATTTTAGGTTTACCAAATAGGGATTCTGAGTTTGTAGAGAGTATTATCGATAATGTGCTACTGCAGTATCAACCTTGTGTATTATCAGCTGATAGCCCAAAAACCTTGAGCTCACTAAGACAGTTGTTACATCGTGTAAACATGCGAATGCAGGTGAAGGATTGTAAAGGAGGTGAGGGGTAGTAGGGCCCATGTTCAGAATAAAAGTTTCCCCAAGCCCATAAAAAGATTGTTTGTTTTAAATGTGGTAAACCTAATCATTAAGCATACCAATGTAAAATGTGTATGGTCCTGGCTGATAATCTCAGACAGGCCAGTGTGAAAAGGGTAGATCTCCTGTGACATGTTTTGGATGCAGTAAGCAAGGTCATATTAAAGTCCAATGTCCTAATTAAGATCGACCTAAGATTTCGCATGTCCAAACCATGAGTGGTAACAAAGTGACTAGGGTAGGGGATAATTTTCTTAAAAATGTGAGTACTAAAGGAAGGCACTGCCCTAAGCAAAAGAAAAAAATTCGGAGAATTCAAAACTATAGAAAGATTAACTTGCCATTTGTGCTAGTGAAGATAGGTTCAGTTGAAGAACCTGTCCTGATTGATGGGAGGGGTAAAGTTGATGGGACAGGAGGATTGTAAGCAGGTAAATGCTATTGATAATTATTTTGCCCAAGAAATGCGAAAGAAGTGCCCATCTGTAATAACAGAAAAATTGGGAGTATGTAGTCAATATGTGCATGATCTCGTATTGACCGACAACACCCCAGTTAGGGGCCATCCTTATAGTGTAGGCCCACCTAAGAGACAAGCTTTAAAAAAAATGATAGACCACTTGGTTAATAAGGATGTTATTAGGCGCTCTACTAGTAGTTATGCGAGCCTGGAATTTTTAGTAAAAAAAAAGAGCCTGGTAAATTTATCTTAGTGATAGACTACCGACGTATTAATAAAAAAAAATTGAACTAGATCCTTACTCTTTACCTAAAGTAGACCATGTTTTTCAATTATTATGGAAGGCTAGGTATTTTACAGTGCTAGATCTGAAGCAGGCCTTTCGCCAAATTTTGTTGCACCAGGATGCACGAAAATTTCTTGTATTTGTTACTCCTTGGGAATTTTTGAATGGACCAGAGTCCCTTTTCGTGTTTCATTTGTGGCCCAGGCACTTTCTCGTGCTTTAGAGAATATCTTGTTGCCATATAAAGCTGAATTTGTTTTTAACTATCTGGATGATATTGTAATCTGCAGTGAGACTAAGGAGTTGCATCTGGAACACTGTAATGTAATAATATATTACACTGGAAAAATGTAATAATATATTACTTCCATTATATTTAATAGAATTAAACTATTACCTAAAGTATCAAAAATTTCAATGCATCATACAACAAAATATAGAAAAATAAGCTAAATAAGCTAATGGGTTCATACCTCATTAATGGAATATTATCCTTTTTCTAATCATAAATAAATCATCAAATATTATATTTGTAGTAATTATAATTATAAGAGTAATTTTCTCAATTTCATCAAATTAGTTAGTTAGTCTTACAGAAGCTTTGGGAAGCGGGGTTGACCGTGAATCCAGAGAAAATCACCTGGTGTAGCCGACATGTGAGGCGGTTGGGATTTATACTGAGTGAACGGCAATTGTTGTTAGACTCTGATCGTATTAGCTGTGTACTTTCCTTTCCCCATCTGTAGAACTCATGTGGTGTAAGGCGTTTTTTGGGCATGATAGGCTACTCGGCCAGATTTATTCAATCTCTTGCCGAATTGGCCGAATCCCTTAATCTTTTAAAACGTGAGGGCCAAGAGATTTTGTGGGGAGCCGAGCAAGAGGCAACTTTGGTGAAAATAATAACTTGTTTGACCTCTCCACCAGTGTTAAGGTTGGCTGATTTTGGCAGTAAGTTTGTACTGCATGTGCATCAGGCTCCGTGTCATTAGGCGTTTGGTTTGTCACAAGAATATTAAGATGGTGTTTTCTCCATTGCTGATGCTAGTCTGCTATTAACATCCGCCGAAAGAAAGTACTCAGCCTATGAACAGGAGGCTCTTGCCTGTTTATTTGGGCTTGAGAAACTTTCCGATTGCCTGTATTGTACAGGTTTTCAGCTGTGTGCAGATAACAAAGCTTTAAGCTTTTGAATTCCAAGAAACCTTTGGGTAAATTAGGGCATTGTATCGAAAGCCTTAGTAATTTTTAATTTGATATAGTTCATGTAAAGGGAAAAGACAATTGTGTGTAGCGGACAGTTTGTCTAGAATGTTTGATCCCTATGAGTTTGTGTGTGATGGAGGAACTCAGGAGCAGGTAAATGTTCTGAAGCAAGTTCCTGCAGCTTGTTTGAACATTAAGGTTTGGCAGCAAAAAGGCGATGAATGTGCTGAGTTGTGGCGCCAAATCCAGCTAGGTGAACTCACTGGTTTTATTGTGAAGAAGGGGATTATTGGCTAGGCTTCTCACAAGGGTGTTTTCAAGACCTATGTACCCAAGGCAGTGAGGCCAATGGTGTTTGATTATTTCCATTACTCTTATTTGGGTACTCATCGCGGGCAAGAACGCAATTTGCAACATATTGAGCTTTTTTTTTTGGCCAGAAATGAAATCTGAAATTAGAGATTGGGTGAAACAGTGTACTTTGTGCCAACAGGTAAAGCCCCCTAATAGTAGAGCCCAAGGACAGTTCAGTAGTTCACCACCTAGTTTTGTCTGGGAAAGAGTGTATATGGATGTGTTTGGCCCTCTCCCCAAATCTAAGAATTTTTATTTATTTATTTTTTTTTTTCAGGTTGATGGATTTTCAAAGTTTGTTTTGTTATTCCGCATGAGAGACCAGAAGGCCACTACTATTTGTAATATTTTGCAGGAACAAGTGTTTTGTCGTTTTGGTTCACCCGCCCAAGTAGTTACTGATAATGCGAGAAACTTTACTTCCAACAAGTTATCAAATCTAGCTTTATCGTGGGGAGTTTGTTTGGTACATGCAACCCTTTGCCACACTCAAGCTAATATGGTAGAGCGGTACATTCGTACAAATAAGGCTGCACTTGTTGCCTTTCATCATGATGTTCACACAGGTTGGGATAAAGAGGTCCATGTCATAATGTTGACTTTGAATTCTTGTCTAAATGCTGCTACAAGGTTGACACCACAAGAAGTGTTCTTTGGTGGAAGATAATTTCATCCACTTCTTAATGCTTGGTGCTGGGGCTTACAATTTTACGTACATGTAGGGGAGCGAAATGAGTTCAGGGAGGAAGTTACCAAGTATTTCAAGGGATACAATAGCCATATGCATAAGGCGCAGGATGAGCAATATGATCCTGTTTCTTACAAGGTCCGTGATTTGGTTCTTGTGAAGACTCATCATTTATATAGAAACATTGATTTCTTTTCTGCAAAATTAGGCCTTAAATTCGATGGACTGTATTGCATTGTTAGTTTTCTTACTCCTATGCCAGTATTGTTGCAGGACGCAGCAACGAACACTTTCTTAAAAAGCCATGTATCTAATATTAAATTTTTTCTTCAGCCATCGGAAGATCGGCCAGCCCCCGCGCCCTGAAGAGGAGCACTGTCACCACTACGAGAGGGCTCACGCTGTAAGGTAATGTATTCTGGAAGTAAGGTACTGCAAATACTGTTGTTAAAATTTCCTTTTTGTAAGATGATCTGTAAATATATGTATTATTTTTAATTAGCTCCAAAAGGAGTAAACTACAAGCATTAGTTGCTTTTATAGATTAGTGGACAAGAGATATCTACCTCATATAATTTTTGGTGAAGAAACACAAGGGGGCGTCATTAGAAGTTTCGGTAGGTTAGTTTATGCGGACATCTCCACCCTAGTACTTTTTCCTGTGTTTCGTATTCCTTTCCACCCTGTCAGAGCAACTGGAGTTCATGAGCAGAAGGTACGAGGGAGGACCTGCCCACTTCTTCTTCGTCATCTGTTGTTTTCTACTGTTGGCCTCATCCATCAGCTTCGCCTTAACTTTAAAAGCATTTAATTCTGAGTTTCTCGTTTCAGACTCGAGAAACAGAGTTTTCGTAACTCCGGTACTGTACACACATAGTGCTGCTATCTCGTATTTATTTCCACAAACGGTAAAGACTAGCAACGAATCGAACTCGCAAGCAACGCCACACCACCACGTTCCTTCTGCTGGGTAAGCAGTCGTTCTGTTTGCGTCATCCAGTCCTCCATTTTTTATTGGAGAGTGGATAAAAGTGTTCTGGAAAACGGGAGTTATCTTATAATTTGTAATATGCTCTCAAAATAATTCTCAGTTTTATTATTATTGCATGCATTTCATTTCCATCTTTATAACTAATGTTAGGGATTATAAAACGGTAAATACATTTGGAGGGTAAGCAAAGTTGGAAGTTGCGTTTGTAAGTAGAAATTGATTACCATGTAAAAAAAAAATCTCACTTCACGCCACTGCTCTATAGTGAACCGTGACAAACTCTCGTGAACATGTCGTCTGTGAATCGCATAGCTGTTTGAAATTCTATAGAATGTAAGAGAAATGTGCACTTACATTTCTAAAAAAGTAAGCAATTGCGCTAAATCTAGAATGCTTTCAGTCAGTTGTTCAACACAATGAGTAGCAACTCAGAAGTGTCGTTGAAGTTCTGACAGGTATAGTCGATTAACTGAGTACTTTTGAAATAAACATTTGAAAATCAACTGCTCACAAATTTATGCATTTTACAGAATAATACCGAAATCTTTGTGAGATTATTCGTTATGCAAAACGAGGTAGAAAACTTAATACGAACTAAGACGTAGTTATAAATGGAAAGACACACGCTTGAAATTTGGGAAATAAAAGCAGTTATTTGCAAAACGTCAGAATCTGCGTGCAATGAAACAACAAATTTGTAAATACTGTGAGCATGATTTGATATCTGTCATCTGCGAACATTTTTCTTGTGAAAACATTGCCAATCATTAGGTAATTAATGGGTGCGATGTTAATAACCATATCAAGTCAGGCTTACCCTATTTACGAATTTTTTAGTGTAGATTTTTATATGGATAGATGCGTAAACAGAAACCTACATATTGGTTGTTGAAAATAAGGTGAGAAATTTTTTTTATTTATGAAGAAATTAAAAATATTTAAATTAAACCTATCCATGAAACCCAAGTACGGTCAGGACCAGCTTTAACTTGCTATTTGAATTTGGCAAAGCATTTAAAAATATTATAAATGCATTTCGCATAAAAATGTGCACTACGTTTACAAAAATTAATTTGTGTTTAGAATGAAATAATGTCTTAATGGTCTTTATCTGTAAGCAAATATATTACCAATATGCGGCGTGAAAATACAGGCCTTAAAATATTATCATTTGTAGTATTCTTCACACTGCTTTGTATTTAATATTCTTTTTCACATTAAATTGTTAACTTAGCTTCCAAATATATTATTTTCTCGTTGTCACGACATTACTTTCTGCAAACAAATAGGCCTAATTACAATTCCAAATCTTAGATACTCTATCTTCTTTTTACTAACTTCGTTATGTTATAAAATGTACGACCTTTTCTACACCATTTTTTCAATCAAGTCATCTCACATAGCTTTACTTGAAGTTTAGGGCCATACTGTACAGATAAATGTGAAGAAAGTACTTGAAGTAATGCTAGCCGTGTCTTACAGTAGAATCAGAAGTGTATTATTTATATAAAATACCACTAAAAAGGGTTTCTTTTATTTTTGCACACAGCAGAATAAGCTATGACGTGGCCACGTCATATTTTTGCCTCTAACAATCTAACAACTGCACAGTGATGCTCGGACCATGGCAATATTCTTCACACACGGAGCAGTAGAACGCAAAAGTATACAGAAAAAAAGTGACAGAGAGGGAAAGGTTCTTATCAGTATTCTTAAATATGATCGCTTAACCGAGAGCCATATGCGTCGACCTAAGCTAGAGAAACTCAAAATAACTATGTTGAAATCGTGGATATTAATGATTGGCATTTGTCCAGTAAATTTATCACAGGGCTTTCTCCCATTTCAGAAAAGACGTTAGTCCTTTTATCCTCTTACTTATGAGTGTGAATTTAATTTTGTCTAACTTTGCTATATAGAAACTAAAAAACTTAACAATCTATGTTTTGTGTTTCTTGTATATGCGCTTTTTGTTAGTAAAATCGTGTTCTATTAAACTTTGTTTGACAAAATAAAGCTGTTTACTTATGCGTTGAAACTACAAGTCCGTGACAAATTGAGGTACATGAATATGACAAAGCAACTAAGGGTTATTAAAAGACAGATACCCATTTTAACACACTGTACGAATTACGCTAAAGAATTATTAAATATTTAAACACTTCCATTCATTACGATGAAGTTTTATGTCCAACTTAGATTTATTAACAATTTGGTACCCTAAAGTTTTACGATAGTCTGAAATGATAATGGATTTTTCTGAAAAGATCTGAGAGGCACTAGAGCTATCTTTACTGTTACGAACACATCGAAACACTCAAGTGGCTTCCTTTCATTTCCTTCAGTTTCGGCTGCATACATTTTTCGAATGCTTAAACCGTTTGTACAAAATATTACGCACCTACATATTTCACTACTTCATAAATCTCTTAACTTTTTTATTTTCGTGAACAGCGACCTTATAATATTGAAATGTTAATTTAAACACACTAATTAGTTTGAAATAAAACTCTCAAACGAGAAACAGAATTTTGTTTGGAGTACATTTACTACAGTATAGTTAAAAAAAAAAATCTAACCGATGGCATTATTTGACGTTTATTTCCTGTTAGCATACGTCTACTTAGCGTTACTCTGCCAAAGATTATGAGAGGTGTAGACTACGTTACACGTACATTTACTGTAGTCTGGGTGGTTGTAAAACAGCGCAGTTGCCTTTACGACGGAGAAACTAATTTAAAAAGTTGTCACTTCCCTAAGTTATACTCTACCCGTAAGAGACTGCCATAAAGTTAAACCCTCAGGTATGCGCAGGCCATTTCTGCAGGTTACCTCATCTCTAAATGGGAATGGCATCTTCAGATCGATTACCTTGTGCAATATTATGATCTCTTCAATCAGCTTTCATAGAGCGGGTACAAGCATGAACTAAGAAGCACAAAAAAAAATAAAGTGTGCAGTTCGTTTAAATTCAGTAAAAGAGATGTTGAAAGATATGCAAACAGTAAATGCTCTTATACGCAAAGTTTTATATCAGGTGATGAGTATGGTGTGTTGTTGCGGAATGTATGTTGATAAGTTGGCGATCTCGACTACAGCCACGGTAAAAAAGAAGGCGTATTCAGAACTATTGTAGGCTAATGATCTGTAGGCTACTTATAAGCTATAAAAACTTATTTTTCCTATTTTTTTTTTTTTTTCATTTTTCATTTCTATCATGTTAAAGAATGTAGTTATATACTTACCAACATATCTGTTACTTACTGCAAAGATTTTTAAAAAGTATGAAAGCATTTAATTTTTCATAAATGAATTAAAATTATCTTGGAGTCCACTTAAAATGAATAATTTTGCGAAACCATTACTAATGTTTGGAGAGAATAGGGACAAGAAAAGTAGTTATAATTTAGAGGAACCTGTTCATAAGTACCTCATTGTTTTAGTACCATTTATATAAACATAGTAGAGCACATCACCGGAAAAACGCGCTAAAACAGTGGAGAATTGCATGTGACGACACCTGCATACGTTTTCCGCCGTGCATCAGCGGGCTTCATGCAGAATTGAGGAACGTTGTCAGTGAATAATGAATATTCCCAGGGTGTGTGACATGGCAGCAGAACGGTGCAGTAAAGCATCTCAAGGACCTGTCGACTTGAAATGTGTCTGGTAATTGGTGAAGGCTCCCACCCTCTTGGACCTTGCAGAGGTCATCTACAGCGCTCCTCACACCGAAGGAGCCTGCGTTACGGCTGAGCGCTTAGACACGTAATTGCCCGTTAGAGCAGGCGCGGCAGGGACTGGCGAAGGCGGAAAATTCGTGGGAAATGGAGAAGGGATGAAAGGGAAACAGCGAAGAGAGAAAGTGCCCCGAGGCACGTCGAAGATCAGAGAGTCGGGAGCCAGCGAGTGTGCCGTGCAGCGGCATAATACACGTGTCGAAACTTAGGTCCGCCTCCCGTGTCTTGAAGCAGCCTCGGCTCCTGCAAGATACGGAATTATTCTCGGCAGATGCACTGGACCAGGGGCGGCTCTAAGGAAGGGGGCTGGAGCCCCTCCTCCCCCTCCCTGGGAGCTTGTTTTTACACTGGGTAAAATACGCTTACTCTTGAAACCCTGGGTATTGTTAATAACGCAGTATTAATACATACACTTAGCATTGTTATAGGAAATTAAAAGTTTTATCAAATATATACTTACATTTATATTAAAGACCATTAACAGTTACTTACATTTCCTGAAGTCCTGCTAAAGTTCTACTTCCGGGATATTACTCCGCCTCATGCAAACAAAGCTAATCCGAGTCCTGGAAACTACACCAAAGGGACAACGCACCACTCCCGTGTGTACTCAGCGTATTGTATTTTGCGTGAGAACTATCTGTTTTATTTGTAAATAAAATATAAATAAAATTCTATTTAAACAAGAATAAAGCACTTTCATGTATGTTATGTACAAAACGCTTCTGATACATAACATAATTATAACAAAATCGAACACGTTTTGCACGAGGTGGTTTATCAAAGGTTTGATTCAAAAAGTGTGAATAGACCACGAATAGACTACCGTATTAAAAATGAATGCTTACTGACAGTCACGTGATTTGAACATAGCGCACAGTGTACTTTCCTTCAACTAGTCCACTCATTACTGCGTATCTAGATCCACCACTGCGTTCGACAAAGTTTCCAATCAGATTCGTGGAAGTCTGCGATCATTAAAGTTTTCCGATCTCACATTGATTATCACGTTACATCTTGACGCTGGCAGATCTATGTTCTAAAAATACCTAAAGCCTAGAAGAAAATATATTTGAGTGCAAAAAAATAAGAGATATATATATAGATCAATTCGCCAAAATTTCTAACAGTAGATAGTAACAGTAGATTCGGGAACAGGAGATGTGGATCTGTGGAGCCATTCGCTGGCTTGGATGTCACGGCAGCCGTTTGCTAACCCCCGTGCGCAATATTTCCTGCTCTTTCAATTAGGTCAGTCATCCACAATGTTGGATATGGGTGACCTTGACCTGCATGGAACTTTGAACGAGACTTGGTTAACAATAAAATTTAGAAATCGTAAAAAAGTGTAAGAAATTTGTCAAAAATTGCATTATCGAGCCCAACCACAACATTAGAGATCAATGACATTACATTTGACCCCAGGTGGAGATAAACTCGAAAATCAAGAAAAAATTCGCAAGAAAAGTACAAAGTGGGGAAAATTCATTATCGAACCGAATATCACATTGGATGTGGATGATCTTGACCTTGATCCCAGGAACCTTATAGTGGAAAAAAAATCCCGAATAATCTTTAAAACTCTTATGTTAATTTTAGAAATGAAAATTTCAGTGTAATTGTGGAAATGCGATATTTAATCAGATAATTAATAATTGAAACATTAAGAACGTTTTGGAACTAAATTAAAAAAAATTTTTTTTTTTAAATGAGCATGTACGAGGTCTATGGCTCGGTTCTCGTAAAGATGGCAAACTACACATAGTCCCAGTATTGCGACCAGCACACAACTGATGCCTTCCACTATGTTTCATTGGTTAATTAGTCAAACATGCCTCAACCAATTACCCCCACCCCCGAATATTCTTTGGATTTAAATACACTTAACCTTCTAAACACTTCTCTTCTCTCTCACAATTTATCAATTACAGCTCAACCAACCCCACTACCGCCAGTCAGTGATAGTTATATAATTATGATGTCCAACTGCCCTTTCGTGACTGGCTGTAGATGATGTGACATCTCGACCTCTGCAGATAAAGAATGTGGCCAATGTTGCTTCAAATCACAGTTCTTCGACTGATGCTAGAGATGAAATACTGCTCTCTCATTAGTGGATTTTTTTTTTTTTTTTTTTTTTACTGCTAAGTTGGCTAATTTTTGGCACTCTGTTACTGCAGGTGGCGGAGTATTATCGTTCGTGCTTGAAACTACACATATATTTACCCATTGAAGTAAACCATCTGCTCAAATATTAAGTACATGTTCCGAGAAGTGAGATATTAGATTGCAGAGATCAAGATGAAGCATTTGTTATGGTATTCCTACAAGCATTCCAACATCTTCTTTGGTATTTTATAAGCATTAGTATTGTTAGCCACCATTTTCGAATCATTATTAATAGAGCCACCAAACTCAGGTTATCTGTAACACTTCTAATGCAGACATATCGTAATAGGAGAGAAGTGGTGTTAAGTACAGGTGTCATGACATATTGTAAGAAAATTTATTCAAATTACCAACAAACGTAACTTAGTATTACCAATTCACTTCGGTGAAAATTTTTCAATATCTTTGCTACCAACCAAAGTCACTACGATCAGTATCACATTTTCCCAAATACACAAAACATACCAAAATAATAACTGCCCATACAAACAGACTAAACAATCCATTCCAACTGGTAATCAAGGCCGAACCATATCAACTGACAAGCCTGACCGATTGGCAAGGCCAGTGGAAACAACCAGCCAATCATATCAAGGAACCATACCAGCCAGCAATATAAACCATCCATAGCAGCCGATCATATGATTGGACGATAACAGCCAACCATAAAACACGCCATACTAGTCAACCATGTAAACCAACCATGACAGCCAATTGTACAAACTTGCTATACCCAGCAACCATACTAACCTGCCATATAAACCAACCATACAGGCCAGCAATACGTGGAAAATATACAAACCAATACTACCAGCCAGCAATAACAGCACACCATACGAAATAACCATACCAGCCGACCAGACCAACTGACCATAAACGTAGACCACCAAGACCGCCTATAGAATCGACCACCAAGACGAACCAAAACACCTCAAAATGAAACCTCTAAAAGAAACTTTTAAAAGAAACCTAAAAACCAGACATCTAAATTAAATCACAAAATTAACCGTAATATGATATCTAAAAAAGAAACCAAAAGAAACCCCGAAAAGAAACCATAAAACCAATCCTCAAAACGAAATCTAAAAAATCACAAAAATAATTCTTAAAACAAAACCTCGGAAATAAACATCGAAAAGAAACCTCAATACAATACCTCAAAATCAAACACCAAAATAAAAGCTCAAAAGTCAATCTCAAAAAGAAATTTGAAAGTGAAACCTCAAAAATATCTCAGTCAATAATAAATGGACATAATGATTTATATTAAATCATTTCTTCCCTCGTGCAATGGCGCACGAAAATTAAACAAAACCCAAATCTTACTGTCGATTGTATACATTAAGTCTTTCACAAGAGCAACAGGATAACGTTCAATAAATGTAACATACAGTTATGTAAATATAAGCTATTTTTCTTTTTTGATTGCAGTTCATGAACAGTACTTACTGGTCTTATTTAATGTAATCCATATTCTTCGGTTCACTGATGATTGAAGATATCTCCGAATGTACGGGAAATCTCCACTATTTTGCAAAGCGGTCAAAAGTCTGAGTCTACAAACAAGTTTATTTGGGTATTCAAGACATATGTAGCCAATGTTTTTGTCATCTTCTGCTTTCTTCACACCACCTTTCGCAGGAAACTCGTTGGAGAGATTCGTGAGAACGTTGGGAAAATCCCCCTTATATTCGTCGCTTCATTATCAACACTCTCTTCAAATTCGTCATTCTTCGTCAGCATTGTCATAACTGAATTCCCTGTCCCTGTTCTTAGCAGTTTGGGATTGGTGTTGACGGTATTAGTCGTCACAGCTACTAGTGCTACATTATATTTTTGATGTTGGGTATTTTTCCCGAACGTACTGTATCGCCTTCTGTCTGTCGTTGTACAGTCAGAGTTATCATAGTCTACTATGATCATAGTATGCAGCGTATTAGCAGGAGGTAAAGACATTAACACATGCTGCTTCTCGGTAGGACAACAAACACTTTACTTGCAGACCTTGATGCGTCTGTTTAAGTTATCACTTCCAGTGAACTGCCTATAAGAGATACCACAGAGCAATACCACTCGGGCCCAACGGTGGCTGAGCGGTAGCCTGGTCACCTCCGACCAAGGTGAACCGGGTTCTATCCCCGCTGTTAAGAGCCGCTTAAACATCTTCACTCACTCACGAATTGCATCACACACGAGATGTGATCTACAAACATTCGCGCTTCTTATGTCGACAGACGGTATTGCCGTAGGCATGAACCTTGTCGCAGTATCGGCACCGTCAATTATCTGATTAATAAGTTGCTTCTCTTGGCTCCATATTCATAGCAGTCTGTACGCATCAATTATCCTCAATGCAAGGAAGGAGAGTTCTAAATCAATGTTTACATTTAAAATCTATGAATATGCTACTGCTGCCTATATAATCCCTATATATCCATCTAGTCTGGAGTTTCAAATTTGCATCATAAATATTTTTACCCTCCAAATGTTAAGGCAAATTAGGTATAGTGTGTTATGATTATCTCATGATTTTAACAACACACTGCTTATTTATTTACACTCTCTGTGAATCGAGAAAAGAACTTATCTCCTAACACCCTCGCACAATTAGTTCCCCGTTTCACAGTAATCACATACGTTCCAACACGTAATATTGTTCTAGCAAGTTTCTTTTCCTTCAATTGTCAAGCGCATATATGTTATCTATATGTAGAAAATTAATATTATTTTTAATTTATCCTACACATAATTGTAACTATGTTTATTCCTATTCGATAGTGCTGTGTTTATACTTATATATCTAAAAATATTATCGGGTGCCCATGCCCGTTGAAACAGTCTACATGGGTAGTCTCTCAGTGTTCCGATAACTATTCTGAGATAATTAGTTTTCTAAACTCCTTATAAATAACGATGCCCACTGCACGATTCGTCCCCTTAAAGAACGAAGGCAAAGAAACTTGCTAGAACAATATTGGATGTGTTGGAATATAGGGAGACAGGGCCTGGTTGTAACAATTGTTACACGTCAATTTTCCTTCCAATTTTGCTAAGTGATAGGATGTTGTCTCGACGATATACAAAAATGTGAAGTTTTCTTGCAGCTTAGGAAAAATCAGCATCGTTCTATGGAACATGTGCGAGTTAGAAAATTACAATTTTTTCAAAATTTGCAAAATGACTTTTTATCCCGCCCACCCAGAATCTTTTAATACAAGAGAATTCATTAATAATTCAAATACAATACCTTAAGTTATTGTGAAACATGAAAGTGTTTTATTAAGTCAAACACCTTGATTAAAAATATTTATGACAAGTTTAATTACATATACACGTATAATCTCTTGTAGATAATTTGAATTCGAGATTTCGGTGTGAATGGATGAATTGTTTTATTGTAATGAAATAGTGACAAAAACTAGATATAATGTTTCAAGCAAACTAAAAGACTTCACGTACACTTTCCATACAATAAATTGACAATAACTGCTCATAAATGTATTCAAGGGAATTTATAAACGTATGAAGTAGTTATGAGAACAGAAATGGTAAAAATCACTTTAAACCTTATAAGAAATTATAACTAAAACTGCCCAAAAGTCTTTATTTAAGAATTTTAATATTTTTACTGTATACAACATGAAACACGAAACATCGAAAACAATAATGTTACATGGACGCCTAAGGGGTGTATCTGTGTTCCTGAGGAATGGAGGTCTTAATAATAATAAAAGAACTAAATTTGGTTTTTAATTTATTCACGCAGCTATTATTTACAGTATTAAATTATCTGTCTCCACTATTGCCGTATTTATTTCACAGTGAGCGCAATATTAATGTATATTGCAACTCTAATTAACATTCTCCTTTGTCTCTCTGTTTGGTTATTGTCGATTAACTCATACTCATCATTAACACACGTTCAGTCTATCTGTTGCCATCATTTTCAAAGTATTTAACTCGCACATCCAGTCCAATAGTCCAGCGTGCCGTCGCACACTTCACTGATCTGATGTTCGTAGTCGTAGATTATCCTCCTGCTGGACACTTCTCTGGCCGCGGGCTTCTCTCCTTGCTACACTTCTATCGCTGAAACTCATCCATTCAACAACAACTCCAGACCCGGGGCCCGGTGCGCATTCTTCAGATAAACACAGAAACCTGCTCGCTTGTCATTCAAAACATTGCAAATTACTTCCCGCCTCGCTATCATATCAGTCCTATGCCCTTCTCCTCTGTCTGCTTGCGCTGGGCGGGCCAAGGTCAGCGGCGCAGACCAGTGAAGTGTACCAATAGTAGCAGGCGTTCACGGGTTCTACCCCACTTTTGATTTATCGGATTATCGATTTGATGTCAAATTGATTGACCCAATTAATATGGTAATTATTCCGTAACTAAGCCAATCAAAAAATTTTGACCATCGTTAACCCGCTAATCTTAATCCGATAAAATTAATTGGATAAAATTTGATTGAAGAATTTTGGAAAAAAATTAATTTCTTTTATATTATTTAAAATATTTTTGTGTGACTCTGTGTATTTGGTATGTGTGATAAAGGTCCTTTATTTTTTTTGTTGGAGAGCAGCAGCGTCTATGTTCACCCTCGGATGTCTGGCATTGTACCGAGATGTGATGTGTTGGTGAAGGGGTATATATGTATTATGTAATATTTAATAATGGTATTGAGGAGGGGGCATAGGAGTCCCTAATCTTTCGCCGTCTGGCAGGCGACTGAATGAAGGGAAAGAAAGCAGCACCAAGCCACGTGCAGCATGGCCAGCGTCAGAATGTCGACTGAGGTTATGCGAAACGGCGGAGTTCGGAAATGCTTATTTGGAAATAACGAAGTAAAGCATTTTATTGAAAATAAATTAGACGCAAATGATACGATTTACACTGAAATCCACAACGGCAGTTTACTAACCCGTCCTGTATGCTATGAATATAATTTATGACAAACAATAGACTCTCGTACGCAACGAGTCTAATACGTGAAATATTCACTCCTCAACAAACAGAAGATATTTAATTAATTAAACACAAGAGAACATAAAGGAATTATGCCAAGTCCAGATGAATTACAGCCAACAGAGCCTATTTCCACGTAAAAATTAAAACTCAATTACCACCCCAGCAATCGTGGTGTTATAAAGAAAGCAAACAAGGAACGTCTTAATAGAATTATATCTACAACGAAGGCAAAAAGCTATCGTATTTCCCTACCAATCTAAGTGTTATAAATTATTGAGTTAGTAAAAGTGCACACATTCAAAATAGGTAAACTTACTAACGAACTGATTGACTATATAAAGTCCTACAACACAAGAAAGACGTATTCTACAATGAAGTAATTAACAAAGGTGAGTTATGAAAAATTCAAAAGTCCAAATTGAAAGTCACAACGCAATGAAAATTATTTATCCCTGCTTATTAATGGAGCACAAATTCAAAACACTAGTTTATATTTCCAATGGAAGCTTATCACATTAGCGTTCTAGATACGTACCTTACAATGTAATGACTTAACTATCGCAGATAATTTAATACAGAATGCTCTACCACTAAACACAACTACACGGAACGTTGGAATTGAAATATTAACCACAAACAAAGCCATATTAGCTATAAAATCAATCATGCTAATAAGCACGTAAAACAATCAACTTATGCAATTTCCACACATTCCCTAGAAAAAATATATTTTTAAAATAATTAACTCACTCGTATCACAAACGACGTATCCACAAACATAGTTTACCACTCCATATATTTTTCCCTTGCGTCAAAAGACGTATTAAAAATAATTTTAACACAATATCCGCCGAAGTCTTGCGAGGCCAGCTTTGGAATTCACACGCAGATTACCCCAAAAAATCGCATATAATTTGTGAGAAATGTACAATTACTAGCCGAACAGCTCGAATGAAAAATCGCATGCATTATTAAAAAAATATAAATGCACGTATATGTTCAATGTCGTTACGGAATGGCACTTCTTGCCGTATTCCAATAATTAAATTATTAACTCACAACCGCATTCCTTGTATATATAAATTAATGACGCACAAATGTAGTTTATCGGTCTGAATAAGTTTCCTTAGCATGAGAAAAGTATTTAAAATAAATTTAACACAACTTCTGTCGAAAGCCTAACGCACTGAAAGCTTAGCAAGGCTCGCGGGGTATATTGAACACTTTATCCAATCGTAGATTAATTTTAAAAACGGAATTCACACACACACGTTTTACGATATCAGACATTTTATAAAAAGTTACTAAGCTATCGCATTTAATGTAACGAAGGGTAGGAGCGAGAATCCATGCGTACAGAGTGAGGTTTGTGGAGAAACTAGCATGGCTTCGCTAGGGTGCAGACGAGAGGGCGGACGGGCGGGCTTGGAAGATCCCGCTAGTCATTCCCCTCCTTCTGCCCACCTCAACCTTCTTCTTTGTTCGCCCGAACCAAGACGCTACGGGAGGAGCATTGAACCCTTGTCCTTTGCTACGAGGACCATTGCAAAAACTTCGCAGCCCCAGAGTCTCGCCGATTTTTTAACGCTTCCTCCTAGTAAATATAATTTGACAATTCCAACTGAAAAGAATAATTTCCTCAAGACTAAGAATTAAGTCCCAAATGCTTTTAATCTACAAAGTTCCACGAAATTATATCCCGTTTCCAAGAAAGTAATTCCAATATTTATTTTTAATCTGCAAAATTATATCCCGTTTCCAGGAAATGTATCGTTACAAGTAAAGAAATATAATAAACCACATCCCAAATAGCTATAAGCTGTAGATTTACGGGAAATACATTGGCAAACTTAACAACTACTTTTGATAAAATATTACAAGATCCGCTGCTCACACAAATTTGCCTCCCAAGACCCTGCTGCCCAGACATGCACGTTATGTTTTAAGTGTATATTAGCTACTTGAAATGTTTAATTACTGTAACATTTAAAAGTAATATTCAAAAACTGTTTTCCAACTGGCAAAGAGTGCTGCTATATGTAGTTGTCACACGATTGAAACGTTAAAGTCGAATTTTGTTACATAAGTCGTATTTATTTGCCAAGCACTAAAACGTTAAACAAACATGCATACAATTTTGTTAGACTATTAAAAATTATTTTACAGTCGAGAAAATATAATACATTTTCACGTAGATTTATCTACAAGCCCAAGTTTTAGAATACAAGTTTTATGTAGGTACATGAAAATAAAGTATGATTTTATTCCATCCATGATTTTTGGATTCGCCATCGTATATATCATAAACTTATATACTTACACAAACATAAAGCTATCTTATTTAAAAATACTATGTTTTAGCAAAATATTATTAAAGAAATACATCATATTACGTTTATAGCCTGAAATTAGCTCTATCGGAGTTGTAATAAAGCAAATTTAACGATATTTCAACAAAAATTTGTAAAAGTCCTTATTTTAAGCTAAATCCAAGGAAAATAGTGGCCATTTTGGATTCGAATACTACATAAGCATGAATTTAATAAAAAATTTTTTAGTTTCAAGTCAGCAGTTGTCGAGGTTACATTGTGTCGGGAGTGCATCACTGCGAGGCTTTGCATTACATCACTGAGACGTGCAACAGGCTTCAAGGACATCGAGACATACAACAAGCTTTACCGAAATGTTCATCTGTAAAACCAGGTAATATTCATGAAGGACACTGCTGTGAGTATTGCGATCGAGAAAGCATGAATGTTTTCAACACAATATTAGCTTATGGGCGAAGCAAAACAACCCTGGGCATTCCTTCGCAATTATGGCTACTTCCGAAAGTATTTATAATTACATTCGCATCACATGAGATTCAACATGTGTACCCGTTTCTCCCAGAGGAGTTAAGGGCAGACAATGATCTCGTTAGTTATTTGCCCTCTAATTAAAACTGTACATATGCTACACCTACGTTATTTAACGATCCGAGCATACCTTATTTGAGAAGGGATTGTGCTAAGCGAATTTGGCAACAGATAATGGCACTTGCCAGTAATAATCGTCCCGAATTACCAATGGACGATTCTGGGATTTATAAAGTTGATTCTGAAGCGACAACGGATATCCTATGAGCAAATTCTGATATCATAGCACAAATAAATGTTATGTCTTAAGTACTTTCAATTCTAATGTAGCCTTGATTGAAACAGTCTAACCATGATTTGTTACATGCAAGGTTTTGAAAACCATTACGATAAGTCCTTTATTGTAAAAGAAGTGGCTATATTATGTGCAAATAATGATAATGACACAAAAGTATTAAGCTTTAAATCTCCAGAGCCATGGTATGTGCTAAACCTGGAAGTGAAAATGATGTTTCGCCATCAAACATACGAAGTACATGATTTGAAATGGGATTCGAGTGTTTTAGAATATGAAGACAGATTCTAGCACTCCTCGAAGAATATCCCACATATGTACTCGGAAAGACACAAAAGAAACTTATGAAAACATTAGCTAATGGAGAAGTTATAAACATCAGAAGTTATTGCGAGTGTCCAAGCATCAAATCACTTGTAGAACATTATAATACTCATCCATGTACGAAAAAAATGTTTGGTTCACAGTGTAAAAGTGAAGCATTAAGGGAATATATGTACCAACATCTCTGGTATGTTTAACAAGACCCGTTTGTTACAACTTATAATGAGAAAAAAGCTATAAATACAGGAACATTTACAATTCTTACGTCAGTTTATGCACGTCATTGAAATGGAAAGGTTCAACCCAGCAAGCTGTTATGAAAGCATATCATGTGGTTACAGGAAAGTGTGGTTCCAGCCTAACTTCAATACACCATACCAAATACAGCTCTGCAATAAGGAAGACATTTGGGGTTTTTCCCAAACTAGTGCAGAATATACGTACAAAGAACAGAGTTTGGCGATGAAGACTGATCCTGCATTCAACATGCGACCAGATACGGAACTGCCAAGTACTTCAAACGAACTGCAGTTTAATGTTTGATGTGAAGAAATTTCGGAGTATCCAGGATGTAAACAAATAAAATATAAATTAACTGGGGAATTTTACGACAGTCCTACATTGTGTTGTAATAATAAGCAAAACACCAGTCAAATTCCCGGAAGTAATCTATGCCTACTCTCGCCTTGTGGAATGTCGAACTGCAAAGTACGGCTAGGCTACACTTGTGCCTTCAAATTCTATTTATAGGAGTTGTCACTGGGAAAATATTTAACTTCTAAATTGCATTTTTTTTAAATACTCAGTGATGCACTCCCAACTAAATATTGGAACATTTGAAAGTATATTAAGGAAAAGCCATACACCGGAACATAAGTTACAATGTAGAGTTTCAACCCACCACTTCAATAAGCAAGTATTACTCCGGGATATAGGAGAGTGTGGTTTCGAGAAGAAGATAGTCCACTATAGATTAGATGTGTAACGGAGAAGAGCATTGGCATTTCTTGTTATTTGGCCGACATATACTTTAAACATTTTCGACATTTGTTATGGGCAAAGATTTTGTTCATTTATTGATTTGTGTCCTGACAATAAGTTGCCTTGCAGTGAGAACATTTTATCATTTGAAGCTGTAGCTGAAAACATCATGAAATGCACATCATGCAATAAATTGAATACATGATGCAAAGGAATGTTGTTATTCTATTCCTACAGTGTGGAGCTGGAGCGAGCAATGTCACAACATAGAACATTTTACATGCATAGGCAACCAGGAATTAACTACTCCTGTGATATGTGGGCATGGAAATTTTTCAAAGTAAGAACATTTATTTAATCAATGAGGAAACAGTGATGTCACAACATCTATATAAAGAAAACCATAATGCAATAAAACTGTCAGTCATGGTTAGTGTGTTCAAGCCTACAGACATTTACAAGGTCCTGCAAATAGGATACAGAAGAGTGTTCTTTGAACATTTGGACGGAGTGTTACAAGTTCAAGTGTGTAACAATATCGAACATTGGTGCTACACATTCGATGCCAGCCTTGGCACTCTATTTTTTGAAGGCTTAGCATGCAACGATTGTGCTGGGAGGTATTTCCGCCCCGACAGTGAAGTACAATAGAAGACCTGATAGCTAGTCTTAACAAAGAGTTGGAAGTGGAACGATCAACTGAGTAATCGCCTATCAACTCATCAGACCTCATCTTGGAGCCACTATCTGCTGCAAGGGAACATGTGACAGAGATATCCACAACTTTATTTTCGAAAAAGGAAGTTTAACTTTTCTGTCTATGTACAACATTTATGCATGTGAAGTAGCTAATTCAGAATAATGTTCACGCCGATTTGCTAGTATATGTTTATTAAAAATGGTTGGTATTCTGTAACTTATGGTTTTGCATATTCACATGTTAGTTATAAGGAAATGTGAGTCAGATATTCATTTTAAATGAGCATACGTTCAGAATTATATGTTAACACATAGTAAATCATGTATTTCTGAATCTAGTTTAACGAAATGCTTTAGTTCCAAATGTTTTGTTAATCAATGTAGACTGTACAGGATAGAGAAAAATGCAGGTGTAAGGCTGACCATATTGTAACAACATTTTGCGAGGAAGAACAGTGTTTGAAACATCTTATCCATATAGCAGATAATAATAAACCATTTCAGTATTTCGAGGAATGTGATAAAAGTATACATATGTTTGTTCATTATCACAAAGAGTTAGGTTATACATTGCATACTGGGTGTGTTTCATGAAAGTGTTATGTACATTGTGCTGTAAAATTAGCAAAACTAAAGTTTAATCCACAATCACCATTTAATTTAAAACCACGGAGAGGTTTTCCAATCTAATATATAAATTGTTATTTTATATTTATTCTGAGTCGAGTATGGGATCTCGTGCACTCAACATGTTTTTTCATCCGGGAAACCATTACATTAGCATCAAAAAAGGCAAGTCTCATGTCTCGTATACTTTATGGTGTAACTGTTTATTGCATGAGTTTATGGAGACCTGCAATGGAGTGTTCCATTTTAATGTGATATATTTTCCACTAGGGTACAAATAAAGACATGGATTGATTCAATGTAGTGATACTACAAATTGTCCTGTGTTTTTAATGACTGCAATTTGTCTCTTCCCTCTAGCATTGAAGCCATCTACTCACACTATGTTGAAACATATCCAGATTTAGTTGAATATATTGTTTAACATTCAAATGAAGGTTAAGATGTTTGCATCCAAATTGACAGATATAAAGGACATAAGAAATGTCCCCTCCTTGAAAGAAGACTTCAAGAGAAGGGCCTAGATCTAATATTATGAAAGTGTATGAAAATATTGTTTGCCAATGTTGCAAATAGCTTATAATTTATTTTAAAATAGTTGGTACCTTTGTTTGTGAAACATCCTGTACTAATGTTTTGGAACAACCTGTGTTAAAAATGATATGGTATGACTGTTTTTGTACCATCCTATACTTATTTGTGCTTTGATTTTTTGAAACAGCTTGTGTAACTTGTGTTTGCTTCTTTTTTAAAAAAATATGTATATTTTGAAACATCCTCATACATGCAACATTTGTCAATAAACATGTTTTTAAAAATGAATTTATTTGTATGTTTATTGAGCAAATCTCTTCACAAACTGTGAAATGCATTTGTATTCCTAAGAAAGGAAAAATATTACCTTGGTTAATAAAATGTCTCAACACTAATGTTGCAATGAGTTAAAAAGTCTTTGGTTTCTATCAAGACAAACTATGTTCTTAGAAATGAAAAAGGCAGAAGAAAAATTTAATAACAAACATACCTATTCGTTTGTCAAATTGCTAGTTAAAAACCAGTTGAGAGACTATCCAGAAAATATGTCTGTCGAAAAATGTATTATTTTACAATGATAATTTTAAAATCCACACAATCATACAAAAATAGTTCATTCATGTTGCCGACCTCCATAGCATAGTTGGATTATGCTATAGTTTGGAGGTTCTGGGTTCGAATCCCGTGTAAGGCATGGAAGATTTTAACCTAGTTTGTAAGTCATTAACCTTATAAACCATCAAACCTAATAGACGTTACACTATCGCATATGTATGCAATGTTTGCTACGTAAATATTTCAATTGATATTCGAAATAGTAATTGGTTTGTAAAAATGTTACAAAGTGTTTAGCAAACCTTTCTTATCGTAGTAATCTAAACACTTGTAATGCAATACCTTCTGGGTAAAATAAACTCAATTTGCAATAGAAATGTGTTCATTGTTTACGAAATTGCTCAATAAACACATAATTCAAATTAAATCTAATTGCTATTAACAAAGAAATTTGCATATTTCACATTACATTACCAATTCTACAAATTGTGCTCCGTAAAATCCAGAAACGTGTCCGAGTATGAAATAAGCCTTTTAATTCCGTAACTTTGTTTTAAATTTTGTTAAATTCTAAAGGCAAACATTTCAGATATGTTATTTCTTCTATATAAATACATTTAAATACAATTTCAGTGGATTAGCGCTATATAAATTATATGACAAGGGAGGGTGCCAGACATATATATGGGGGTCATTACCTGACCTCGCCATTTGCAAATCAACCACCTTGGAGTGAGGACCTTCTTTAATGTGCATGTGTCTACCATCTGCTTTGTGATCAGGTTTCTGGGATTGTCGAACGCCCGCTCCCACCGTCCGCCTCCGCAACTGCTGGCAGGTGCTCTACAGCTGTTTGGGGGGTAGCACTTCGCCCACATTTGGTGACTTGTCGCCTGCTTGCTCCATTGCTTGGGGGTTCGCCAACCCACCGCCTACAGCTGGGGGAGAGTCCGCCGCCCAGCCTATGTCGGAGTAAGTAATCACCCATTCTTGCTGCAGTTCCACACAGACATTGTGTTTCGCCTAGCTGGAACGGGTACCTGCTTCACTCAGGAAACCAGGTGCACTGAGCGCAGGCCTCCAGACTCCCACCCGCTCAGCACGCAACTGATCAACACTTTCTTCGACTACCACCTCTGGTAGTAAACTTTATGTCAGTAAATAGGGTTAACATTAAGGGATTTTTAAATTCGCATTGCACTTAATTGTTGTGAACCGTTAATTATTTGTTTTTAATGGTACGGTAGTCAAGAGTTTTAAACGAAAAGTGTTTGATAAATGAAATTTTGCATTGGTATTAAACATTTCTGATTAAATTATATTTCTTTATCATAACATTAGTTTTAGTTATTGCTAACTGTGTTTATGTAAGATTTTATGTTTTTGGGCAGGTGTATGAATGTGTGTGATTTATGGAGCAGAGAAAAAAATTTGGGATTTATGCCATTTATGTCTAACATAGTTGGAAGTGGAATACACTTGCCTTGCTCTCTGCTCAGAATGGTGTGTGTTTGGTGATGGGTGTAGCTATGATGTCTGAGGGGATAGGTTGGTATTTACTTAGTTAGTTGTAATTATTTTTAAAAATGTTCTTTTTTTCATAATGTGTTGGGTGTATGACAGTTTTGTGAAAATGTTGGAGCAGAGATATAAATTTGGGAACTATGTAATTTATGTCTAACATAATTGGAAGTGTAATTACACTTGCCCTGCTCTCTGCACAGAATGGTGTGTGTTTGATGATGGATGTAGCTATGATGTCTGAGGTGGTGGGGTGGTGTTTACTTAGTTAGTTGTAATTAGTTTTTAAATTTCACTTTTTTCAAAATGTGTTGGGTGGGTGTATGACTGTTTTGTGAAAATGATTGAGCAGAGAGCAGTGCAAGTGTGTTCCTCTTTCAATTATGATAGAGATAAATGGCACAGTTCCCAAAAAAATTTCTCTGCTTCAACATTCTTCCTTTATTCATTTTATTATCTCCTGATAATTATATTCAAGTTATTTTAATTTTACATAGTCACAAAATATTCATAATAACATTATATTACTTTTCTAATTCCAAGACATGTAACTAAATAAAAAAACTACAATGAAGAATGCATAAGAATGAACAAATTAATATTGCTTGGACCGTGATAAATAAGAAAAATATAATTGGTTAATATTAATAAATTAAAAAATTATATATATATAATAGTTGAGATTCTGAAAACAAGTTCCTTCCTAGATCTGAATAAATAATTTCAATAATTAAAAAAAATCCCTACTGTTATGTAATTAGTTACAATGTTAAAGAATTACAAAAAATAAATAAAAACGAAGGTAAGAATTTTTGCTCATCAGCCGATTTCATAGAAAATTTATTAAAACAGCCTTATAATAACTATTCATGCAACAACAGTGTACTACTGAAGATAGTATCGAACTACTACAGAGGGATGGACTATTTATGGTCTCTAATAAACAAGAAAAAAAGTGTGCCAACCAATCAGTGTGAAAACCAGTCCTGGACCCGCTATGTGATTAATGTGAAACAGGACCTACCTCTGTGAGTGAGTAGTGTGCTTTATGTGACCCAGGGACAATAGGTCTTGGGGGCATGGTGTGCCAAGTTTTTGCAATTACAAGCAGTCATACTCTGTCGATCCTGCCTGCGCTCGAACCTTCAATCCACGTACTTACAGGCAGTGTCCATCCAGCAGCCCATCAGTTCCACTGTGATAACTACAATGATGTGTGTTTACCCATAGTAATAACCTATTGCAAGTCTCGAATTCAGGTTCTTACATACAGCTACTTGCACAATTGCATTCGCTCTTCAGTCGACCACTAGAGTGCAGGAAACAAAAATAGTTATAAACAAAATAGCTGTGTATGTGTGTTATATATTTATTTTCGCACATGACCTTACTCATCATCACAAATACTTGCAGCCTGCCAATCATAGGAACCAAGCAGGTCACATGCACTGTGTCAACCCAAGTCACAACACTTACCATACTGATGCATAAGAACAGAAAAGGACAATGTAAAAATACTGTTACTGTGATTCTTTACAATACCTGTGTTTTACCACTCCGGACATGTAATGACATGCATACCAGCAGTTCATACGACGTACTCAGTGAGCACATGTGTTCCTAGCAGGCATGAACACTTCACAACTGTTGCCCTTCCCAGATAATGTGGAATGAAGAAAAGTACCAGCATTTAGGTTTCGTGGTAAGTGTTCTTATCACTATAGGACACACTACAGACTGTATTTAAATAAGTAAACAATAGAATTCATTCATATATACACTTTATTTAACATGTTGTTATACCCAGCAACCACTGTATCCTCTCTCTTACAGCACTAGTACAAGTTAATTAATATATAAAGACATAGAAAACAGATACGATATATATTATATATATGGGACATACACAAACATTGAAAAAGATGTGAAGAATTCATTTCAACTGCCTAAATGTTCATTATTTTACTAAACCTTTTTATAGATTACCAATGTCTTTCCTCACTACTACTGTATTACCAGCATAAATATTACTTCATAAAAAAAAAAACAAATTATATCTCTCACATACACTGTTGAAAATACTAACATGTTCGACAATAAAAATCGAAGAGACGCATTAGGAGCACTTCAACTATACTACTAATACTATTACATAACACACACATCAAAAACAAAATTATGTCTCCCTATCTCTCTCAGCTGCCGGCAACACTTACATGTTCGATAGTATTGATTAAAAAAGCTGTCGAAGTAGTACATTACGCTCTTAATATGTGAAGAGTCATAGGTCCGGCAGTGTTGGAGGTGCAGGCTGCAGACGATGGGAGATAATCATCTGGGTAGCTGAATATCTGGTGATAGGGGCCGTATGGGTAGCTTGCATACCTGGTGTTGATGGCATCGGGGGAGGCGTCCACTTTCACCAGACGTGTAAGTCTCGGCCACTCTACAGTTACAGCCAATCTCTTATGCTTTGGGGGTGGCTGGCTGGTGATATTGTCCAGCAAGTCCCCCAACTCTGCCATCACCTTCTGGGAGTCGCTCACCTCCAACCCTTTATGCTTCGGCTGGCTGGTCTGCCTCCCAGTAACTTACAGCAGTAGTTTGATGGCAGCCTTGTTCTTCCGACTGGGTAACCTGTAAGATCGCCGGCCATTGCCTGCATCTGGGAGTCGGCTGGCTGGTGACATCTTCCAGCAGTGCCATTACCACCAGCTGTGTGTCTTGAGTTGCGCCGATGTCCGAGGACAGGTCGCCCTCAGCGATGTTTGTGGCCAGCATCGCCGAGGTGTCCTCGTCAATGGTGGGCAGTGATGGAGGAGCACCATCGGCAGCGTGGATGGTGTCATAGAGGAGCGCATATGCTCCTACCTCGTTGTAGCCAAATGGAAGAGGCATATCGGGTCGCATGCTCTGGACCACACACCTCCCCGGTGGTATACACTCCAGCTACACTTGCTCATGCATTGGACGACTGACAAGGCTGCACAGCAACGCGAGTGGTAGTGGTCATTGGTTTCTCTTGGTCCTCTTCATCAGGGCACTCACCTCCATTTAGATTTAAGATGTGTTCATGCTCACAATCACCCCAGTGCGACTAATGCTCATATAGGTAGTAAGATGTATTTTAAAAATGTATTTCCAGATCTGGGTTTATGTACTTGGGTGTAGGTATATTTTGGTATTTGAATTATAATAATGTAATAGGGAATGCATGAATTTCCATTTATTTAACACTTTATAGTGGACCCCAGGTTTGTCTTGGAAGTGTAATTTTCCAAATCCCTAAAGAATGAAGAGTGAGATAGGGATAGTGTTTCTGCATACTGGCGTCGTTTCTTTGGTATGTTCCGGTTGGAGTTGGTGATCCTAGCTGCGAGTACCGAACTGTGGATGTCTTCCTGGAGAAGGTCTAGGCCTCCATCAAGCCTGACCAGTTTGGTGAAGATTTGGGCCTCTCTTCTGGTTGAACTTCTGGACTCTTCTCCTTTGGTGGGGGAGGATTGAGACAGGTGTCTCAATTTACTGCAAAACTCCCTCCCCCACCCAACATTCCATACTTGATGCGCCAGCTGACTGCAATAAGAGTGGAATTTACCGCTACAAACATCTTGTGAACTTTATAATATGTGTGAGAAACATTTATGCATAATATCCACGAATAAAATGCTTTACCTGAAATATATAATAAGACTAACGTCGAATAAATGTCCATCACTGACTCTGTGTTGAAAAGTGTTTCCTTGTTTCGACAAGGAACACAGGATGTCCGACACAGATGATGTCACTATCAAACACATCATTCTCGCACGACCGTCCGCTCAGTACTGGAACATGAGAACTCTGGTGTTTTGCGCTAGTGACACTCTGCGGCGCAGCCATCGCTGGTCGTAGTGAGCAAGCAAAGAGCATGCAGCATGTGACGCCATTTCCTCTAAGTGAGAGTTGTGCCTAAAACTTAAAAATAAGGTGGAATATTCCATGGTCTCTGATTGGTCTGTTAATGTACCCTACCCCGATAGGGGCTATTGAAATATTTCGTTTATAAATAGTTAGCAGGTGACCTCGGCAGACCAGACATGGACAGCATGGGGTCGTCAGTTGAGCTAAGTATTTGAACATGTTAAAATAATGTTATAATTAAATACAGTTATAGCCCATCTGGCCGGAAAAATTAAATATACTTGATGCCATAAGTGTAGGCGTCTTAGATAATAGCGCATGCTAGTAGAAATTCATGCATTGTCTACAATCGACATTTTATAAATTGTGAATTTTTAGTATTTGCCGGAAATAATGATTGAGAAGTGAAATGATGCAGTTTTACCCAAGTTGTTTTTAGTCAGAGTCCATTATGGACTTTAGGCCAACATAAATTTCAAGCTACTTAGGAGAGAATGATCTTTTTAATTTTTCTATCTATACGCCAGTTAGTTTTGCCAAAGTTTCATTGCCTATAGTAAGGATAGCGATTGTATGGGTTTAAAATTGGCATGTGTCATGGCGCACATATATATTTGAATTTAGAAACATTAAAAATTGTCTACGTTAAAACTTGATAGTATTAAAAGTAGCCACGTGTCTTGGTGCATTTATATTGAAAGTTGTGATTTTGTCCACGTGAGACTAAATAAAATAACTTTAAATAATTCCAAGTTGGCATGTGTTGTGGCGCATATATATATATATATATATTATATATATATATATATATATATATATATATATAAACTGTTACCAGACAGATGCATGAGAATGATTCTATACCATCTTAGAAACTCTTCTATATATGTATGGTAAATTTACACAGCAAATATATGGGAGGATTACTATACCTGTCTAGTAACATTATTCTACATGTATGGTAATTTTCCACACACATGCATGGGAATAATATTATGATATCTAAGACACTTTCCTATACATGCATGGTAAATCTTCACGACAAATGTATATTAATTATACTATACAATCTTTGATACACTTCTATACGTGTATGGTAAATTTTCATAACGAATGTTTGGGACCTGTCAAGAAACTTTATACCATGTTTATGGTAAATTTTCATAACAAATGTATGGTGGGATTTCTGCATGTCTAGTTTGTTCCAACTGTATTGGTAGAGTCTACATTATTTATGGTGAGTTTTGATTAAAAAATTTTCCGTGTATAATAAATGTATATTTACAAAACTTCTGCTTTTATTTTCAATTTAACACACAGTATAGATTAGTATATTTTGTTTCTTGTTATGTACATGCACGCTTATTATAAATTAATATTACATTAGAAAAGAAAAAGAATTTTCTTTTAAATAATTGTATTGCGTTCCAAAATGAATGACATCTGTACAATTACAGTTTTGTAAAAATTTCTCAGAGCAAAACAATTTATAATTTTGTCCATGTGCGTAATTATTTCATTAATCCCAACCTAACACATGGTTTGATTTCGCCGTTTTGCAGAAATCTTGGCTAGTTCTACATTTTAAGCTATCCAATCAGCGTCCACCGCTTAAAAAAAGCACAGTCTCAAGTCACTACTACAGCAGACTTGGCGAAGACGAGCTTATTTATCGTCTTAAGCACGGTCTTGACTATAGAACGTGGTTCGAAATCGTGATCTCAACCTGTGACTATGGAACAGAAATATTCAGTCATTAGGCGCACGAAATAAAACAATCCTCATGAAGACAGCTTGAGACATGCTTAAGCGATGTTCGTGAAATGTAAATATGGACTTGAGACACCAAATAAAATTTTCTTGGCAAAACTAGAGCTCAATATATGTTTGTGAATACCACCCTAAATGAGAGGCCTTCAAAAAGTGCTCACTTCACCGTGAATAGCCTATATATAGACACACGCATGTATTGAAATAGTCCCATACGCATCTCAGGAACTTGTGAATCCATATATATCATATTTTCAAAACAAATGTTTGGGAGTCTTAAAGAACATCTCAATAAATACAACTATAACAGAAAGTATAGTACAACTTTATATTCCACATTGAGGACTGAAAAATACTGGACAGTCTACTCGCATTAATACATCGATTGTGAGGATTTGAAAGGCGTACTTGATAATGGAAAGTGAATTACTTTCAATCATGTCTTTTCATATCCATAACCAGGAGTTTTAATTTTCATAACGGTTCAGTAGAAAGTACTTAAAGTAATAACTAAAATGGAAAGTTTCTTTGTGAACTTGAGATATCACTGAGCAACTGTCCAAGATAGACATGGTACCATTATTATTCCAGGAACACTATTCTTACCAATTATGCAGTGAAAATTTTTTTAAAGAAATTTGTAAGAATATTAACATACTTGTTCATCACTAGCAGAATAGAAGAATGTTATTTGTACTGAGCAAACACAATTATTTTTCATTTCAAGAATTGCTTAACCATTTAAAAAATGCATTGCCACATCCTTGCAATTATTTTATCAGCACTTAAGTTGCAAACAGTTACCAGATGTATACAACATTTTAACAGCCCCAAAATTATTGACGAGTCTCTCCCGCAGAACTGTAGCAAATATTTAAGAATCCAGAAGCCAAAAAATGTTAATTTGATAAATTTGGTCAGTGAAAAAACTTTTGTTATAATCTTACTTCTCTAGGCTGCAAAAGTAAAGCAATAGCTATAATACGAGCTACATAAACCAACTAACCAAGATTATGCACTACAAAAAGTACGAAACTCCAGCAGTGTAAGGTTATTCAGGAAAAATTGAAAGTACATATGTGGCTAACAAAAAAAAACTGTCAATATTTAACTTATAATATGTGTATTTAAATAAAAAGTACAAACAACTTATTAATGCAACCGCATTTATTAAAATGACTTGCCATACAACCAGAAAATTAACATTTATAATAACTATTCACAGAGCAAATATTTAAGCGAGCATTCAGTTCATCAAAATAAAACTGTTCGTTTAAGCACAGAATATACTTTGTCATATACATTCACAACTACAGGAACATTCTTAGCTCACGTTCCTAAATTCTTGAACATATCTTATGAACCATTTTTAAGGGTGGCTGGTTCCTACTTTTCAACATCATGAGATAAATAAGAAAAGTCTTATTTCTGGAGGAATGATCATTATGCATACACACAGACGTAAGGAAGAAACACCTGATACAATTGTTAAAACCATATATTAAAAAAAAAAAAAAGTGTGCAAGCTGAACAGATATTACATATTATTTATATATTAAAATATAGTTATATATTTTGCAATAATGATATTTAAATTACAATTCTAAACAAATAGGAAGTACATATGGGGCAAGAGAAAACCTGAATGAAGAAAACCAAAACCTTATTTTCGTCTTCACACACTTCGCATAAGCTTAGTATTGGCATAATATAATACAAAAAAAATTGCTATGTGCATACATTATGTGCTAAGAGGTTAAACAATGTAGCCACCTCTTTCCTTCTTGGGATCATTTAGTATGCACAGGACAATGAATCCATATGGGTAACTATCAAATGTGTAGCACTGTAGAGCAATTGGGTAAACTTATATAAAACAATTTCTCAAACGTGGTGCCAATACTACTGTCAAACCGATTTATGTATGTGCTGTAAAAATAATCCACCAACTTCTCGACGTGATTTATCTAACTCTTGGTTCAAGAATTAATGTTGCATGATACAGTACGTCACATAATATAGCGGTATGACGAACCCAGATTTGCATTAGAACAAAATTAGATCCAAATTTAAGTAGTACCGTGAAACTAACCATTGAGTGTCTATGAACCCCAGCCACGCAGACATAACTGCGCTTTAGTTCTAGTGCTGAACAACTAACTGAACATACAATTCGAGTTAATGCCCTGTGGGACATTACGTAGTAATCGCAACCATTGGGTCATCGGTGTGTTTTTTTGTTGTAATAAAACAGATTGTACTGAGTACTACCTTAGTTCCATTCCTGCGTTCCTTTCACGTTTGTGAGACCGCTTTACAAGTCAGAGAGTTAAATATCACCTGCCATTCATTTCCCTAGAGAAATGCATTATGTGATATATAAGCGGCGATGTTATGCCCACATAAATAGAGGAGTTTAGGTTTAAATATTTTTATCATACAAAAGATCAGTCTGAAAAGTTTGATTACCGCAGCTTTATTGCAGCAGAGAATTTTGGCTGCCCCTAACATACATGGACTTGCAGCATTGTTAAGTGTGAGCGAAGTGGAAATAGAGCAGCTACGAAATGCTACTGGGGGAAACGAAGGTACCACAGGAATATCTGCTGATCAATGATAAAATATGCATCAGAGCAAGCTACCAGGTTTGATACGAATGAGACTGGAAACCACGGTTATGTGAGGAAATAAAAGTGTTGACTTCTAGAAATATATATAGATATAGTAAAAGGCAACTTGAAGCCGTCTTTATTTAATTTCAGGTCTATCTGTTTTGTCAGTTATGGACTTCATTCGTTAGATTTTGAAACCCTCGCTGTAAAATAATTGAGTAATTTTACAATAAATGTATGTGGCAGCAGTGTCTCCACTGACATCGGTGTAATTTTACACCTACATATGTCAATTCTTTTACTCTACGTCCAATTAAATTTGCCCTACAGATTAGTAAGATAATATATACTTTGTAGAACTAACTTCAGGTTAATTGTATAATTCTATTACTATGTAGCATAAAATAAACTGCAACATTCGTGTATTCTCTCTCCACGGCAAGTAAATTTACACAAACATCACAACTGTTGATATTCGCACTTTTCTTTTCCATGTAAACCGAGCCAGGATCTGGTAATCTGTTGCGAGAATAGAAAAGGTGCTGCGTCCAACATCTCTTCCTGCCAGCATTGAAGATGCGGTGTATTTTTCTGTCTACGCAAATACTCTAATCATGAACTGCATGCAACAGACTTGGCTTGTTTTAGTATTTTATTTTGTGATTATCTATTATATTTTTTGTCCATTCCAGCGATGGGGGTTCTTACAATATAAATATTCATATCGCTGGCAATAGCTCGTGATGCCGAAACACACGATGTGGATAACTAAATCTCAACTTTCCTCACCGGCTCGCATATTAGGGCACATAAATCTATGGTCTGATTGGATTTAGGTAGTTTAACTTTCCCCTTTCATATTTCTTGGTCACCGAGGCTGAATAGTGAAGAGAGGCTGAAAGACTGCGAGATTAGGGATCTGTAATTCACCACAGAGCAGCTCTGCCGTTGTATCTTCACATGCTCGAAGTCAGACAGATATGGACTCGTGCTGGCAGTGTATTGAAAGTTGCATCCAGCAATAGGGATAATTGGCATATAGTTGTGTATGGCAATCAAATATAACATAAGTGCTAACTATGGACGAATATTATACAATCTCGTAATATTGCGTGTCTCATATTTATGTTTACATTTTTTTGCATATTATTTGCAAAGGAGCTGTTGAAGATAATCCGATGAGACTGTTTGTATTTAACGTTACAAAGACATTAGGTAAGAACAAGCATGAATAGCCATTCTGATGTCAGTTCCATTTGCAGCCGCATTCTTGTAGAGCATTCGGTTAATATTGCTGAGTTAACAGTGTGCTTCTCTACGACTGCCAGAGGACTTGTGGGGATACATTTTCTTTGACGGAACAATGACAGGTAAGATCTACTGTATCATGTTGCAGGAAAACATTGTGCCAGCTGCTCATGAGATGACGATTATTTTCCAGCAGGAATATGAATCGCCACATTATCATAAACATATGATCGCTCCTGGATGGAACATTAGTTGGGAGGTGGGTAGGCCGAAGAAAAAGTGTTGAGTATCCACCCAGATCTCCATATTTAACGCCCTCAGGTTTTTATCTGTAGGTAACTGTGAAAAACACTGTGTAGGCCACAAAGCCACAGACCCTAGATGCCGTGAGAAACGCGATTGTGACCGTCTGTGATTCCACTCGCATGGAAATGGTCTGTCATTCTATTGTACAATATTGCAGCCGATGTCTTACTGTTGGAGACGGACACTTTGAACATTTGTATCTGTTATTAACATTCACAAAACCCTTACGTTATCTGTGTAGTGTCAAAGGTAGGCCCTTCACATCGTCTTTTAAAGAAAATATTCTCTGGTATTCCTATTCAAAAAGTGTAAACATTAATTTGGGACATCCAGTATGTAGCTGTGTGTAGTAAAGTGGGCATGCAGTTAGCAAGTGTAAATATATATACACACACACACACACACACACACACATATATATATATATATATATATATATATATATATATATATATATATATATATATATAAACATAAAATTATATTAAAAATGGGTGGTTCAGTTGTTATTCGAACTTCGAAGAAAACCATTTTCTCGAGAAAGATGGAACATATTCCAGAGCGCCATGAACGTAATTGTTTTAAAATAAGATAATACTACACTGGAATATTCATAAAATAACCCAAGAAAATGTGAATTCCTGCAACAATTATTTACTGTCTCCTTCTCTACCTTCAATATACCATAAAACCCGCTGTATGATTGCATAGGATCTCTTACATTGAAATACATTATATAAAATAAAGCTAAATGGAGTAGATTGGATGGTTCTTTATAAAAACATAAGCTTAGATATGCATTACAATTTATCAAAATATTAAATTAAGTATTGTTAGCTGGCTTTTAATATTTTGCAAAACATTTATTTTCTTGTCGTAGCAGCGCCGGAATGCAAGAGTGGGAGAAACAGGAGATCCCTGAGAAAACCCGCCCACCAGCGGCATCGTCCAGCACGATTCCCACATGCGAAAATCCCGGAGTAGTCCCGCGGTAAGTCGATTGTGTGTAAGTCGCCTGAGTGAGGGACAAGTATTCTGAGCCCTACACCACCGCGGCTCCTTATATCGAGTAGATGGGGGGAAACTTTAGCTATTCATCTACCTGGCTTGCGTACAGTGTTGTGACATGATTATAATCTAGTTTATAGTCTACACAGGTATAAATGAGATACCAGCACAGCTAGTCAAATATCTATAACTCTTAGTTTGAAAGAGGCAGGGGTGACTGAGCGGTTAGACTGCCTGACTCCCACCTAGGCGAACCGGGTTTAGTCCCCGGCCGGGTCACTTCCAGATTTTCACATGCGGGAATCGTGCCGGACGATGCCGCTGGTCGGCGGATTTTCTCGGGGATCTCCCGATTCTCCTACCCTTGCATTACGACACTGCTCTATTCCCACCTCATTTCACCATCACTGGCTCTCAAGACCTCGTTGTTAAAAACCTTCAAACTATCTCAACTCAACTCTTACTCAGAAGAAGTACAAAACATTTTCATGAGTCTGTACCATTTCTTTTGAATAAGCATGTGAATATTTGATTGTAACACATAACGAAACCATTGAGTCACTAATGAGACTTTTGTGACATGATGGTCCTTATTTTAGGTGGAGGAATTTTCATATTTCCGATCATCAGTACTGACTGCAAATCTTCATTGTATAACTGTGATCGGTAACCATTTATTTCATTTTTGAAAATGTTTTTTGACACGTGTAAGTAGTACCAAATAAATAATGCTGCTAGCAAAATTTCTTTAAATTGCCACATTGGTGTAACAAATCTTTAAAGTAATAGTTTTTATATTTGTCTTTCAGTAAGTTTGCTGGACTACATATCAGTCACATCTATTTCAAATTCAGGTAGAATACTTGAAATGTTACAAAGAGAAGGATTTTCCAAATTCTTATATCTCACACATGAGCGTCTAGATCTGAAATACGAACGTTTATCTGTGCGTTAAAGTATAGCTTTATCAGTAAATTGTGGAGATAAATATGCTTGTTGCTCATGACTTATTATTTACACAACTCTTGGAGAGGGTAAAGCAGATTTTGTTCAGTTATGATTGAAATAGAATCAGGTTTCATTGGACTGCACATTTCATATATGTGGCTTGTAGTTTCCAGTTTAAACAATTCATATGTGTCATCAAATCGGCGAGAAAATCTTACTCGACAGACACTCGTCTTCCGTACACAAAGATAGTGCATCGTTTTTCTCATTTATGCATACGGATTTAATTTTTCAAATTCTAAAAATCTTGCAAAGATCTTTTCCACAAGAAATTAATAATATTTATCAATTTAAAACAAATAACGACTACGTGCCTCTGTTTCCTCCAAAAACGCACGAAACATTGCGAGCGAATTAAATTCACTGCTTAGACTAGGTTCCATTAAGCACGCAAGATTTAAATATTTGCTGCGTAGTATAAAGTGTCCTGTTCCAAGTCAAACCCAGATTTTCGTTAAGAAATTCAACAATAATGAATTTAATTTCCATAAAATTTTTAGACTTATTCAAAAAAAATTTGCAGCGCCAGTATCTCTGAAGACGAATACCACGAACGACGTCTTAACTCTCAACAAAAAGAAATGCTATTCCCTTGAGTCTTTGAATGTACGAGAGTAACTCGGGTGATAGTTCTATTATAAATGCTCTTCTCAGGAATCAATACTTCGCAATCATCACTCCCAATCCTTCGAATCCTCACCAATCCCCAGCAATCCTCTTTCGCAATCCTCACCAAACCTCAAAAATTCACCTCCGTAATCATTAGCAATCCTTCGATAAATCCGAATCACTCGATCGATCTTTCACCTCATCCACATCCTCCTCATCACATATTTGATATAAAACAAGCAGATAGGAAAAGGTTACAGAATGTTAGGTGCCTATGCAGGTTTCATACCTTGAGCATTGGTAAAAAAAAAAAAAATAGCAGTCCTTCTAGAAGAGTGTATTTCAGACAATAATTATAGTCTTATCGCTTAAATTCTCTCTCTTTGGGTAAGACAGTGATTGGTGTTCCGGTAGCAACTGTATTAAATTAGCTTTTGGTACACAAGCTTCTTTTTGAGGTTTCATATTCGAGACATGTTTGATAATTGGTCAGTTGGCCTGGTTGTTTGCTATGTCCCTTTGGTATGGTCAGCTCTGGTTGAAATTTTTTGCGAAGTTTTGCGAGGATTTTGCAAAGTTTTTGTGCGATGCGGTTAGCTATGAGATTCTTCTTAGGAGGCTTTTATCGAAATTGCATGTCATCGTTTGTTTTGTATAGGTGGATGGTATGGTCGGATGGTTTTGTTGGTTGATCTAGGAAGATTTTTTAGGAACTGGTCTCGGAAGGGGTCTCTTAGCTCAGTCAGTCAATTCAGGAACCAATCTTGGATAGAGTTAGTCTTGGATGGAGTAGTCGTGGATGGAATCACATCTTGGGTGGCATCATTCTAGGGTGGTACCTTTATTTGGTTGTGCCAATCTTGGGTGATTTTAGTTTTAGGTGCAGTCAGTCGTTTCCTAGTATTGTTTGTCTGTATGGTCCTTTGTTATGACCAGCTAGTAATGGTCAATGGCATGGTCTGAATCAATCACGAAGTGTGGTGAAGGGGTGTTGGGAGCTGACGAAATATTCAATTAAATATAAAGGTGGGTTGGAGTTTGCTGATTAAACAGCCAATAATATGTAATTGACGAGGGTCGGGCGTCTGCTGATCAATGTACGGGGGAGTGGTGGTGCCCTGCCATCTTTATGAGACTCGAACCCTCAGGGTCACACTCATATAAATTTCGTTTTGCGCATTAGGTATGTGATTTTATTCCTCTGTGTTTATTGCGATATTTTCTCGATTTTTCGAGTTCCACATCTTTGGAATCAATGTCAAGTTCGGCAGCAACCAACATGGTCGTCAGAGCCATCAATGTAATATTTTCCTCGATTTTTAAAATTATTTTTTAATTATTTTTTGTAATTTTTCTCGATTTGTTATGATAGGATGTAGTGGTCGAGCGAGGAGAGGGTAGTGTTACATTACAAGTTCTTCGATTCTTAAAATTGTTTTCGATTTTTACAATTTTCTCGATTTTTGTGAGTAAAGGGGGGGGGGAGATGAGTGTGAAGGGCGGAGGGTTTGGTTAGGGTGGTGAGGTTAGCAAAGGAAGGGTGGGGGAACGTTGTTCGTTCCTCGATCGTCAGAAATTTCTTTTATAATTTAGGGGTTTTTAAAAATTTTTTATGTTTGTGAGGCTGGGGGGAGGTGGTTTGTTAGAGTTAGCAGTGGGAGGATGGGGGAACGCTATGTGTTTCTGAATTTTTACGTTTTTGCGATTTTTGCATTTTTTAAAACTCTTTTTAATTAATTTTTTTGGGGAATTTCTATTTTTTTGGGGGGGGGGAGGGGTTTCAAGGTTCTCAAAGTACGGGTTCAGTTCGTGTGGGCGGGATCGAGTTCAAGGTCACTCCCCCATGCAACCAGCCCACCTAACTTAACCATATTTGCACATTATTTCTTGGCGTTTTCTGCGATACCTTCCACTACAATGCTATATCACTGAATAACTCTTTGCGCGTATTTTCAGATGCCGTTGAAATGAATGTAAGGTAATGTGGGACAAGAGTCCGCACTTATGGAAACTTAGGTGGTTTACTCACATCTTTTACAAAACCGAGTCCTGAATCACACATTATCATATAATTACAACATTAAGAACACAAATGAATATTTTCAATTCCTACTGGAGATTTTATGAAGTTTTAAATTTACAAAAGTCACTATCATGTAAAATAGGAAATTTTCCCTGCATGAGGGGCAAGAGTCCTCACACACTTGGGGGTAACAGTCCTACTTGCACCCATCACATTTGAAAATGCCAGTTCCTTTATAATCTGTGCAAGTCTCTTCCCACCACGATCTGCATGCATGCCACATAATCCAGTCTACACTCGGAGGCCCCCATAGTAGTTGTCACATTTACCGGAGCGTGTTATGCCCTTCTTACCATCCCACGTTAATTGACGATTTGCACCAATCCCTTTAATGGCCAACTGTTTTGGTTTACATTTATTTGGCATGATTTTCTGGCAGTCACTTTCTGTGTTGCTACTCGACTGTACAGAAGAAATCGTTTTAACATAAGGAGACCATGTGAGTATTGTGATGTTTTGGAATTTTTACGTCGTTTTTGAGGATGGCTATGTTTATGAAGAGGTCTTATTATTTCTGGTGAAACAGAAGAACAAGCTTTTCTAGGAATACACATGACAGAAGATCCAGCATGAAGTGAAAGATCAGATAACCTTTACCTATTTGAAGCACATTAATTTACATTGTCAGTTTGAGTAGGCCTTGGCCTGGACGGGGTACTTACATCAGTAGTTTTACTAGTTTCCAGAAAACAATGCGAAGAGGACGATATAAATGGTTCAGCATTGTTGTTTGGGGCAGGCTGGTCAGTGACTGTAGATGGAAGGTAGTCAACATCTGTGAAAACATCAGGGTTGAATGGGATTATGCCACATGATTTAAAACTTTTGGCGGAATTTCCCACAGATACTGCTTTTTCATATACCAATCGAAAGAGATTAGCAATTTGACACTGCTCGGTGGATCGTCCAGGATAAGCTGACATCCATCTACTGCACACACTTGAATAATAAACTTTCAACGGACCAAAGAGTGTTTTGTCCAGTGGCTGGGCTTTGTGAGAGCTGTGAGGAGGCAGAGAAAGAAGATGGATATGATTATCCCGACAGAACATGATAGCAGGTATGGAAATATATGAGGAATGATTATCCAAAATTAATATGACAGGGTCATCTCTAGAAGGCTTAGCATGTGAAACAAAATGTTGAAGCCACTCTAAGAACAGATCAGAATTCATGTAACCAGAGTCTGAAAGTTCAACCTTCACTCGTTTTCGGGGAAATATCATGGCAGGCGGGACGAAATGCCCAGCTGCTGACATGCAACAAACAACAGTCACCATCAGACCATGCTCTCCCAACACAACTTTGTTTACATTCCTTTGACCCTTTGTAGACACTATTTTAGGAATTCTGTTGGGGACAGCGAATAGACCGCTTTCGTCCATATTGTACATTATGTCGGGTTTGGTTAGGAACCCATGTTTCTCGTCTATTCATGGTAGATTTTTGAAAAATCGATCCATCTGAACTTTGTTAAAACCTACAGACCTTGCTATGCTCATACCTTCCAGCTTCCTTAAACTTAAAGATTGGTGGCGTGAAAGTAATCCATAAACCCAGTCCTGCCCGGCAAGTTTGATAGCCTTACTAAAGGGATGCGCGATGTTGTTTCGTTCGGCATATTCATATGGCAAAGCTTGAATTTCCCTAAATGTCAAACCATAAAATCTTCTGTCAGTTTCGTGTAAGTAACTCACTAGCTCCAGCTCCATTTTTTTTTGTAAATGTTGACGAAAATCGGCCACATGATTCAGTTGGACTACCCTAAAACAAATATGTGTTTTATTTAGTCTACATTTTATTCAGATATTTAAAGCTTGCATGAAACGATTCACCATTCAGCCATTTCTTACCACTTTAAGTCGTTTCCGCAGTGTGGATTCCTCTATGTCCATATCAGCTGCAATTACCCAGGTTTATTCACCATCAACCCTTCTTTTCTTAGCTTGTCGTAGTGTATCGGATTCAAGTGGTTTCCTATTTGTCTTTCTTTTGTAGTTCCTCATTTTCCTGAAATAAACAATATCAATGTTTTGATACGTCTATTCCCTAATTGTGTTCTGGCCTTAATACATAGCCTACATTGTAAACCTGAATCAGCCAGAACGCACTGACTTAAAGCCGATTTCAGAATATAAAACCGGTGAAAATAGCTCCATCATGAATAATTGGAAAAGCACTGATTTGTTCAACGGGATAAAATTCACTAAGTGAGTGAGTGGAAATAGCAGCCAGTCATTGGATAAACAAGATATTGTTAATGGTGTAATTGTTTTGACTATGCATTAATTTTTAAACCTGCTAGGCTATGTTCCGTTCGGAATGTGACAATAAAATGTACAATTTAAAATAATCACATTTGCATTCTCAAGACACTACACTGCCCTCTTTAGTAATTTGTTTAAATTGCATGTGCGGAAAACTAACCTCTTTTATTGTTTTACTTTTGACATGGTCTGTTGACGGTGTATTATTTATATATATTCCCTTTTGACGAATATAACGGGACAACATAAAACTTCATGCCCGAACCAGGATCTCTCCCTTCAGATGCCAGCCCGCATACGACTTTGCTACGGCAGACATCTGTAAATTCCCGTGTTGTGTTGACTTAACTTTGATTTAATTTTGTTTTATGGTACATGAAGCGTTAAATCACACTAACAAAATGTTACATATTTTGTAAATGAAAACAGCGCATATAGGCCTAAACAAAATTGATCACCGATTCATGTTTTGAGTGTAGACATAGGACATTATTTGCGGACGAATATTCAAACGTTCCGACTAGTGGAAATAAGAATTTCGTATTTTCCCAATTGACTAAACAAGGTTCCGAACCAATATTAAAAATATATAATAGGTCAATACTTTAAGATGTAGTATTCGGGCATTAAATACATATATCACAACATGATGGCTGTGCGGGGCAAGAGTCCGCGCAGGATGTTATGTGAACTCTTGCCCCAGAAACTTGCCCCCGAGGTAACAAAATGTTTCATCCACTGGCTATATTTTACCCGTCAATATAAAACAAAAGACACCCATATCAATATATACGTAAACACTTACTTTTAATGAGTACGTACTTTTTGCTGAATAGTTTGAAGACTTCAGATAAATGTATACGCTCTTCTAAACATAATAAATAATATCACGCGCTCCCTAAACAACTAAACGGCAGCCACTCTCCCTATAATGGTGGCAGTTACACGACAACCGAGCCCTGTGTGTTCAAACTCATTTGAAGGAAGCGCACTGACATGCCAGTGCTATTTAGTGACAATGAGCAGAAATACTACGAAAAAGGCATCTTGCCCCGTGCTGACTTGCCCCACAATACCCTGTGTTTCCAGTTAACACCTCATATGAGGTTCAATTTCTCTGTCCATATACATGTTACGAATAGCAACTATGCGGCAAATTACTCGCTCCCGTGCGTTCATCATTTAGCGGAAACCACATTTCGTGATTTGCAAGCGTTAAGGAAATTTTGAGGATGTCGACGTTAAGTTGACCTGCCTGAGTGTGAGTTGGTGTGTGAATGTGTGTGTATATACGCATATGAGGAAAACTTAAATTATAGATGCGATGGGAGGAAGGTAGACTGTTCTTGATGGCCGAGGTCATGATATGTTCTTGTGACTAGAGGTCGTGCATCGCTATCCACGCACGCCATGGCTTAGAGTTTGAGCTCGATTCTTAATATAGTTATTTAAAGTTACTATGCCAACCTGCGAATAAACATGCTACATAAAATCCAACACGATTTAATTAATGTATCATACATATATATCTATATCAGTTGAGAAATAAATGAGTATGCGATCGTCTTACCACAAATTGGAGGACAATTCATAGCAGCGATGGAAAAAAAATTGTCGCATCTTTACAAATTTAATGACCGTAAACATAAATATCAGACTAATTTTTTTATCATCTTTTCAATATAATCCGCTAAAAGCGCAGAAAATGACGATTGACTGTCGAATTAACTTAAACACTGAAAATTGCCTTGCTTATTTGGAAGTAAGAAAGTTATTCGCTCTTAAGCTCGTAATTTAAAAACTTTTGCCTTCCTTTTAATGAGTTGGAATGTTCGCTGTTCTGTCAAGCTTTTTATGGTTTATTTGATAGGGATGTTAGTTGGACCTATTCGTAAGTGTAATAACTTAGATATTTCTAGGTTTTCAACACTTTTTCACTAAACACGAGTGGTACGGCTGTAAGAACGTTTACTTGTCTACGTATGAGTCAAATGTACGAGTGTTTGGTTAGAAACAGATGATATGAAGCTTGAATGTGAGCGAACATTTATTATAATGTATGCATTTTAATGGAGACGTAAATAATGGCACTTAAAAAAAATAAGCTCACAAAATTACGAAAACGTTAATTTTAGTTTTTTAGAGATGTAATTAATGGAATTTCCGTAGCAAGTGAAACATAGCCCCCATTTCATTCAGTATAATTTTTTACGAAGCGGTTCAAATTCGCTCCATTATTCGCTTTCCACTAATGACGTTCAGGAGAGATTAATTTAATTTTCCCCTTGCGAATAGATTTTTTTTTTAAATAACCTTAATGCCTACCCTTGTTAGACCCCGCCTTCGTTTGTCATAGGACGAGCGCGGGTGTGTGCCAGTGTTACGTGAGACGGAAATTTCAGCTCTATTGACACGGAGCATTACGTGTGTGAGCTAATCAGGTTAATGAAACGCAAACACAGCGACCACGATGAAGCTCAGACCGCGACCGACTGCAGCTGCGACCTCTTACTCCGCTGCGCTGTGGTCGGGAACCATTCCGTGATCATTATGGCGCCAGCCTCCGACCGCCGTCAAATCTCCTCCACAAAGAAACCCGTTCACGAAGCACTTCAAAGCGATCTTTCGGAACGCTAACTTGCTTAACAGCAGAATATATTTCATCAAATTACACGGACAAACATACGGGAGCCCCGTAAGGGCGAGCTGAAGGGAACGGAGATGTCTAGACTTCGGTTGTATGTAAAAGAAAATAAGAGAAAACAAGTTCGTAAAGTAAAGATAGGAAGACGAAGCCCATCTATGCTGCAGCCTCTTTGAAGTCTGCCTTCTCCCTCTCTTCAGGACTGTTCTTCTTATTCTGTCACTGGCTGGAACTTTTCTCTGTTTTCTTTCTCCCTCTCTCTTTGTGGCGAAAAAAAAATACGAAGAGGACAGGTTGAAAGAAGAGCTAGCGGGGAATTGTAAATAAGGCAATTTGAGGTTGTACGGATTCATAGTAGATGATGAGATTGAGAGAAGGAAGCACCAAGTCGAAACACTGCATTAGAGGAAAATAAACATTTACTCTACGAGACGAAATAGCCCCAGGTGATAATTGCAGGGGTCCCATAAAAACTATCAATAAAATAGATCTTTAACTTTCGAGTCACGGGTCTAATCAAGTCAAGTGATCATTGAAGTTCGTATACACTGTAAAACGGTAAGTATAAGGGGAATGAGTGAAGTGAGTGAAGATATTTGGGCGGCTCTTAACATCGAGGTCTTGAGTGCCTATGAGGGTGAAGCGAGGTGAGTATGTAGCACAGCTGGAATGCAAGAGCGGGGTAAACGAGAGATCCCCTAGAAAACTCGCTGACCAGCGGCATAGTCCGGCACGATTCCCACGTACGAAAATCGGGAGCGTCCCCCCCCCCCCCCGCCAAGAATCAGACCCGGTTCGCCCAGATGGAAGGTGAGTAGTCTAACCACCACGCACCGTCACTCCTAAGAGCAGGGAGGAAATAGACTATCTTTCGATTGCGTGTTCAGTCAGCGCTCAAGTGCGTGATATGACGTAGTGCGATTTACGTTACAAGTATATTCCTTGTCTATTGTTCCTAAACGTAACTTAAACACGGGAATTTCTTCAACAAATGGGAATGAAGTAAGATCACCACAGTACTACTGATACTAATCATTTAATTAACAATGAGAAAATTTGGAAAAATAAATAATGGACGTCCAAGGAATAAAAGTAGAGTTAAAATATTCAAACGGAGTGGTAGCGATAAGTCCTCGGATGACGTTTCGCAGGAAAAGTAAGTAAATCATGGATTTTTGGTAGATTTCCAACGCAAACTGCTTCATACAACTAGGCTATTCGTGATGTGGATTACATAATAAAATAAACCTATGATTTAATATTACAGTATCAGGTGCAGGGTTGGAGCCTAGAACCATCGAAAGCCTGTCGACAGCTGTACCAGAGTTCTCTGCGCGTTTACTTATTCTGGTAGTAGTGAGCGAAGATTAAGTATACGAATCACTTTTACTTTGACTAGTGACGAAAAGTTATCCGAATCCCACATTGAAATATTACTTTTTCTCTTTTCAGTTATGCAGCCCAAGTTAAATTTGGGACTATATCACAAATTTAATAAATAAACTGTTTGTAAAATTAATTCAGGCTGCTTTAATGTAACTAGAAATTTTTTAGAGAATTAATATCATACCATTCCAATTGGTTATTACGAAAATTTGCCTTTCCTTCCTCAAACTGTGTCATTCCACTGCTGATAGATTACCATTCAAACTACCTGAAAGTGGCTGCTATATTAATTTTTTTACACAGGCTATGTACAACATTTAATAAAACTATGATATTTAATTAAATATTAAAATTTGTTAAATTATTTGCATTAAAATTGTCACACATATATATTATTTAGTAAAAAAATATCTCAGGGATTTAGACGATGGTCCCAGTCAGAATGCTGTAAGTATGTGGGAGAGATTGAACCAGTATTTGGATCCTATGGAACTGACGAACTCACCCACCACAAATATCAAGTTCACAATAAAATGGTTGCCTTCCTCACCTAAGGTGTGTTACTATTAATTGCGACGTTTAGGGTTTGCCCTTTTACTTCAGCAGGAAATATTTATTGTTTATGTATGCTATTTAGCACGACAGTCGCCTCGCAAACATCCAGGCAAATGTGTTGTCATTGCTCTGATCTTATCGACTGCCAGCGTGTTACGATATTTGTCCTTTAGAAATTTATTTCATAGCCTTGAACTTATAAAATTAATTTGCTACAATTTTTATGAGGTAAACAAATAATTTATTGAACCCAATTTTTGAAATAAATCGATTTAACTATCGTTATGATTTCAAAAATTTCAGGAGAGACGTATTCATAGAAGACCATGGATGCTTATAGAAAGCCTGCAGCTAACTACACACTATGATAGTTATTTTATCGTAAAAGAAACTTACAGAAGCTCAATTATAGCAACGAAATAAACACGCGAAAAGGAGAAAAAAAATCATCTGTCACGCATTTGTGGTAGCAAACCTACTGGAAATAATGCATTATGGGTACTTGAAGACGTAACTGTCTACCATTTGCAAAAAAGAAACCTGAGCTGAAGTCATGGTTTTCACTTGAGTACTTCTATAAAAATGTGTTTGAAAATAACATCGATATAATGTACGTTGCGATCATGTTGACTAGAAAATGTGTGCTGTATTATAGAAGCTCGCGTAATTATCTACGCACAATTGTTGTACAAGAGGACATGCCTGTATTTAAATGATTTATAAAAATATGTTTTAAAATTCATATTGATTAGATATTGCAAGCCCATTACAGCCACCGGCCCACAATAACAGAATTGTGGTACTAATGTTTTCACGTGAGAAATGTGGAATTTCTGCCACGCTCAATGATCTGGATCGAATAATAAATATTTCTTACCTCGTTGGAGAAAGGGTAGGCAACTTTACGAGAGTGAATAACTAGAGCACTACTAATGGAGGGGTGGCAATCGTGTTCCATAGCTTTTACCATCGGTGCGTCAGGGGAGTTAGCCGAATCCCTAGGACTTAAGACATGGCGTAGTGAGAGCTACATATTTATTTCTTATGAGGTTTTTCCATCCACTTATGTAGTAATTTTGATTTGACAATACCTTATAAGATAAAGATTTATAAATACTAAATTTAAATAAATAACGATAAAAGAAAATTGTTTCTTACAAATATGTAATAAAATTCTTATACGATATAGTTTTTGAAGTAAATAAACAGTTTTTTTAAAGTACGTTTTGTTATGTAAATAGTTAAAAAGAAATTATTTAAACTGTGTGTTAAATAATAATTAAATTCTGATATAGTTATAGAACAGTAGCACCACGAGAGAGTGTGTGAACCTCCTTTGCGCATGTGTTCCTGTGCTGCGATCGTTACTAAGCGTGCCCCCAACACCATTCACTGTTTTTAATGGTATCCTAGCCTGAAAAAAAAGGCCCAATCGAACACAGGATAAAAGGCTGGTAAGTTTTAATGGATTAAACTAGCTGAAATTGAGCTGCAATATTTGATATTACAAGTGTTTATACATTTGAGCATAGGGTAGTGGGTAAGAAATAAAGAACACCAGAAACATTTTTTAAAAAAAAATCAAAATTCTAGAGATTTTTGAACACAAAAAAAGTCAGGTTGTCGAATTTCCGTCGTGCTAAGTTGCAATACGGGTGTCGGGATGCGACAAACTTCAACCGAATACGTCGAAGTTTTCTGTTCGGTATGCTCAAGGACAAAGCCAATCCAGATAGTGTGAACCAGGACGTATTAAAACCGTATATGGGTGTTGTGGAATTCCAAACATAAAATAATCAGGCATATGCAATTTTGATTAATTAGGTTATTAGGAGACTAAATTCTTCATTCCTAGAACTAAGTTGGGAAGTTTGAGTAATTTAGAATGTTAAGGCTTTAGAGATAGCGAGACAATATCGATAGCATGTACTCTAGTTTTATTTGGCACTTACGCTACTGCAGAGCCTTAATAATGCACAAAACACAGAATATGAAACGAAAATACAGAAACAAGCCAAGGCCAGCAGTTTATAACGCATACAAAATATCAGTCATAACAACGAGGAAAGACGCTGAAGAAATGACGTGGACAGAACACAATATATCTAAAGATAGGTCGACGTGGTGGCACAATGAAACCGTGCAGACAGATGTATGCACAATTTGGCTAAGGTAACGAAGGTGACTAATGCGAACAGCAAGTCTCCTACGGCGACACATAAGCAACGTTCCGGTAAGAGGAGTCTGCCCCAGTTTTCAAGCCCCTAACACTGTGCGCTCTGTCCAAATTGTTTATTTACACGTTCCTCTTTTTGATGATTTTGTCTTTACTCTGGCATTACTGGCATTATTACATTTGCGGAAATTCTTAGCTTAATTTACTAATTCGTATGCAGAAGCTAACCTTGGATTGTTTTTGAGGAGGTGCGTGTTTTATGCCATACTTTGAGTTTCTGTGACTTACAAAACAAATCTGTACTCGCATACGTGCGAAATATTACTTCAACGGCTCATACCTGTTCCAAAAATCACCCAAAGAACGTAAAAACCGTGCTAAGAGAAGTATCCACGGTGAACTCATTGTGACAGAGATTCTTCCGGTATTATTTAACACAGCTTGTTTCAGAGCTTGTACACTTAATTGCAATACATAAACTGATTTCGTTATGCGCGCAAGGAATATATACTACATAATTTGAAATCATGATTATCTTGGGGATAACACTGAGTACTTCAGCAGTAATTGTCTACCGATAAAGCTTGTATCCAGCCATGAATCAGACATTATTTAGATAAACCATACATTTTTTTTCAATCGTCCTCTTAGGTAGCGAAAATATGTTTCCTTGAAAGCTGGAATTTTTATACTAATATTTAGTTCAGATTTCGGGTAGGCTTAATTTCCAGCTAGCTGATATTAGGGCATGCACGTAATTACCATCGAAAACAGCAGGTGGTATTGAATTCCACACAGGCAACTTGTTAAAGGACTAAAAATCTAGGGAGGGGGGAATTAAAAGAAGGCTGGCAAATTACACGTTCCTCTTTTGTGACGTCAATTACAGTGATGGGGAAGCAGGAAACGTCGGCAAGTTTAGACACTTCAGGTCGCCACACACACAGTTACTAAGAAACCCTTGTGAAACGTGCCTTTGTTCTCCGGTGCACGTAACTCTCAGCCATTCTCCGTTTCTTTGTTCATTATCTTTACGAGGGGTTTTCCGTCTTCTTGCGGCAAGGAAGGTGCTGGAGGGGTGCGGGGAGGACGAGAAGGAGGGAGGCAGTAGGGCACTAGGTGGGGCAGAGGGCGCTGGATGCCGCCGAGTGTAAAATTCTGTGAGGGAATCCTGCGCAGTTCAAAGCTACCACTAATTATCATCCATAACTTGGCCTCCAGCAAAATGGCGATAACGAATCAAAGGATGTGCGGGCAGGAAAGGCGTGGGCGTGGTTGACGTAGACGGGGGGGGGGGGGGGGGGGAGAGAGAGAGAGAGAGGTTGTCCTGACAAATACGGGCTCATGCGCAGACGATGAGCAGTCGCTAAGAGCGTGTCCTTGCACCGCGCACAACTTTGTTTGCCAATAGCAACGTCACAACACGAGGAAGACAGCTCACGCTGCTGGCTTCGCCTGTGTATGTCCTACATACGTCGCACGGCTAAAGCCGACTTTACTCGCCTCGTTGCGTTATTGGAGCCTGTATTGCCGCTACATTCGCTTCAAGTGTCGCACTGATGTCATTGTTTGGTGAAGTCTTTTTGGCGGTGTCTTCGCACGTTTAGATTCAAACCTTGGAAAAAAAAACCACCCAATTTATGACGTGTTTTGTTGTTTTCTATATATGTCACATATTGCAAGCTTATTCTACTTCTGCCAACATAAATGTACTTTATTTATTGGTTAAATTGGTCCTTTAGTTACATTATATATATAACCATCTTATTTATAATTTATATGAATAAAAACCGGGAGAAAATAAATGCTTGGGTTATACTCCGTAAAAATAGTCCTCATGCAAAGTGCCATTAACATGAATGCACACAAATGCGGTGCGTTGTCCCGTTGCTGTAATTTTCTGTAGATTTAGTAAAGCTTTGTTTGCCCGAGGCGTAGGAATATCCTGAATGTTAGCTTAGACCTAAAGTCCCTGTCACACTGTCAAATCTTCCCTTCAAATTGCCTCCAATATGTCTGGTCAAATAAAGTTGGGGGGGGGGGTGGTTATGACGTCATTGAAACGTCATAAACGCTGCCATATTTGTATGAAAAAGTTGGATGGTGTCAGTTTTCCTGTCCATCAAACAATTGAAAATTGGACTGGTTCTACGTTTTATTTTATATTTGACGGTCTCAGCCAATCAGAATCGTGCACGACAATAATGGACGTCAAAAAACTTAAAATAACGAACAATTGCGGAAAACGAAGTACGATATGAAGATAATTAATTTATGTAGAAGCTGTCTGGGTATGAACATTATTTTTGAGTGAATATTGCACATAATATAACTAATTCAGAAGAATTAAATTTCATTATGCAGGAAACATATCTTATAAATAAAACTTAAATTTAGTAAAGAAACGAAAATAAATTACAATATTACTTACATTTCTTCCTGTAAAGGACCGCATGAAAAACGAAAGCAATATCTCACTATGAAAATAATTTTGATATAATTATTCAAATTAAATTCTCCAACTAAAAAAATTTGACAATGTGACACATTTTCAAACACATTCAAGATCATTTGATAAAATTTGTTTGAAGGAGAAATTTTATGGCCGTATTTTATCTTCAAATTTTATTGTTAAATAAAGTAAAGGTAAAAATTTGACAGTTTGACAGGGGCTTAAGGGCTTCAGAAAAGTTGGAAGTAGCTGTGGATGGATGGAGATACACGCGCTGTACAGCACTTGTGTATGCACAACCAGTCAACAACAAGCTGCTGCGTGCTCTAAGGTACCGACGTTAACCTGTCATGTCAAGGAAGTGCCGAACATTTCACACATCAGATTAACCACAAGGAATACTGGCCATTGATGCCTTGCTGTGTATGCCCTGCTCTACCTGTCATAAGTATCATTCATGCCCAACATGTCCACCATAGCGTTGTTATACCTATACCTCCCCCCCCCCCCAGTGGTATATAATCTTAGGATTACAAACAAGGCTGATCAGGATGTGGAGTCAAAGAGTCTATTGAATAATCTTCCATTAACAAGTATTAGATAATCTTTACTGAGGCTAAAGTAATCGTATAATACACATGTGATGTGACTATAAATGGTTTGGGCATATGAAGGGTTCTGGATATCAGTAAGAGCGATAAGGTTCTAGTGTCCGGACTATCTCTCTCACCCTAGCTAGACGATACTTACCCCCCGATCGCCGTCTGGTGACCACTAACCTGGGACGACCACCGCCAACTGACACTCCAGCCCTCTGCTGTCATGTCCATCACACTTCTCGTTCACGCCCACCTTCACCGGAATCCTCAATTCCCATTGGTTCTCCCTGGTAGCCTGGGTGGAGTTACTGACGTAATTGCTGATGGAATTGCCGCAAACTCCACTGCGTCAGCCGGATCCAATTATTCTGCTAAGTTCTGTAGATAACTGTACTTTCCACCGTTGTGACAATGTCCCCATTGTTTGCCGCGTTCCAGCCTTGCACGTGGTGATTGAGCTGTTAAATATGATATTGTATTTAATGTGTAAAGTACACATCCCACTGCTTCAAGTCTTAAATTACATACCGAGCGAGGTGGCGCATTGCTGATCCTTCGGATTCGCACTCAGTAGCACCTGGGGTTTCGTCCCTGCATCGGCCATTCTCATGTGGGTTTCCCGTAGTTTCCCGCAGTTTCCCAATACCGAGATCACTCCAGGCGGATGCTGGGATAGATCGTCACTCACTGCAGTCCATGGTCAGTTCCTGCCCCGTTGCTGCCTCCCTCAGCCACGTTCTCCGTCTTTACTCACCTCTCTGTCGACGAAACTTCAAGCCCTACTAAGGTTTATTCTGCTTGGGTTGGAAAACTCAATGCTTTTAGTTTGGCAAATAAAATTTTTCGCCATTAGGCAAGTGCTAGTGTCGCATGTGTGCAGGATTTCACTGTCTTCAACGTTTAAAAAATAATTGCAATAATCATAAATCAAGTATAAAATAACCACATAACCAAGCAAAATCATTTTCTTATTATTATTCCCATAGCTTAAAATTGGAATTAAATGTGACCTCTTTGAAACACTGCGAACATAGCGGCGGGATTTTCCCTACACCAAACTCCAGCAGAAAACTCGTTTTGATCCTAACCTGAGAAGAAACAAACTTAACGCTACCTGACTATAGGATCCTCACACTTATTTACGCATTTTTGAAAACAAACTGTGAAAAATGTCATGCCCCTAACGGCAGTGACATTGACTGGCAAGCGCCCGATTAAGTTGGTAAAGGCTGTTCACGATAAAGCGAGCACTTTTAAAATCAACCTTAGAAAAAAGTCACTCCCCTGCCTGCATATATTTTAACGGGAGCCCTGAAAGACATGCTCTCAGTAAAGTTGGTAACGATGGAGGGGAAAATAGTTCCGTGTATTAAGGTCGAACAAAAAGTGTTACGTAATCATTTGTGATAACTTAAATTATTTATCTCGTTTTCTGTATTTTTTAATACATAAAGTGTAAAAATTAGCAGATTTGTACAATATTTACTTTTCTAATAATTTCACTCTTTCACATGACCGACGCATTAATAAAGTGATGAAGCCCATGTCAATGTTAATTTTACATACAAGTAGATCTCAAGCAAGGCTTTCAAAAGTGCTAATTTTACTGTGAACAGCCTATAACGACGGAGGGAAAGTCGACGTTGAATTAAAAGTGTTAGATAAACATTTGTGAATATTAAAATGGTCACTTTTGCTCTCTGTTCTTTAATACGTAGACTAAATGTGTAGGAACGAGCAAATATGTAAAATATTACCCCCTTATAATAATTTTGCAGTTTCACTTCACTGGTGATCAAATAGTGATCAGGCCCGTGGCAAATGTTGACTTTACATATAGTGCAAGAATACACAATGTACACACACGCATGTAGAGCTAAAGTAGGGATGTCAAAAGTGCTCAATTGACAGTGAACAGCCTATACCTTGAATTATGTTTAGTTAATGATGCTTACTAACGCTCAGGATAGTGTACTTCACGCATGAGAGGGCCGTGGTGGCTCAGTGGTCTGACTTCTCATCACCCTTAAGGCAAACAGCTGGCATCTGGATTTTCGTAAGTGGGAAATGTGGCAGAAGTTTCCATTGGCCAGAGATTGCTTGTTCCCTAATGTTATGAATACGATTTATGGTCATATTCACACAAGTAGTGGGAGCGTTCCAGTTCTAGACCACTCGTGCAAGAGTGGCCTATGTGCAATTTTAAAATTTTGTGGTGTCCCCCTACCCTCTCGACCCTGTGCAGAGGTGTGTGTACAACCTCTACCTCCCCCACCCCTCGCCAGAGTTGGGTTGTGAAAGGTTATGCCCCTCCTCCCCTCTCCTATTTCCACTGAGGTGTGTTGTGATTGGCTGTTGGTGTTACCCCTTCATGGTGTTGGTTGTGGGTGGGGCTACCCCTTTGTGAAGAGGGGTTACCTTCTCTTTGCTATAGGTGTGGTGTGATTGGTTGGTTTTGTCTTGAAGCAAGAAAGGCACAAGGGACTTCTTTGGAGTCCAGAACACGACTGAGCTCTGAGGTTGGGAAAGGGGGCAGGGGGCAGGGGAGGTATGTGCGTTACCTGTTTGGAGTCCAGGACGCGACTGGGGTTTGGTGGTGTATGAGGGGAAGGGGGAAGGGGTCAGGAGTGATACAGGTGTTTCCTCTTCGAAGTCTTGCAGATGGATGAGCTCTGCAGAGGTGTTGACTGGTCGGGAGGTGTAAGGGAAATGTATTTTGATGAAGGGAGGGGTTGAATAGGTTTTAATGGAATAAATTATTATATTAATTAAATTATATATAAATGTAATAATTTAATTGTGAACTTGCGCCCATTATGTAATAACCTCAGCACTATATTGGCAAAAGGTAAGTCTTTCACACAGCATAGGCAGCCATATTGGAACATTTTTAATATACAAAAGACTGGGATTTGTTTTAGAAAATCGTCATTGTATGCCTGGAAGTGGTAGAGGTCGGAGCTGCGGAATTACTGTGACCCATTATTTCTTTCACAAAGCATATGTTTGTCTGAGTCTTATGTGTTTGAAGTTATGGCTCTGGACAGTTAAAGTATTACAACACATGCATTAATATATTTGCTCACACATTAACTCACTCATATTTTCTCTAATATGTATATTTTTTATTAAGTCCATGTGTACACTTTGATTGGAGGTAAGGTTAATAATAAATGAAACATACAATCAGTTTGAAATACTTCTTACTACTGCCCATCTCCCACCCCCCCCCCTCCCCCACCACCACCACCCATCAACCACAATATTTACACATACATATAAAATTTCACAATCATCTTAGAATAAATATATACAGTCCTCTTCTTAGAATAAATTTATACAATCCTCTTCTTATAATAAATATATATAGCTCATTTTATTAGAATAAATATATACAGCACATCTTAGAAAAAATATATACACAAACATCTTATAATAAATACATACATACAATCTTCTTCTTCTTACATCGCAGTGATTGTATTTACAGGTTCGAATTTGGGAATATCTCTCTCTTACATCACAATTGTTACATCCATTCTGGACAGTAAATCCTCACAGCAGATGGTTCTCAAGTCCAGTGGTTGTTGGGTTGGTTGATTTAGAGGTTGATGGCCTTGAAACTTTTGTTGATGTGGCAGGTGAAATGCTGTTGTGGGTATGGCAGTTGTAACTTATGTTGGGCTGGTTGGTGAGTAAGGGAAATAAATTTAGTTAATGATGCAGTATTGCCCTAAAGGAAAAGTCAACATTTCATCCAGCTCGATAAAGTGTTTATTGTCCGAGCTTGACAAGGCCGCTTTTGTCATGCATCTGGCATAGACGTCATGACCATGCAATCTGAGTTGTAATTGGGTCCCAGTATCCTTGAATTTTACTAGAGACATTCCCGATAATCCTGATAATGGAGTGACTGCAACACATTAGGCTTTACGCTCTTTGCTTTAAGTGTGTGTGTGTGTGTATATATATATATCATTTGCAACAATGTATGCATGAAGTTTGGGATGCAGGCTTACAAAATGTGTGATGATGTGGCCAGCACTTTCATCCTTCACCATTCCAGTTACACCTTTGTCCAGTATTTTGAATCCTTGTGGAATATTGGGTGCATAGTTGGATATGTCAAACTGCATCTCTATACATTGGTCAATTACTTTATAAATATCAGAACAGTGAATTTCATAAATGATGGGTTCGGTATCGCAGTACAAGAGGTGCAAGACCTGCCCGAAATTTTTTTTTAGACATGTCTTTACTGTGGGAATTGTACAAGAACAAATTGTAAATATCAAGAATGGCAACACCGGTGTTCAAAAGGCTTGTTAAACCTAACACAACTCTTTGAAATCTCGATAAGGACAAGATTTGCATCTATGTTTTACTGTTCCTTGAAAGTCAGTTACCCAATCAATTCTACTGCCCTATAAGTCGTGGTATATCGTGATACGACACGTAGATCCCTTTCACAGGATATATTTTGCAAAGTCTTTCCATAGACTGAGTTGTTCATCAATTTAAAAAACTATTTTTCAGAGTTGTTCAAAGCCTGGGCACACTTCTCAATATTGATATATATATATATATATATATATATATATATATATATATGTGTGTGTGTGTGTGTGTGTGTGTGTGTGTGTGTGTGTACTTCTGCAGTGTTACCACGTGTATAACATAATTTTTCTGTGGTGCAAAAATAACAACAATTTTTTCTGTTGTGTCATTCGGAGGTATGTCAGACACTGGAGCCAGAGGCAGATCTGATAGGTCATTGTGAATTTCATTCGGAAAAGACAAATCAACTTCTGTAGTAAAGCAAGTGTCCCCATTATTGTCTCTGCTAGTGAAATCATATGATGAATACATGTCTGGCTCAAGCCACTCAAAATTACCAATTAGAAGCTTGCACTTCATTGTGTGGTTGTACAGGCCATTCACATCGAAATAGTAAATGTATTTGTCTGCCATACTTGGGTCGTACTCATCGCCCATGTAAATATAGTTGGCTTACACATGCCTTCTGGAAACCTGGGTAATACTGCTGCTAACCCCATGTTCCACGAAAAGGTACATGTAAGGATACGTCATCAGCTCTAGCCATGGAACTGTCTTTACAAATAAAGCATCCCATTAGAGGGACAGAGCTGTGATGAACATGGTGGAGTCAAGAGAGTAACTTGCCAAAAATATGGTACTTAAATTCTCAAATATGTCTGCCAGCAAACACATGTTCACATGTAAATAATGATTGCCATTCTGCAGTAAATTTATGCAGTTGAATGCATTTCATGCAGCTTTGGCATGAGCAAAGTCTTCATCTCTAGTGCCTTTGCCTTTCATTGCATTATGAAAGGCATTATTTGGTGGGAGTCATCTACACATCAGAGTATCTAGCGACTTAACAAAGTCATAAGAAAATACTCCCTTCATTTGTGCCAATTCAAATTGGGTATTGTCTGGAAACAGTGAGCGGGTGATTCTCAACTGTGCACCCAACAAATTTCTTGCCAATATCTTCAGAGATGCGCTCATAAAATTAAGTGAGTCAATGAAGCACAATTTCACAACTTGTGTATGTCCTTGCAAGGCAGTACCATTGAAAATGTACTTTGTAATTGATTTATACTTTTCCAAAGTCAATCAAATATTTGAGAATCACTCGCGTTTTCGATTACCACAATTCCATCGAGTTGTACAATGTGTTTTGGAGCTAAAGACTTTATAAGAAAGTGGGAATTGTAATTCTGCAGGTTATGAAATACAGCCACAAGTTTTTTTTTGGTATTCTGAAATTCAAATTGCAGTTTCTGTGTGCACTGCCTCTGATTTCACCCATCATATGGTCACTTTCAACAAGATATTCTGTGACAAGCTGTTTATTATAAATATAGCAACTTTTTTGAGCCACCAACCTAGCTTCATCAGCTGCAGTTTTTGGCTTCATTGGAACAGTCATGTTGAATATTCCTGCAACCCACTTTGTTTGTTCAACCAATTTATCCCCCAATTGGTATCACCTGTAAACTCCAGATATTGACATAAAGCTGGATTGTATGAACACAAGAGTAGAAGGCTGCACATATATGGAACATGGTTGTTCATGGTGGTTGTGCTACTTGTGTCATTATTGAATAGGCGAGTGGACATGGGTTTCAAGTAGCACTCTGTGTCACAATAGGCGATGGAACCAAATCTATGATGTTTGGCAAGATCATTAAATTCCAAGTACTTTTTATCCTCAGTCAGGAAAGCACGCCGAACAGCTACGTCTTGCTGGCAGAGAACTGTATGTTTTGTGAGTTTCTTCTCAGTTCTGAAATACTGGAGACATCGCTCACAAACAACTTTTTTGTGTTTTTTCATACTCAACTAACTGTTAAGCAGTCGTGACAAATCTTTAATTAGCACAAAATGCAAATGTGTGGTATTACCACTGGCACAAATGGCGAAAACATTCACATGACGAGAATGGCATACATAAAAAACACACATGGGCACGACTAATCTTTCCTGAGCATTACCAAAACTTTCGTCAATTATATTTCTAATTTTGTCTACTACAGAGTAGACATTGATGGAAATAGCAATGTTCTTCTCAAAATTTTTGATGTGTTACACTACCACAGGAGTCGACAGACCTTCAATATTCAAAACCTTATGGAGCAGGAAATAAAGCTGCTACAATGGTGTATAGGAAGCACATGCCTTCCAGGCACTGCACAATAATTCCAGGCTTTCCTATTGCCAATAAACTTGGGTCGCTTCATATGAGAGGCACCAATGGTAAATTGCCTGTAATGTGAAATATATGGAAGTCCATATACAATACAAGTTGGATTTCCCAGCCACTGCCCCTACCACTGAACTCTCCAAGTTGGATAGTAAGCTGAGGGATGATGTCATTGTTATACAATTCACAAAATTCATACGAATGCAGGACAGGGGTAGTTTTAAATAAAATTAAAATGTTTCCATAACCCCTTCCTCAACCATCTATTTTTCACATACTTGACCACTGTGGAAATGCTAATCTTTAAAGGCCAGGGTTCAACTAATGCCTGAATAGGGACCCGACACCTCTCAAAAAATTTGACAAATTTGGAGTAAATTTGGGTCTGTCATTTGAAATTCGCACGTCCACAAAGAGGTACTGCAATTCAGGCAGCAAACTCTCCACTGATGAGGAGAAATTGAAACTCGATTTAGATTCCAACCTGCTTGTGTCAGTAGAACACTCAGTATCCTATCCAGACACGTCTGACCCAGAATTACTTTCTGTATAGAACACATAGAGTTCTTCTAACAGAGGGTCAAGGTTTTGAGCTCAGACCCTGGGCGAGATGACATACCACAACTAACAAATCCCTCCCCTTACTCACCTACAAATGCTGGACTTGAACTGGAATCTGAAACAAACAGAGAAAAAACATTATAGGCATTTACAACAAAGATATACCTAAAATAAAGTATGTATGGCTGTGCTGTGTTTGTATACCAACTTATCACATTTCACCCATTAATAAAGTTTAACGAATTAACACATTTCGCACATTAAGCAAAGCCTACACATCTCCCCAGCAAATTAGTATAACAAGTTATCACAGTTCACCCATGATGCAAAGCCTACACTTTTGGAATTATCACAGGACCCTATTAAGCAAAGCCTATCAACTTAACACACAGATCATCGTTAAGCAATGCCTACACATATTGAATTGATAACCTTTGAAATAGTACACATTTTTAAACCCTGTATGTCATTTTTACCCTAAAGGTGATCAAAATCCTACCAGGGGCGCTTCACAACCTATGCCCTAGACAACTATGCTACCAAAGCGCCTCCAAATGAGAATGTTTAGCACATGTATATAAAACAAGTTTTAAAAAAGTCTCAAATCACTTTTAAAAGTATAGTTAAACACGAATACAAGTATTATCTAAACATAGCAAAAAATCATTTACTTACATTTAAAATTAAGATATGTGCACTAGATGTTGAAACGAGAGAGGAGCAGTCCGTTCCCACTGCAAATCAAAGTCGGAAGCATTGAGATGCGGAGTCAAAGTGTGGAGATGATGACAGGAGTCACAGAACGACAGATTACATCCTCAAGAGCCGAAAGTTTGCCAGGAAGTTAAAGGAGGTGGGGAAGCACAACTCCCTTCCATACTTCCATACTGACCTCATTTCGATAGCATCTTTTAGGATAAGTATAACTGACAGGTCATTAAGTGGTTTCGAATGAGACAATCACATTTTGTGGAAGTCCTTCACTCTCACTACTTAGAAACATAAATTCCTGTGATTCTGGGAATTCCTCCCAGTTTAAATGTTTTCGAGTTTAAGTGTTACATTTCGGCGAATTCTTCAGTTTTATTGATAAGCCAATAAGAGCTTAAGCTTCGGTTTCAAGTATCACAAATATATTTCTGAGGGTTGAAATGTGCAGGTGTTCGACGATTCGATGAAAGGATGGGGAAAACCAACTATTTTTCTGATTCGGAAGCCCTGCTTCGGGGGAATCCCAATCCTCGAACACCCATCAGTATGCAGCTCAGAACTGGGATTCCACGAAACCCAGTTTCTGGGAAGACGCTTTCCTCAAGTTAAACCGTATTCTTTTGTCGAATGTGCAGGTGTGTCGGTTTGATTGACAGGTCATTAAGATCTGAAAGCTCGGAACTATGATTCTGGGAAACCCAGTGTCGGGATTTTCTTTTTCTCAAGATAAAGTGTAATTTTTGTAGAATGTGGATACCATAGCTTTGTAATTCTAACAAATATAAAGACATAAATTTGGAAATTTAAGATTTTATATCAAATTGGCACAAGGTTTATAATTTAATTTTTTTATAGATTTGTCTATTACAAATTCTTTTTTCATTTGCAATTATAACTTTAGACATCACTTTTATGTAACATCGCTCTATACAATATGCTAAAGGACAAGAGTGTTTTTATATGTCAAATAAAACATAATCAAATATGTTTTTCAAATTATTTATTAAATGCAAACGAATATTATTTCACACATTACAGTTTGTTAACACCCTTGTGACATGATCTGTTTAACAAAACACATACATTATACACATTTTGGTGAGATTAAACAAATTGACAAGATAGTTGCGACATACAAATTTTACATACATTTTTGACAATTTGAGAAATATTTATTTACAATGCATTTATAGATTCACTCATTATTGGCTTCATATATTTTTTAACATTGCCTTCAAAATCCTGGTTCTGTGTAATTTCCAAATGTGTAAGTTTTCTCCGCCGATGTGGTTTAGACTTTTCAAAAGTTGTTGTTTGGGTGCACGTGTCTTTACAGCAGTTTGGTTCATTTAACACAATATTATCTATCAGATCAGGAAAAGTTTCTTGATTATGTGTAATCACTTCCTTCACAGATGCAGGTAATCTTGTATTCGGAGTCGTATAAAATACCAGACACTTAGTCATGTCGGAATATTGAATTATCTCATGTGATTTTTCGTCCCCCGATGGGAAATGAATTACTCTGAAATGGAAGACACTGTCGCATGACCCTGTCAATTCCCTTAAAAGTCCAATACTCCGAAATGCAAATGAGACATTAGACTTTCCTGGTTTATCACTGACCTATGGGTTGGCTGGATGGAAGAAAGCCATGTTTACGGTACGAAAGCCAAATTGATACTGATAGAAAAATTCAATTTCTCCTTCATAAAACAACAAAAACCAAACAGTTTGGAATGCAATGACCACCTAAAGAAATTAGTTACATTTACTTTACAACTTGACTCAGTATTTTCCTCTACCATTTTATACTATGTGCAAGAAAAGTTTAAGGTTAAACTTTGCTCTTCCTAATGCTAATTGTATGTGAACAAAACAGTTACATGAGACACATCCATTAAGCAATATATACTCATTCACTGCTTTCAAAACATTAACATCCCCATCACACCATTCAAGGTAATGTAGTGGATCAATATGACCTGGTCTATAGATAACATATTTCAAGTTATAATTTTAGCACAATAACTAGTGAGAATGCATTCACCCCTGTATTTAACATTACAATTTTTCTCAGTGATACACAGTCTAAATTTATTTACAGGACAATTTGAACTGTTATAATCACTAACACTTGATTCAAGCACATTAGGTTTGTTACTGTTTAGCATGAACCCCAGACCATACACATTTAAAATGTACATCACCTTCACACACCTATTTGTAGGTATTAAACGAAAATGGTAGCTCATATCTTACTGCATACAGTCCGTGTTCGAAGACAGAGTGGTGATGGAAATGAGAGCTTGCCTTGTGAAAAAATGAAAATGTTAATAGCTCCCAAACACTTCCTTCCATCGGATGCTGGCTGTATGATCAAGTCGATAGCTGATTTCCCACTTGCCCCATTCTTCTTCAATAAGTATTTCACCATAAGTATCTGCAATTAAGTTCTTACCGTGCATATCGAGGAAGTATCGGCTCTCAAATACCTCACTGAGCAATATTCACAAGACAATCCTTCCCCAAATCTGATGCCTTGATACATATTAAAGTTGTAGCACAAATGTTCTAGATCGTTGCATACCTGCACTTGTATCTCTACACCATGAGGTTTGAAGTATACTCTCCGATACCCCACACGCACCAGCTTGTAGTCTGATGTAGGATCGAATCTTCATGCCATTTTTATATAGGTGAGACTGACTGAAGCTCTGTCGGTTCCCTCCCCTTTATGTACAGGATGGCTAAATCAATGCTTCTCATTCGCTGTGCATTTGACCAATTAGTTGTGTGTGCTCCATCCCATGCGATTGTTCTTTTCCCAATGGCTTACTCATATGCATTCGACAAATAAGTGGTGTAAGCCACGCCATTATCTTGGATTATTTTTCGATACTACACACACATTTCTTGCTTTGGCATACATTGCAAGCCCACATTCCACAGGGCGACACTAGACGACGATTTTCACTGGAGATTTGCATAAGATGTTCAATATTATCGCATTGTTCTATCCAAACAAAAGGTTCTTAATAACACTCTCTTTGTAGCTTGAATTCAATTTTCCTAAATGATGGATATTTAGTGATTTCTTCATATTCCATTTCCCACACTAGTTCAGTTAATCTAGTTGGCAATTCGGTGTCAGGTCGCAATTTATACACAGCACACCTGCATCCAATACAATTTCATGACAATTATAGTATGTTTCGATATCAATTATTTTTCCCTACCAGACACTTGCAAGAATGCATTTTGGATCAATTCCACACATGTATACTTCCTTGTCTTTAAAGTGTGTTTAGCAAATATTTGGTATTTCCCCATCATCACTACAGCCCCCTTCTCAAACTAGACTATGTTGATTTTTTGTAACCCATGTGTTTGTTCTCTTATACTTTAAATTTAAATATTTTCAGTTGAAAAGTGCATTCAAACTGAATAATTTGTGGTGGTTTAAGTCGCTAATAGCCATTTTCCTTATTATGAATCCACGTGGATCTTGCAAACCTTGAATATTGCAGAACATATTTACTCGATAGTGGTTCATCGTTTACCGATTCATGTTATTACTTTAACGAACTTATCTCTGACATTATAAGATACTTATCTGTCGTGCATTATTAATCTGTAAGCTTGAGTATTTGGAGGAATGGATGTGTTTTCGCTAATCTCTATATGTGAATCAATGAAAATATTGGTAATAGTGTCATTTTGCTTACTGACATCAAATACAAATAAAGGTGCTCTGTTCTTAAATGTTTCAGGGTCCAATATTGGTGCACTATCTTCCCAAATTCTTGAAACCCTTTGTACATATTGTAGCACATGAGGTACTCCCCAGTTATAAAATGAGTATTAAAGTCTCTATAGGGATAGGCTTGACTAATAAGATAAAGTTTAATATTTTTAAAATTGCAATGGTAAAATAATGATCTGTCTGCCCTTAGATTATTTTATCAGTTGGTTGGAAACTAGATAATTGTGTATCTTGGTTTTTCATTTGAGTACCTTGATTTCACATTACATACGATTTTCTTGCTTGATGGTAGTGAAGGAAAAGTTTCAAACTCCACAATCTGAAGGCAAGATCTAGGTTCTTGCCTTTTTCAATATACTTTACAAGTTTTACAAGTTTGTGAGTGATAATTTCAGTATGAGGCATCAACCATTCAACATTACTTAATTCAAAAGTTACACCTTCCTCATCATTGCCCATGTCGTGTATATTCAAGTGCATGTTGATATATAGAATAACAATTTCTTGTTTGGTGTTTACTATAACATTGTTTGTAATCTTCAACGAATCCAAGTACCATAATTAATCATGTTACAACTTCGTAAGTTCCACCTGGATTGATTTGTAGTTTGTAATTATTGGAAGGGTACCCATTACACATACTTCCTGTATAATATAATTTGTAGTTATATAGAGATAGTTTTTCATTGGTTATGTGATGCCATCTTGATTTTTGTCCATTTTTACACAGTTAAGCAGCTATACAATTCTATCAATTAAATTTAGTATCCCATTTCTAACTATTCCCGTAGTTACTGAGTTTGTGCCATCAGCTGTCTTTGTGAATGTTCCTCTGAAGCATAGAGTTGATTTCAAATTTTGATTAGTAAACTAACGTTCGAATTACATCTACCAGAATACAATTACTGTGGTCCGGGAACGAAACTTGCAAAAAGATTGCACACAATGACCAGGGAATAAGTGCATTAGATAACTGTGCAACTGAAGATGGACATATATATGTGTTTATATAGTTTTGCATTAGTTTCTGTATAATGAAGGTTGTGGAACAAAGCATGCAACTACCCATAAATGCACCAAAGTATTAAAACAATTGTACAGAAACACAGTATACTTTTATCATCAAACATATTGTGCATTTTAAGTGGTCCATCATAGTGTGGAAATATATGTGTTATATTGTCACTACTGGAAATTCCAAATGACTTAAAGTTTGAAAACATGTATGTTTTTTTTCTTTTCAAAAACAGTACATCAAGACAAGTATAAACTCTTACCAAGTATTTTGTCAACCATTGAAGGTATGCAATATTTCCCTTTTAGCAGTAAATACGATATTATATGACTAGAGAAACATTATCTTATCCTGTATTTATAGTTGATGATGTTTAGAGTGAACTGCAGGGAGAAATTCAACAATATTTTAGTTTTGGGAGATATTGAAATGACAATTTTTTTAATCTGTCACAAAGTTACACTAGAATTCCCAAACACAATTAGCACAATAACACAAATATGTTAACTGTGTTTAAATTGGATCATTTAAACCACAGCACATTTACAACTATCATATTTTAGGTGATAGGTCGTTTATAAAATTCAAAGAAGTGTATTTCTAGTGATGAAACAAAAGTATGGCTTCCTAGTAATTATTCCTGACCTTCTGCTATGTAAGGGTAGATATCAGTGTGGCTTTTACACTTTTATACTACCAGATGAAGAATGTGTGACTCAAAGTTTGGACATAGCAGCATATGTCGTACTCATACATGTTTCACAAAAAATCATGATGGGAACTGCAACATTAGTGCACATATATTAGACAATGTTGGTGCACCAATGAAAGACAGTGATGCATCAAATAAGTTATTTGTGGAAAACTTAATGTGTTAAATTAGAAGTTTTCAAGTCTGGAATGAGTGAAATATGAGATAAATGATTAAAATCAAATGAAGGTAATGCAAAAGTGTTTACGAATATTGTTTACAATTCGAAAATTGTTAATCGAATACTCTACCTGCATTGCATAAGACTCAAACTAGAATACACGAACATTTACATCTTTTAAAAAGTGGAATTAATGAATTGGTAACCACTAGTGAAGTGAAGTGGAGTGAAGGGATTTGGGCTGCTCTTAACCTCGAGGTCTTCAGAGCCGATGAAGGTGATTCAAGTGAATATGGAGCGGTGCTGGAATGAAGCAGCAGGGGAAATGGGAGATCCCCGAGAAAACTCGCCGACCAACAGCATCATCCGGCATGATTTCGACTTGCGAAAATCTGGTGACCTGGCCTGGGATTGAGCCTGGTTCGCCTTGGTAGGAAGTAAGCATGCTAATCGCTCAACTATTGTGGCCCCCAGTAACCACTAGTATTTCTGAGCAACTTGAAGGCAAGAACTGAAGAGTTTTTCCATTATATGTCTGTTGATCTTATTAATAAAACATCTGGTTTAGTTACACAAACAGAAATGCAAAAGTAAAAGGACGATTTCCGAATGCCCATTACAAATAAATTAGATTTTATTTTACATGAATATGGCAATCTATGGACCATAATGAACTCAAGACTTCTGGTTCATCTTCTTCTTTCTTCCTCCCCAGAACTTCCTCATTTATTCTCCAACTTCTGGTGTCTGTTATTCAGTCCACACTCTCTTGGGTCTTGGTTTCGGTGAATCTTCTGAAAATCTTCCGTTGTCGATTAGGTGCCTGATGTTCTCTCTGTTGTTGAACAATTCTTCTGCTACCCCAACTTTTTCTGCATTTTTCGTGGTCTCTATCATCCATCCTATTGTGCATTTCAATTTTGCGATGTAGTTGAATATTTTCTTGGTGAGTCTATTAGCATTCATTCTTTTTAGGTGTCCATAAAATTTCAGTCTGCTTTTTCTCATTGTGTCTGTAATTTGTCGATATTTCTCTATAGGTTTTCACCTTTCCTCTTGATCCAGGTGTTGTCTGTGTTTTTGAGTGGTCCCAAAATTTTTCTCAGTATTTTACTCTCACACACTGTTATAAGTAAAATTGAAAGTCACTATTTACTTGCAGTAATGGTGCAGGTAGAAAACCAACACAACAGTTTATATGAATAATGTGGGGGGTGTACATGATTTAATACTCAATGTCTGCCAAGATGTCGGATTTACACAGTGTTATAAGTTCTGTTATGGAAAAGTATTTACGAGTTAAGAGATCATGGATGGATTGTTATGTTTTAATGAACAAGTGTTTCGGTTTGTTACAAGTAAATTGGAAGCAATACAGGAAACATTATCTAAACACACCCCAACTGAAATTAAGGATAAACCATCTTTGAAATAAATTCCTGTTAAACTTTTTCAATTATCATGAAGATGTCTATATTTAAAAATTAGTTCGCCAGCTCGCGACACAAGTGTATATAATCATGGAAAAGTATGGTTGCTTGGGGATTCTGTATTTACGTTTTACCTGAAGAAAAGGTTCTAATAGGTGACAAGGTGTTTGATGCAAGTGAAAGAATGTTTGAATTATCATTTTAAAAATTCCCTACTATATATCCTGAATATAATCTTGAGAAATATAAGGAGCTTTTAAAAATACAAATGCTCATTCTTGCTTAACCACTATTGATGATCACCTAAAATTACATTCATAGAGGGAAATTGTTGGGAGTGGCTTATTTAAATATGAAGTTGATAATATTTCACATACGTTTTGGATCAACCTAAACGAATCAGTTAGTGGTTTGAAATTACTTATATCTTGAAAAATGGCTGGCAATAATTTGCATGATAATGAAATTGTTTCAATTATAGAGGAGTTGACAGAGAGTGAATATATCTATTAATCTATCAATTGTGAAGTTTAGTAAGCTTATCACTGAACTACGTACTCCTGGGAGAATAAGTTATCCAAGAAGAAAAGTTATTACTCGTGATTTAAATGACCTTTTTGAAAGTGACTTGTGTGATATGAGTTTAATTTCTAAACACAATCTAGGATACAAGTACATTCTAACTGTAATTTATGTATATTCAAATAATGCTTGGGGCATACCAGTGAAGCAATAGAAGTGGGAAACAAGTTGCTGATGCTGTGTCTAGTGTTTTAAAGGAAAGACTATCTCACTACCTCCACACAGATCAAGGGATGGAATTCTTTAATTCGCACTTCAAAAAGTTAATGACTACTTATATCAAACATTATGTCAATTAATCTGGAATAAAATGTGCTGTGGTTGAGCATTTCAACTAATCTACTAAACAGTTTCTTTATAAATAATTCAGTTCTTGGGGTACTTATAATTGGTAGGATATTTTGTCTAAAGTGGTAAAATTTTACAATGCTATGTTTTACAGAACAATCAAGATTGTGCCCATCAAAGTTTAAATTATGATTTATTAAGGACAGTATATAATAATACTAAAGTTATTGATGAGAGGAAACAAAAGTTCAAATTTAAGCAACATGTTCACATTTCTAAAGTCAAAGGCATGTTTGAAAAGAGTATACAAGTAATTTGTCGTATGAAATATTCTAAATTATTGCAATTAGACAATCATTCCCCAGAGTTTGTTACCTTGAACACTATGATGGTGAACCAATCACAGGTGGGTTCTACGAAGATTAATTACAGAAAAGTACATTCACCTGATGTATACTTGGTGGATAAAATTATTATTCTTGGAAAGCATAAGAGTTTGGTTCAATGGAAATAGTTTCCATAATCTCGAGCCACTTGGGTGGTAAACAAAGCATTTTAGGTTTTGAAGTAGTGCTGATAACAATAAAAGCTAATGTGCGAAGTCTGGGTATGGGTCACCTCCGTTCACACTACTTGGAAGTGTGAATTCCTGGGGTTGAAGAACCTCTGTTTTGGAAATTATATGAGCAAGTCCATGACTGTTATAGAGTAAGCTGAATAAAAATTAAAATTTGATCAACCTTCATAAATTAATCATGTGGAATTTTACAAATAAATATTTGTCTTCAATTAATTTTAATAACAGAAATTTTATTCTTGACACGTGTGAAAATTATTATGCTTACAAGATATTAAACAATAACATTGACAAGATTCCAAAGATAATCTGGCATCAAATTAAGCAATAAAACTTTGAAACAATTTCGGGTAATCTATAGTAAGGCTGCTCCTTACAGAAGCCCCACTAAGGTTTAGAGCTAAAGACGTATCTATCGAGAAAAAATTCAACAATAATTAGAAAGGCTACACAAAAGATAACATTCTGATAGCACGAACTTAAAAAAATACAATGGTCATAATAAAACACAAACACATTGCAGTTTAAGTAACCACTGAAACAGAACCTTTATGTAGTATTATAACCCTATGAATTAGCATTACACTAGCACTCCCTAAAACCAAACATAGTCAACACAAAGAAACATTAGTACACACAATCAAATATAGAAACATTTCTATAAACAACAAATATAAAAAAAGAACATTAACATATTTTGTCCTTAAGTTAGTAACAAAATCAATTATTTTTTGTTTTCTCAAGTTGGTAGGACCATGATCCTGCTGAACTCACTCCAGAACAGTAGTTAGTGGGTGGTTGGAACCTTGGTGTTGTCGCCTCGAGTAGGTGAGCGCGTGGATTCCATCTCCTCGACAACATGTTCACTGGTAACATACATTAAATAGACATAAATAGGCTGTATATATATTAGGGTGGATGTTTACATAGCAATGAACCACTTGTCGCGTGCACTTGACACTGCGTAATTAGTTAGGCCTCAACACTGATCAGTTTTTCTTTATTAGTTGTTGCAATAATTCATTCACGTTACTAGCTTTGTTTTCAAACACAGTTCACAGTTCAATGTTCACAGTTCGCTTGATGTAGACGAAAGATGTTGATATGCTGTTCAAATTAACATCATATATCACCACTGTCTCATTATAATAATATTTGCTAAGCATAGTGCACAATATTATTCATCCCTAATTACAACAACTAAAGCAAGGCAATTGTAGAATACCCTGTGGCAGGCTGCTACAGGAAACATTGTGCTTCCAAACCCTAAACAACAAAGATACACCTGAAGTGTATGCATGTTTCCACAACGATATATCATAATTCGTCTTAAATGCAGAACTTTCAATATTATAAATATGTACACTATCTAAAACTAACAATTCACATATTAATATACAAAACACAATAATCAATAAAATAAACAAATGTACATGAAAATTTACTATGAAGCCAGTAGAGTTCGACGTGTGTGTTACTGCTGTAAATCGCAGAAGAATGCACAAGGAAAATTAAAAGTGTAATTTCACAACTCCTTCTCATCAGCAAATTAAGTTATATTCCCTTACATTATTTAATTATAAATATGAGCGACAAAACGTATGTACCATTCCTCAACTGATTTCAATTGCAAGAGATTTTTGTGTTTAGTGTTTGCTTATGAAAGAGTGTCACATAAGGCCCCTTTCCTCTTCTGGTTAGTAATTATCATTGGCTTCTTAGTTTACTTGGAGTTTAACACTCCTGTATTGAAACCAGGACAAAGGTGATTTTGTCTCGATCGTCTCAAATATTTGATTTACTTGGTTAAACTCAATTAATTCAACATTAGAAATAGCTTTGGTTACTTCGCTTTCTGTGTGTCGCTCAAAGTCTATTGATTGGTGTTCTACATTAACTAATGCATTTGTATCAACATTTGCGAATGATTAGTTATCGGTAGATTCAATGACTGCAACTTAACTAGCTTCATCATCAGGTAGAATTTTTATTTCTGTTGTTACATCAACAAATTGAGCATTTAATTCTGTTTTGAATTCATCATTCTGAGATCTTAATTCAGTATTCCAACCTTCTAACATAGAATCTAACTTAGTATTCCCAGGATCAAACATAGCATTTAACTCGACATTGCGAGCATCAAACATAGCGCGTAAGTTGGCATTATGAGCACCAATCTTAGCACTTAGAGATTTACGTTCCATTTTGAACATTTCGAAGAGTGTTGCCAAATTAATATTTAAATCGGACTGTTCGTTTGGCCTGTCAACCATGTCTGAGACATTGACCATTATGTTAGTGTGGATTACAGCTATAACAACTTCCTCACTAATGATCACCAGCGAAACTGGAAGTAGCGCTTAGAATAGGTGTTCCTTCTAGACTAAGTGTTTCGGAACTGTAACTGGACATATCGTCTGCCCCACTATTCCTCAAAAAGTTTAGTGTACTTCTCTGGCCATACATTTGTTTTTTCAGTTGGGATTATATAAAAACGCACTTCGTTTCAAGCAAAGAATAGCACAAAACTTTCATAGAAGAGTAATGTAATTCTGAGGTATTTTCTCTTAGGCAACACAGATGTTATGACAATATGTGTATCTTATTACCAGAATATGTAGGCCTACTGCAATCTAAGGATTCTCTTTGCCATACAAGGAATCGTCATTTCCTCTATTCTTACTTTTACTAGTTTGAATAAGAATATTTTCTTTAATGACTTATTCCACTATCGGTGCCACCACATTGTTGCACCAATCTTTAATAGATTGAATATAGCTAACTAACAAAGTAGTATTTGCCCCACGAATGGTCGCCAATCTTTAATAAAGTAGAAATAGTCAAATGAAGTTATATTAGTGTACTAAGAAATATCAGGCACAGTCAAAAATTACGATAGCAACGAAATAGGATTAATCAAAGTTTGATGCGAAAGCAAGTAGCAACATATAATAACACTAACAAGACAAATAAATACCCTTTTAAATAAAATCTTATACTAAAATATGTACAAATCCTGCTGTCAGAAATATAATGTGAATTTGAATTTAGTAGGGAAACCATGAAATTATCTCACAAATATTATATGACTGACACAGCAGTGGAGATTTCATAGTGTAATTGTGAGATAGAGTTCGAATCAATACTAGTAATTAACAGGTTCAAATTTTGAATACTTCAGCTAACTTTCAGTCGGGAGCACAAGAGCACATGAGATTACTACACTTAGGCCTCTTGTCTTGCGGATAACTGTCCAGGAAAAATCTTGAAAATTATATTAATTAATTTCAAATATTGTACGAATTATGACAATTTTTTATTTTACTCTAAGTCTCTGAGAAAGCTCTAATTTAAATGTTTCAATAAACGATTCTAATCTTTAGTAGCTTGGAACGGTAGGCCTCGACGAATTAATTCGACAGCAGGACTAGACTGGCAAACAGCTGATCTTACATCGATGGAGATGGCTTCTGGTGCCCTGACGACATTGGAGTTGATAAGTCCTCGTTTATGTCGTAGTCCTCTCCAAACTCTGCATATCACTGTACAGGATGATGGTACCGCGCCTCTGCAACACCGGGATGGCGTCTCGTCTCGGTCCTTGGCGACGCAAGCTGTCCTGTCGTAGCTACCTCGTTGTCGGACTCTCTCGTTCAATGACTTCCTTCATGCTAAACGTTCGAAAGGTTTCTTCCTGAAAATTCTCTTTTAGCAAAACAGTTTCCGACACATTGTTTGTGTGTTCCTAACACACAATTTTACTACGACAATAAAGTTTTGCATAAATATACTGCCAATGGCGTCTCATTAGGGCAAGCAAGGCAAGAAATTCTTGCCCAGACAGTTTCCCGACAATGCTATATTTAAAATAAATATTCAATTCTAACTTATATTTACTTTAAGGTTACTTTTTACTCAAGCGGTACACATTCTACTCGGGAAACAATTCTGTACATTATAAGAAGACAACTCGTTCATTGGCTAGCAAAGCCAAGATGTTTGGAAGCGCTGTAAGTAATGCTTTCAGCAGGTAGGCTGTCGCAATGGCTTCCCAGCCGACGGAGGGATGGCAGGGTAGGAAGACCCTCCCGGGGAGGGGCGGGAGCTTACGGCCGCGTCAACCTGTGTTAGAAGCTACGATGGTAGTGCTTTATTCACCGAACTGAAGCGGACATAACCGAAGCTGGCCTAGCCGCAGGCAATTACCGTCGTGTAGTTTACAGAAACTAAATCGATACGTGGACAAGTTCGCACGCACAACACGAATCGCATTGTTTTTATTTAATTTAGTTTTGGTGCTGAAAATGCTATACATATTCGTGCGCTATGTATACCCTACATAAAAATAAAAAATTACCGTGTGAGACTGAGAACCGTGTAGATTGAGTGCAACAGAATCGTGTGGATGTAAGTGTGGTGTGCGTGGAATACGAGTGAAGCATTTTTCCAGCAGGGCTTTCACTTTTCAGGAAAGATGTGACATCATAAAATAGGGTAGGCCAACACCTGAACTTACGATCACAACATGCAAGAAAGGTAATTTTGTACTTAATTTCCAAAATATGTTTATCAGAAACACTCGTGGTTAGCTGTATGTAACAGCCAAAAGAAAATTGTTTTGCTGGCCATATTTATTGTTTTCAAAATATGTTAACACGTCGACTGCAAATGGGTATTGTGACCTTAACAATATGTGCAATGTTGTTCAAAAACACGAGCGTTCTGATGTTCACGTAAATTCGTTTTTGTTTCTTAATGAATTTGGTAAAAATAGAGTTGACTGCTTTCCATATTTACACAAACAAATAATCATTTTAAATGTCTACGCTTCTGTACAAACAAAATTGCTACGTGTGTAAATACCTCACTGTCAACGGGTATTAAAATAATATTGATTTTGAATGGACAAGGTTTCAGGTTTGACGAAGGTATGATTTAATATTCTTCACTCGGACAAATTTAATGTTAAAAAAATATTATTATTTTTACAAGTGGTGTATTTTATATTTAGGTACGAAAAATGTTTAAATAGCACCATTTATCACCTTGAAATTCAAATTTTCCCGGGGGAGAGCCCCGGACCCCCTCCCTCTTTATTGGGGAGATCAACGCCTCTACTGCCCCAAGCACACAGTAGCTTGCCTATGAAATTATAGCACGCATCGCCACTGGTTACTGCACAACTTTGATAGCAATATTTATTATGAAAGAAAACTTTATATGGGTAAGTACATGATTGTTATAGTATGAGTTGAATAAAGATTAAAATTTGATCAACCTTCATAAATTAATCATGTAGAATTTCACAAATAATGATTCGTCTCACTTCGACTTAATTAAATAATAACATAACTTTTATAATTGACACATACGGAAATTAATACGTTTAAAAGACATTAAACCATAACACTGACAAGTTTCTAAAGATAATCTTGCGTCAAATTAAGCAATAAAATTTTTAAAAATTTTTGGATAACCTCTAGTAAAACTACTCCTTACAATACCAGGAATGAAATACTGTGCTTTGAAAGGAAAGAATAAAACTTACCGAACAAAATAATTTTTATGAAACAGAGAGTGCCAAGAAATGGAAACTGGCACATGGGTAATTTTATGAATTATTCCGGTGGCAGGTTAGACTTTAAAGAAGTATACTCTGTTCCCCTCGTTATTGAACAACAGTTGTTGGGACACTATCTGGACGGGTGTTCAGCCATTAAAAAAACAAGAATGAATGTCGTGACCGATTACGTACATCCAAGTTAAATTAAAAAGATATTTCTCACCATGGTAGTATGCAATGACTTAGTAGTTCTGGCCCGAGAACGTAAATAAACTGAGAAGTCTAGGCAGCTGCCACAGAGATTGACGTATGTGACTCTAATATTTCTGCTTGTTAGAAAGATATTTAAATTACTTGCTAATATTTGAATGAGTGATGTAAGCGTCCATCGTACAGATTTTTAATGTCTAGTTTTCCATACATAAGCAGTGCCGTTACTCAGATCATGTTCCATACTTTTTCCTAGTACTCTAACTCGGAAACTGAAATAAATGCAGGATATGTCATATGAGGAGGGGGAGGGGGGAGTGTAACTGTCCCAGTCTTCAGAATTTTTTTGAATTTTTGGATGCACCAAAAAAGTTTACAGGCACTATTTTTTGTAGTTTACACCTGCTATCTGGTTGCCATTTGCGAGTTGATTTTGCCTGCAATTTACAATTTTCTGTAAGCACTTTAGGTAAAATGTATGTTTGAACTAATTGATTATTTCTTCTCTTTTGCTATAAAAAACTGGAATGCCTTCTGTTATGCCGATGGGTATAACAGAAGGAGGCGGAAATTAGTGAACGTGTAGGGCCGGCTTAAAATGAACCATTGCGGTATTCACGTGAAGCGGTTCCTGGAAACATAATTCAGATTGGCGGACTGTAAAATGAAAAAAAACTGCAATCGTATATGCAATTTGAGTGTGTGAGCACTATCCCATCTCACAGACATCACTTACTTAGCCAACACTGATGAAAGGAGTTGTATTGTAGTACAAATATAAATTAGTAATGTACAATTTACGGGCATGGTAAGCGTTTAGCTTATGTTTCTTTTATTTTATTACCTTTTGTGTGTTTGCCTTTGTGGGCTAATTTTTTTTTTTTTTTTTTTCGCAAAGTCTGTTTCTTGATTTGTCATTGCAATCAATTATCTCCTTTTGGTGTTCAAGTAACTTTTATTCAAATTATGTCTGCATAATTAAATGTATTGTGTATACTAAATTGTATTAATGGGAGAAAATAGTTAATATATGTAAATCTTAAAATTTTATATGTCGCTAATTTTTGTTAGTGTATTTAACGAAAATGTTCGTTAAACTTGTATTTCTTCTGTTCATTTCATTATAGTGGGCACCACTTTTAAGTAATGTCATTTAAAGTATAATTGGATTCATTTTTAAGGTTATAGAGAGCAGCGCTTCTTGTAAATCACTATATTTCTGCATAAAGTATGTTATTATTAATGTCAATATCAGATGCCGTAAAATTTGCTCATTTAATTTTTTAGAATCCTTATGTTTTGAATAATTATTTTTAAGCAAATATTTTTCTGAAAGCAAGTATAACCATAGAAATATCGAAACTGCTATCGATATGTATCATGTAAAGAAGTGCTGACGCGATGTTCTTTATTCTATTTCTCGACATCTTGAAAATGTGACTCGTTTTTTGGTGAATATTGATATTATCCTCAAAATAATGACTTTCATCTGCACTACCTAAATCAGGAAAGAAAAACATTTTTATTCTAAAATATTTCTTGCTTCTGGCAAGCATGAAGTAAATTGTGCGGGTGTGTATATTCGCCCATTGTAGTTCTCAAGCATGCCATGAACATTCTTCTTCCTAATTAAACTCAAGAATAAAAGAATAACAAAAAATCAACACTGCGTAACAACCACATCAAAACATTATGTTATTCTTAAAAGTAATGAATTTGTTCGTTTTGCGAGGCGCACCTTTATTGTAACAAGTTTACGTCACTTTTAATCAATTTTACCTGTTATCAAGTATATTCAGGTAAGCCTACCTTTATGTTTGATGAATTCATTCTTGTTGCCATCATGTTTATTAATATAACCATCCAAGGTTGTTTTGTGCTGAAACTATATGCATTTTGATATTATGAAAGGCTAATACTCAGCTGTGTAACAAAATGTTTGCCATCTTTTATAAAGAAGTAATTATTAAATACATTTGTGGGTCAAAGAATTTGTGCACAGTGTTGTTCTTTCATAATATAATTTCCCCCAATTATCACTTTTTTAATATAAAGTTTTATGCAATGATGTCAATGTTACTTTACTGTTTTTTATATACATGATTGATTGCATGGTAAAGATAGATATTTCTTTAAGACTCGGCCAAAGTCACTTTCAACTTCTCTTCATAAAACATAGGTAAGAGCAACTGGATCCACCCTTTTGTATCCGCCATTTTCGGTCTTGTGTGTTGTTGAGGTCTACTGCACCATCCGACATATAACTTGTATCACCCGAGGTGGTGGAACAGTAATAGTAGTTAGTGCCACCATTAAGTAAAGATATACACTACAGTGGCCATGCGATAGGAAAAAGTCTGACCAGTTGTATGTTTTAGTTCCGCTAATGATCGAGAGGAGTGCTAGTGATCTCGACGACGTCATCCGTGCGGTGTTGCCAATTCGGCAGCCGCGAACCGCGCCCTAATCTCGGCTCACCCACGTGTTCGTTCAAGTTGTGCCAAAGGCGAGCCTGTCACATGTGAATTACCAGCATTCGTCGCAGCTGTGAAAACCCAACTATGATTTACTAGTGGCAACCATTACATGTGTTTCCTTTATGTCGTAGAATTATGTGTTTGCGGAAATATGTAACAATATCAACTACTATTTGATTTAATTTACCTCTGCTAAAATAAATTATTATAAATATATAACGTCATTGTTTTTAATTATTACCTATTGTTTCACTATAGTTTAGGTGTTCATGGTAAAATACGAGTACTGTTAGCACTTACAATTACAAACATATTAATCATGAATTTTGTCATACATCATAGCAAACTTTACATTCCGCTCTTATGTGAAAGGAAATGGACAGAAAATAATTGTTCAGTAGTGGAGAAATATAATTTAGATGCACGACGGTCTACAATTGAACGCAATGTTTACAGTTTGGGGTTGTGATCTACAAAAAAGGTAACAATTCGTACAAATAATCAGTACGTTCAAAGTTTCGATTGTGTCATTAAGGCTGTGTCCAAACCTAAAATGCACTTATGTATATAGGCATACGCCACTCGGCTCGATACGTAATACATTCCGACAGGCATACTTATTTGCATCCCTTACAGCATCTAGTTCGTTGATAATATTCTGAACAAGCATTTCAATGGAAAACACATACTGAATATGTGCTGGAACATAGGAGCATAGATTTAGAATTATCAACCCCTTAGGAGCTGTAGCTGGAAAGTGCATGACAATGAAAGTGTTCCAATTCACCAATCATATACAGTTTTACAAGAAAGGAATGAATAAACATTTAAGTGAGTAAACGCAGCTATCGATAATGTATCATTGAAACTGGTAACAACTAGAGGTAAATTTCTTTTTAACACTAATATTGGTATGAATAAAAATTAAATGACGCATTTTGATACAACGTTTTAACTCATTCATGACTTGCCTTGTAAAAACATTGAAAATGTTCTTACTGCTCTGCATATTAACTATTAATTTAATACCACGTCCGGTTTACAACAAATCACGAAAATAACTGGTTATATTTATCTCGGCTCTTCAAAATTATCAACGGTTAAAGAGTACACATTGTTAAGAACTTTGTTCAGAGGCTTTTCTAAACAGTTAAAGACTCTATTCGATTCTTTATATAAATAAATATTAGGAATAACAATTACGAACTACATATAAATCGATGTTCAAAATAGTAGCTTATAGGCTGTAAGGGCGTGAGACGTACACAGATTCGTTTCCCCGTGTATGTGCACGTCATTTCCCGAGACATGTACGTACGTAGACGAATGTGAACATTGTTTGAGAGTGCATCTCATTAAGCAGAAAACCTTATGTACACTGCAGGAAAAGGACAATAATGATCACGTATAATGCTCAACTCTAAGAGCTGTTTGTTTTAAAGCGACAATACAACTGTCATCGCTGTAATATCCAAGTTTACATTGATAATGTGTATTAGTGTATATTGTCTGAAAAATTGGAAGCTGTGTGTATTTACATTTACTCGAGTGTAACACGCCACACCATTGTATATTCTGCACTGAGACCTCGGACTCGTAACAGTGCGAATAATGTTGACACTATAGTGTTTATTAGTAGTGTTAACACTAATGAACGCATGAAAACTAGACACTACAAAGAGAGTCACAATATTCTACTTCAGACTAGGTACATTACAAAATATAACAATTTCTGCACTAAACATCGGTTGAATGCAATGACTCGGTGCCAATCACTAATAGTCAAGCTAAGGCCGTGTCCGTAAGGACAAAGTCGTTATTTTGTAATTTGTCATTTCGTAGGTTTCAATCTGGACGTTGTCGACAGTCACTTGTTTAGCACTCGCGGCAACACATTCTTACACTAACAGTGATAATTTTTTTTATATAAATTAATAGCTAAAAATGGACGTAATAGTTATGCAATCATTACTGGAAGCTGGGAATATGTTTATAAACAAGAAAATTATATAATATCCAATAACGACTTAAAATAAAACATGTGTTGCGAAATATATAAACAAAGCACTACACCCGCTTACTTATTAAAACATGTCTAGTGTATTTTATGAACAATTATTTGTTTTAAAAGACGATTTACGTTCGCATTCGCGCATGTATTTTTTTTTTGTCTAAACCAATATGGCATTGATTTTGTCATTTTGTATTTTTGCTTACATCCGTTATATACAAGATACGAAATAGCAATCTACCAAATACGTCAGAATGTTTGTATACAAAATCAGATCTCGTGAACATTTTGTCAACACAATCTGCCATTCCGGACACGGCCTACGTTTACAATACAAAACTAATGCATTTAGAATTATGACATAGGCGTTTATCTGTCATACGGAAATATGTCTTCTTTATTTGCAGTTTCCCATTAATGTTTTAAACCAGGGGTCGGGTCCACGGTAACCGCGGGCCGAGCCACCATAGATAAAGCTGGTAACCTTATGAATTAGTATTTATGTTGTAATGTTATCTTGGAACTTCAGCACGTGCTCGTTCGCGCCTATCGGCGTTCGCTCGCACATCCCGACATGCAATAGCATTTATAGTGAAAGTACGACTTAATACTTAAAACTTAAGCAATAAAACATAAAACTTAAGACCCAAGGCGTAAGGCATACGAAGGGCCTAACTGCCCATGGGGAGAGGGCGGGGAACGGAAAGGCAACCCCACCCCCCCCCCCAACCCAAATGTGAAGAAAATCGGTCAAAAAATGCGTCTTCAAGGCCGAATACAGCCAAAGAAAAGAGGAATGGGCCTGCCTCCTCCCCCCCCCCCCCACACACACACACACAAAGGAGCTCTTGACCATACTGGCTTCACCATAAAGAGGCTCAAAAATATGAAATATAGGACGTACCACAATCCCACAAAATGGAAAACAGACCACCCTTGTCATTCTAACTCCTCCCTGGGGGGATGGGGTCACTTTTTTTGGGGGGGGAGGTTCAAAGACTAAGGCTGAGGGGTCAGTGAGGGAGGGTGAACATCCCCCCCCCCTTTTTTTCTCTCCGGTTGACCACAGTGGCGTTTTTTTTTTATAAACTTCCGTTCTTGATTAATTAGTATTATTCTTAATTCCAGCGATTGGGAACAAGCAACAAGCCTATTATGTTTACTTTTGTTCCTAACATAACCTCGTATAAAACAATCATATTGAAGTAGATGATACTTCAAAACCGACTTCTGCTATCAGAGAAGCTTATTATTTGTGAACAAATATATTCGTCAACATGCGCGCACACACGCCTTTGTCATATTGTTTTATACTTACATTACTCTAAATAACAGTTTCCCGCCAACAACACCGACTGCTCTGTCGTAGCCTACAAATTATTTCTATAGATATAAAATACAACTATTTATTTCAACGCTTAAACAAATACCACCAACGCACACGACCTGAACAACTTCCATTGGGAACTAAAACATAGGATAACACACACACGTTTCTTCTGCACACATCTTAACGCATAATATAATGCTCAAATATTTATACTGTAAACCCAGCTTTACTTCAGACTTCGCAGCTTATGCTACATTAAGGTGTGCATTTGTGTTTAAACGCAGTCGAATAAATAAATTTCTCTTTTCATAGTGTATAGTTGTTACCAAGAATAACAGAAATATTATTAAATTTCCTGACTGTGTCAAAAGTTTTTCGTGTATTCTGGAATGTTTGTCGTCTCCTAGCCTACAAATGGATATTGACAGCAATTTACGAACACTAGGTAAAAATTTTAATTATTTTTGACAGTAGGGTATTCTTGCGTGTTAATTTTGTGGCGTATTTACATAATTATAATTTACTTTTGATAAAAGTAGTTGTATTCTGTGTGCGCCATGTTTTGTTGAATGAATAAATACTTTTATCGTTAACGACCACTCATTTTGTTTGCCCGATTATACTATACTAACGAAATACATTTTATAACATGTACGATCATCTTCATAACAAAGAGTGTTAATTCATACAGCAAGTGTACACTCGATTCGTTTATTTAGCTAGGAATGTACTCCTTTGTAAGGGGGGGGGGGGATTGCGTGATTCCATATTTCTATTTTTGAACAAAATACAAAACCTGTATTATTACAAATTTATAGTTACATAATTATTTATAACCAGTGGGTGTGTGTGGGGGGTTATATATATATATGTATATATATATATATATATACACACACACTAGCGGACCAGGCAGACGTTGTCCTGTACATATGTCTTAAATCCGAAAATTTCAAACTTTTTAAAATAAATTGTAACAATCTGGACCGTTTTGATGAAAATTTTTATAAAAAAAGTTATTACAATACCTGACGTCATCACATGTACAGTTACCACAATTCGACCTATAGATTGCGTGTGAATATGTATATACTATGAGCTAAGTTGAATATAGAAGTTATGTTGAATAGAAACTTAAATTTGCACAATGTATAGTTTTTATCTACACTTCAAAACCCTTCACACACTAATTACATCTGAATGTAATATTTCAATTAGTACGCGATTTATTTTAACACAATAACAACACAAAGTTACGAAATTCTCCTGAATCTGATCGCAGTGCCACTATCGGGACAAACTGGAAGTAAAATTAAATATTTTTGGATGTTCGACACCGCGATCGCAGCGCTGTCTGCCGGATACAATGTAAAACATTCCAAGATCAACAATAAATTATAAATAAAAAATTTATTAAAAAAACATTTTGTAGTGGACCGAATTGTGAATCTAAACCATTCCCGAATCCACTTGAACACACAAAAAATTTCATCAAAATCGGTCCAGCCGTTTAGGAGGAGTTCAGTGAAATACACACGCACAGAAGAATTTTATATATATATATATATATATATATATATATATATATATATATATATATAAAGATATACACACACACACACCTACACATAGAACCACAAAGTTCTATAAACATTTTCCATGTTCAATGAATACCACATAATCCTTGAACTATAATAAAATAAAAATTGTAATTTTGTTTACAACGTTTATTTTCATTTCGGTGGGGGGATATGTCCCAATATATCACTTCCCATCCCGGCTACATCCATGTTTTTAAATGTGTATCTTTAATGAGCATAATAATCAATCTTGCCTTCTCCGTAATTAAACACGCTTTTACAGTTATACATCCAAAATATGACAGAACTTTTACAATAATAATCTTAAGGCTTTCATGTATGCCTGTTAACATTATTCATGCTATATATCTCAAATCCTCCACTTTAGAAACCAGCCGATGTGATTAGCAAACAACCACTGCCGGTCGATTGTACTGCGCTGGTACTTGCGTATTATTACATGTAGATAAAGATATTTTGGAAATAAACATTTTCTAACAATAAAATAAGTTTAAACAGCCATAATGTGTCACCTAAAAAATTCGTTACACGTAGGAGATTTGAACTATACGACCTACAGACCTGCGCACTAACTGGTTGAGCTATACAAACTATTTACTGTGCACACGTGTGATAAGGTATATATATAACATAAATTCACAGTTATCGCGTATTTCATATAAAGTGGTGTTTATTCTTTTACTATGACCGTGTGAGTAATATGCAACGTTTCCCGTTACTTATGCGTACATTAAGTTTCATTTTATTCACACACATGTTTTACAGAACTTGTATTATTTTCGTAAACGGATATATACGAATGGAGATAGGCACTCGGGTGTCCGTCATCTTGTCTGTCCCAGCTTGGGTGTGCAGCAGACATTCAGAACACTATCTACTGTTGCGGAGTTGGGACTGGGGGTGACAGAGATGGAGTATGAGTGAGAGAGAGGGTAGATGTCACAGTGGCAACGCCGCCGACATTTCCCACGCTCACGCCACGAAAATGGACTAGTGCGACTTGGTGTTCATCCCTCGAACTACAGCTGGAGTTGTCAGAAAATTTAACCTGGGGCAGTCCACTCTAGGTATATATTTACTCAATGGTGCCACTGTGTAAGTCATAGCACATTGAATTAGACTCCCTCTTGATTTGTGGAGAAAGGTGGTGAATGGCACCTCAACCACGCCACCTCCATACTCCGGTGACCAAGGAAGAAGTTTTGGCGGTGAAAAGTCACGCATCGTTCAACATATTGTTATCCGTGTACAAAGAAAATGTTAGTTGTGAGTGTGGACTTGAACCATCACCGTTACGGCCGTTCAGCAGCGCAAGCGTGCCGTCTAATCGTGTGCGGACACCAAGCATTCATCTACTACCAGCTCGGCTTGCATCTACTATCACCTCCTCGCCTCTACGATATATACGAGATATCTTCTTTATATTCGTCTATTTTACCTATGAAAACACTGAAGGCACTGATCTGAAGCACGTGAACCACAGACGATTTGTCAGGTTTTGTCATTTCATACGAAATTAAAAATCTTCCAGCGAAAATCCCAACCACTGTTTGTTTTTAATACAGGGCACAGTTTAAGATAGTGACGGAAGAGATTTGAGCGCCTCTTGACATCAAGGCCTTGAGACCCGATAAGAGTGAAGTGAAGTGAGTATGGAGCAGCTCCGGAATGCAAGGGCGGGGGAAACGGGGGATCCTCTAAAAAACCTGCCGACCAGCGGCATCGTCGAGCACGATCCCCACATGTGAGATTCCGGGAGCGATCCGCCGGGATTCGAACCCGATTCACGTAGGTGGGAGGCGAGTGGTTTAACCACTACACCACCACGGCCCCTGGATAAAAAGAGATTATATGAATTGGAGGCTTATCAGAAAAGTAATATTTGTAGCTAAGTATTACAATATGTGAAAATCTTTCACGCATGTTTCATTTATCAAAAGAAATGTTGTAAAATCAGCAACGTAAAAACATAAACAGAGAACTGAGATGTGCCTTATCAGTTTGGGAATACGCGTCTTAGCAAACCAAGCCGTATATTAGCAATAACCATTAAATAATTAAAAAACAAAAGTTAAGAATATAAATAAAATCGGATTAGTATAAAATGCCTGGAGTAACAGCGAGAAAATAACCTGGGATAATGCAGCACCATTAAGTAACATGCAACTAACACATTCCGAAATAAATTTTAAATATTTGAAGTGAAATGTCACCGACCAGCAGCGAACACGCTGATGACACACTGCTGCAACTGGGCACGAGATTTATTCAGTAATAGTTTATATTGTCATGCGTACCTCTCAGGGGAAAGCATTCGCTTTTTTCTCCACGTTAGATAGGGAACAGATTACAATTCCAAAATGCTGTGACTGTTATCAAGCCCTTGTATACAATAGTTGGTTTACGATTTTTTCTGATCATTATGTCAGCTGTCATGTCCCCTCTCCCCCCAAAAAAAATTTGGTAACTATGTTTTATCTTTTAAATATTTCTCATTTTTATACGTATTTATTTAGCTCCGTTTATTTTCCATTACGCTGTTATTTTGCATACGGCTGTGCCAATCCAGGCAATACACAAGTCGTAATGCTTTGTAACTTCACATAATTTTTTTTTTCCATGTTATTTAATTTTTTAAGTCTGAGGATTGCAATCTTAGAGTAATTTCTGGTCGTTCCGGTATTTACCAACGAATTATCGTATTCTTCTGAAATAATTTACACGTATATTTTTATTTACCTCGCACGAAACGTCTTTCTAGTCAAGCCAAACTAGGAGTAACTAAGAGTAACTTAACCTTCTAAACAATCAAGTAGCTAATCTGAAAAGGCTGCTCATCGGCAAACACACTACAACCAAGTCTGCAGGTTATCGTAGAGATAGCAAATAAATGTGGAAAAAAAAGCAATAACATGTTAAGTAAAAAATGTAAAAGTAAGGCAGTGGATAACATAGCTGCAAATAATGAGGAATTCCTAGTAATTAACCAGCAAGAAGTTCCCAACGCATTTTGTAACAACTTCAGTAATATAGCAGTGACATTGGTAGATAATAGTCAAGCAAATCCTGACAATAACCGGTACCTTAACACAACTGAAACTGAAACAGCTTCAATATTTCTTTCACCTGTAATTGAGGAAAACTATAAATGCCATTAATAGATTTAAGAGTAATAAAATTCCAGGTCATGACCTCATACTCTCAAAAGAAATTAAAAATTAAATAATGTAAAAAAACTAGTATCTAAAACTTTAGTCGAAATAATAAACATGATGCTAACTAATGGTACTCACCCTGATGCGTTGAAAATAGTTAAAGTTATTCATATTCATAAGGCGGAGGATAGAAACTATTAAATATATTTGCAGACCTATTTCTGTATTAAGTGTATTCAACAAAATATGCGAGCAAATGATTAATGAAAGATTATTATACTTTTTGGAAAGTAATAGCATTTTTATGAAGGCCAAAATGGCTACAGGAAAAACTTGAACACAACATCTGCAGCCATAACACTAGTCAGTGAGATCAGAAATGAAATATACCATAATAAACATGGAGGGGCCCTTTTTGTTAACTTGCGTAAAGCTTTTGACTTAGTAAATCATGAAATACTGCTCATCAAACTGGAAAGATATAGTATACGAGGTATTGCATTAAAACTACTCAACATTTTCTTAATTAACAGACTTCAATTTGTCCAAATAAGAGACCACAAAAGTAACCTGCTACCACTATGATACGAAGTACCACAAGGTAGTGTACTAGGCCCACTATTGTTTTAATCTACATCCATCACTTTGGGAACCTTCCATTGAAAGGATAAGTAAAGCTATTTGCAGATGACACTGTCATAGTATACAAGCACTGTAATAGTATAGATGACATGATGATAGACATGTAACATGATTTAAATTTGCTGAAGAAATATTTAAATGTCAATAGTCTAATCATTGACATTGATAAAAGTAATTACATAGTATTCACTTCACCCCCAACATAGTAGTATGAGCAATCACAATGAATTAACATATCCTGGGCTTTATCTAGACCAGCATTTGAAATGAAATACACACGCCAACAAACTTGACAGTAAATTTTTTCAATAGTGGGTGTTCTTAGAAGAACGAATGGTGCCCCCATAAAAATGTTGTCATATATGACTCATTAATCAACATTCATCTTCAGTATTTCAATGCCCTTTGGAGGACTACACATCAGAATCCATAATCCATCCACTACAAGTACTACAGTAAAAAGCTGTTAAGATGATACACAATTTACCATACAAAACACCATTCACGGATATATGCATAATCACTTGACTGCTCCCCTTGAAAAAAAAAAAGTTATGAACTCAACCTACTAGTGTTAGTTTACTGCGATAAGGTAAAGCAAACCCTACAGTAATAACTGACCATTCTATATTAGTAAGTTACGTAACTTATATATATATATTGTGATGTGTATTTCATCTGTTCGTTACAAATGCCAAAATGATCTTTTCACTGAATTGTGTATTTAATCTTCTTCTGCAGTACTGTTTAGTATTGCATAATGAATCTAAGAGTTAATTCTACCACCACATAGTAACTAGCTGGGTTGTGATGATATGCAATCCTTCTCATTTTAAGATTGTAATAATACATGTGACTAATTTTTAAATTGATTTAATGATATATGTATATCAATTTTCTTCATAATAAGGTACTAGAGCAATGTAGTATCAATATGTAGTAGGTAGCCACATTGTAATGATATGTTGTCTTATATGATTTATCTAATACATGCATGCCTCTCTCCAAGAATTGCCAAAAACCTATCTTTAAAATGTATTATTTGTAATAAGCCCATAACCAGGGCTTTGGTCAATGGGGTCAAATGTGTTATAAAATGCTATAATGTACCAACAATGTATTGAATAAATTAATAAATTTATTAAAAATTTAGATGAGGGTTTTCTTGCACAATTACTCTCAGATTACAAAATAAATTGTTGTCACTTTCTCGTACACATTAAACAATACCGTCAAATGAACTAATAGTAGTGGCGAAATGAATCGTGAAACTATTTGCAATCCCATTACCCAAAATTAAGGTGTTTTTTTTTTTTTCGCAGAATGCCATTGAAAATTTTTAAGCTTATAATTTATCAGCAACATATAATTGTATTTAGTTGATTTTCTTGGTTCAAAATACATTATAACTGGTGATAAAATGTAGATAACACGTCACATAAACGGGAGATTTAAAAATCCTCTGCATCAAGGGATATGCCTGGTAAAAATTGAAAATAATATCTTCCTCGCAATGACTTGAGTTACAAAACACTCCTCTCCTTGATATCCGAAATAGTTAGTGGTCATCAACGAGCGCAAGAACTCAGTATTGCCGTCACGTTAATTACAGAATATATGAAACCCTACTTAAAAGAAAAACAATAACTGTGAAAATAAGAAATATACTTTAAATGCAGGAGATCACGTGTGAGGTTTTCTCACAGACATTATAAACAATACGAATCTATTGTCGGAGCTACGTGATAGAAACGGAAAGCATTTACGATATGCTGTTTTCAGTGAGCTCTGTGGAGAATGATTCGGATTTCCACTCTCACATAGTGGGGAAAGCATTGGGGCTTGTGATTGGTCGGGAGTGGAAACGCGCGGGGTTTCCGCCCCGAGGGACGTACGTGGGCCCCGGGAAAGTAACGGAGGTTTTGGGTGGGGGAGGAGGGGTGGAGACCATCTCCCGGGAGAGTATGTCGGTAGGTCGCGCTGGCCCGCACGGCTGCTGATGGGATTCGCTCCGCGGCAGGGATACCTGGTTAAAGGTAGATCTGGCAGTAGGGCTTCGCGATATGGCGATATATCGATCACGAAACAATATATCCAAAACATCGCAACTGCCATAGGGTCTATGTATTGTACGTCGCGATGTTAGCGATTCGCGATATGAACAATAAAATATAGTATAACAATATGCATTTCATGGTGGAAGGACTTTTCTTGGCACAAGCTGGTTTCCTTACTGTGCAAAGAACTACCCTTACACAGAAAAATGACAGCTCTGACACCCTGAGGGGAACATCAATTTGGAAGTGCTCTCTCGTCATACCACAAAGATGAATTGCGTAAACGAAGGTCTGCCTTTGGCCTAGACGACCATGGAGTCGCTATCTGCACCATTGCTGCCTGATCGTTGTCGGTGCCGATTCTGCAATCGAGTCTTTACCTTCGGTCAAAATGCTCGTTGGTATGAGAGAACCACCTGTACTAAGAGCCTTTTTAGAGCGATTAAGATACGACAATACCACATGCAGTTTATGCAAGGCGATACAATGAAGGAACATACCGAGATCTGCAAGAATTCTTCTTTTCAGACCCAGCAACTGTTGCCTGCAATACCTCCTGCTACATCGATGGGTAGTGTTTCCGCAGACGATTATGACGAAACAGTAAGTGCTAAAGACGGAGTGAGTGTAGTAGAGAAGGTTTGTGTGGAATGTACACTTGCAAGACTTTCGCGTGGCATTGATGAAGTTAAAAATAAACTGTCTTTTTCTCTAAATACTGATGGGGATGTAATTACTACTACAAAGAAAATCAAATTTAATAAGGAATACAAAACAGGAAGTGAAGACGATCTGACTATGACGACGATGATAATGTTGAAAACTATGTTGGTGATATTCGCGATGGACTGACAAACCCCTCCAACACATTTTCTGCAATGGGTTACACGAAGAAGGCAGAAAACGCCCAGAACACTCGTTACATATTTTCCGAAGACCCGAATGAACTTGATAGACTCAAATATTTGATTGGCCTTAAATGGGTATAACCGGGGAATTGTTGAGATGTCTTCTATCATTAGTAAACTGAAAGAACGGCACTACATCGAATGATGTGATGAACTGATTTTTTAAAAATTGTAATTACAAAATAATAATAAATTATTATAAAATAATTTTATTTTTTTGGTGTCATCCTTTTACCCCCCACAACTTTAAAGTAGTGCTATGAGCACTCAACTATAAACGAAAAGATCTGAATATAGAGTTATAATAAAGACTTTAGTATAAGAAAATACTCCGATAGTTGACTGCATAAAATAATATTAATGCTGAAATGTACAAATTTTGAAAACAGTTGGTGAATCATTTGTTTTATATGTAGGCCTATGGATAAAGATTGACGGCAAACACACGGAATGATGACTGATGTAAATATCGCGAAAGACTGATGGAAAGATTGAAATATTGATGTGAAGCTTGTGATAGATTGATGCAAAGAGTGTGATAGATTGATGCAAAGATTGTGAAACATTGAAAGATTGCGGAGCACGCGGAGTTAATTGCGAACCATGCGGAGCTGATTGATGGAAAGATTTTAAAAGATTGAAAGCTAGCAGAGCATGCGGAGTGATTGCGAAAGATTGTGAAAGATTGTAAGACTGATGTTAATATTGTGAAAGATTGATATAAAGATTCTGAAACATTGAAAGATTGATGTAAAATTATGAAAGATTGATGTAAAGGTTTTAAGATTGCACTGCAGATTGCAATGCTGATTGTGGTGCATTTGGTGGTAATTGTGATGCTGATTGATCAAAATATTACGAGATTTATAGAAATATTGATTAAAATCAGGTACGGTATTTTATAAATTTTTGAAATTTTAGTTGTTTTTTGGAATTTCTTGAATTTGTAGAAAAATCTAGACTTTGAGGTCAAAGGTCAAGGTCAAAGTTCAAAGGTCACCTGGATCCAAGATGTCGGTTGGGTGACATAACTTGGTGGCTGATTGATTCGAGTCCTTCCTCATCTCCAAGACCTACCATTTAAAATTTTTAATTTTTTAATGTTTTCAAATGAATATTTTAATTATTTTATAACTATTTAGGTTTTTTGGAATTTTTTGGGATTTTTTATGTACTTTTGTTAATTTTTCGATTTTTTGGGATTTAGAGGTTATTCAAGGTTATGAATTTAAGTTCAACGTCACCTGCATCCAATATGGTGGTTGGGTGTCATAACTTGGGGGCTGGTAGGTTCCAGTTCGTCGTCACATCAAAGCCCAAATATTAATAATTTTTAATTTTTGCATTTTTTAGAATAATTTGTTAAGTAATTTCTAATAAATATTTAGATTTTTTAATCTTTTTGATTTTAAAACTTCTTGGGTTTTTTAAATTTTTTATGCTTTCAAGGTCGTTCGAAGTCATGGGGTCAAGGTCACCTCCATCCAATATGGCGATAGTAGTCAGTAACATAATATTCGCGCAAACTTTTATGACTTTGTTCAATTTTTGCCCTTTTTTTTATTGAGTTTTAGTTTTCAATTTCATCTAAAGTCATGGATATAGGGTGTGAGTCCTGGGTCCTGACGAGTCTCTCAAAAGCTCCCGATGGATCATTTTGCAAAAAAAAAAAAAAAAAAAAGGGTCGGTGTTTTTTTATGGAACAATGGGAATTTTTTGAGGGGAAATGGGAAATTTTAAAAGGTAAACGAAAAATATTTCCGTAAAAAGGGAATTTTTTTTTTTGGGAAATTTTGTACATTTTGAAAGAAAATAGAAAAAAATTTAGGGGCAAAAGGGGAAAAAAGCCAATTCAAGATAACTGCGGTCGGCTCCGGCTCTCTGAGCCCCTTACCCCTTATGCCAGAATCGGCAAAATCATTCTACTGCTAGGCCAAATAGATACACGTGTTGCCACTGTGGAAATGACTTCGATTTTTTTTTCATGAAGATGATGCAGGCCAATTATTGTACGACAACTACTGTACAGCGTACTTCTGATGTACCTTCTTCCACTGTGGAAAGATCTTCAGCAAATGCTTCCATGCTCGACGACATGAGAGAATCGCGTATATGGAGTCATTTTCTCGTGATGAATCATTGTGACAATGGGCACATGCAGTTTATGCTAGGTGATATATTGAAGAACCACATCAAGAACTGTAAGGATTCGTCTTTTGAGGGCCAGCAAGTGATTTCGTCAAAACCACCTGCTGTGTCGATGGGTACTGATTCTACAGACGATTATGACGGTACAGTTGATGCTAATGATGGAATGAGAAAGCTATGTGGTTTGGTAGAGTCATAATGTGTCGAATGTGCATTTGCAAGACGTTCGTGTGAAACCGACGAACTTCAGAATAGACACTTGTCGGCTCTAAATACTGATGATGAGTGTGCGACCCATTCAAATAAAAGTAAGCTTGATATTGAGGCTGAAACAGTAGGTGAAGACGATTATGTAGACAGCATTGATGATAATGACTATGACGACAGTGTTGATGAAGTATCTGATAAGAAGGATAATTCTCTCAGTGTTCCTACACATTTCGCCAACTAATTTCCTTCGGAAAGTGGTGTGAAGAAGAGGGAAGATGTCAATAATAATGATGTTACATATTTCCCAAAGACGCGAATGAACTTGTTGGTAGACTGGGATATTTGATTGACTTGCAAAAACACGGGGATCTCTCACGCATTGTTGAAATATCTTCAATCATCGATGAACTGAAGTTATCGGGGTTATATCGGAAAAGACTGTTGGCTACTATCCATGAATTGCTAACATCTGCGAAATGTAAAGATGGGATGTTCAATATATAATTAGGAAGATATAATATACATAGTAATTAAATGAATATAATTTATGTATGTATTAATGAGTATTTAGTTTCTTATGCGGTCCCTTCTGCTTCTCTGAAAGACTTATAAATTCATTGGTGTAAACAATCAATTGAGAATCTGTTTTATATTAAATGTATGTGAGTGCATGAAGGAGAAGGGCTATAGTTCGATTTGAAGTATTATGCCTTACTCGGGTCGTTTAAAATTGACTGAGTTATATATGGCAAACGAATGAAATGAGGGGAATATTTGTGAAGAATATTTCTCAACTAGTTGGTTGGCATGGTCAGTTAATCTGGTAAGTTGGCTTGGTAAATTAGAATGACCCTTTGGTATGTACATCTCTGGTAGAAAAGATTTGCGAAGATTCTGCGACGATTTTCTGCGAAGATGTTAGTTATAAGACTCGTAATGAAACTTTTCTAGATTTTCCACCATCGTTTTATTGTAGGGGTGGATGGTATTGTAGGTTGATCTTGTCGGTTGGTCTAGCCAGTTTTTCAGAAACTGGTATCGTCAGGAGTTAGTCTTAGGCTAATTCAGTCTCGTCAGGAACCTGCCTTGTGTGGAGTTAGTCTTGGGTGGAGTCGGTCTTGCATGCAGTCACTCGTTAATTAGTATTGTTAGTCGGCATGGTCCCTTGATGTGACCAGCTGGTATTTGGCAATTTAATGGGCTACAATTTTTCTCTATTTTTCGAGTTAAATGTCATTGAAGTAAGGTCAAGGTCGGCAACCAACATGGTGGCTAAATTTACAGTACCTCTGGCAACTAAATCGATAATGCATAACTAGCATCACCATAATATTGAAAATTAAAACTAATGACTAACGAAAAAACAAGATGGCTGCATATGGCGGAATAAGCAAAGTGGTGGGACTAATTAACCAATGAGAAACATTGGTGGTGGGTCGAACGAGTACCTATGAGCAATCAGCCGATAAAAAAACTCTGTTGGGAGTGAAGTGAACACAAGTAATCAAACAATGAGAAACATTGGTGGAGGGAGTGAAGGGGTACCAAGTAATTTACCAATGAGAAACATTGACGAGTGTCAGTTGTCTGCTGGACGTGGTGCTGAGGGAACCTCCGTATAATTAGGTTTTTAAATAAAATTTTTATACATTTTTTAAAATAAATTTGTAATAAAACTTTTTATAATTTTTAAAAATAATTTATGAATGTTCAAAACATATTTTTAAGGAATTTTATGAAAATTGTTGGGAATTTTTAGAATTGTGATTTCTTTGGTTGAAGATCAAATGTCAAGGGTATTGTGTCAAGGGTCTTGGGTAGTCGATCTCATGTATTGAGTCTTGAGTCTTGAGTCAAGTGGCAATGGTGTATTGGGAATTTATTGGATTTTTTGGAAATGTTTTCCAATTTTCATATTTTTTAGGAATTTTTGTGTTCAAAGTTATCCAATGTCACAGGAATTGGGTCAATGTCGTCGATATCTAACATGGCTGACGAGGTGGACACTGGCCAACCTGGCGAGGGTCGGTCGCGACGGGAGCTTAGTCGATCCACCTGACGTCGAAACCCGGTCCTTATACATATACATCTTTAAATATTGTTTTATTAACTTTTTTATTTTACAATTTTTTAATGCATTTTTGGGGATTTAAAATAATTTTTTGGGATTTATTCTATTTCTTTTGGGTTCAAGGTTATCAAAGTCATGGGCATAGGGTCGAGGTCAAGGTCATGGACATAGGGTCAAGGTCATGGGTCAAGGCCACATATATTCTATATGGTGGTTGGGTGACATCACAACATGGTGACCGACCTGCTCCTGACGCCTACTTACCCATTCCCTTATGCTAGAATCGGCGTAATCAATCTAATTTTGTCTCATCCCACTTAGAAAATCTGACTCACTTTCGACTACAAAAGCTTTGGAATCTCACATATTTCAAAATTTAGGGATTTTTCAGCCATTGTCTCTGATAACGGTCCTGAGTTTGTTTCTCGGTTTTTCAAGTATGTGTGCTTTGTGAATGATTCGCCATATAACTTAGTCAACTTGCTATCCACCTCCCTCTCATGCGAAAATATTTAATCGAAACCCCCATTCTGTGCTCATTGTGCTCCATGCAAACGAGCATAACAACTGGAATAGGAATATCTCATGGTTATATATGCCATTTAATTATGCCTGGCATGAGTCACGAAGTTACAACTTTTAGACTTATTTTTATTTATTCGCCAAATAATCCATTGTCAAATTTTTCGAGTTTAAACGACCCAAAAGATATTTAGGAAGTCCGGGGAGCAGCCTCGAGGAATCTAAAACGGTTTATTTTAAGATCCGTATTAAATACAAGCGAAACAGGGTTAATAACCCTTTCAAAGTGGGTGACCTGGTTCTGTGTAAGGTACATGCCACTAGTAAAGCTGCTGACAAGACTATGGCTAAACTTTCGTGTAGATGAACCGGTCCATTGCACATACAACGTGTCCTTACCCTTTTTACTGCAGAACTTGCTGAATCCAGTACAGGAAAGTATATTACTAGAGCTCATATTTCACTTTAAAAAATATTTCATTCACTGTTGCGCTTATTGGAGCTGCAGATCCACGCTGTTTACATCTTTCGTCTTGTGTTTTATCTGTTTATCCAGTCAGTAACAACTTCATAATTTTTTAGTTTCTGAGCCGATTTTGACTGTCGCCTGATCACCCCGCGTCATAGTCCTTTAGGGTATATTATTACACGTGAATATATTATTTTCTTGTTCAGAAATATGGTACTAGAATAAAGGTATCTTATTTTATTGTTTACCATAGGTGTTTGTCTTGATAATTGATTTCATTTACGAATTTTGAGATAAATTCTTAGGTAAACGTTTTATATTGGCTGTTATCGAATAAAAAAAAAACAAATATGGATGATATAAATATTTATTAGTTTGTATGGGAGCCTTTTGTTTGTTTTAACTTCTTTCCAGAAGTGAGTGTTTGCGTGTTTCGCCATGTCGTTGGCTGTGCATTTTTCTCTGCCTGCAGTGCCCGATCTATGCGTGTGTTTTGGAGTGACGGTAAATCAACTTGGAACAACTTGGGACTGGTTTCATTGTCGGAAAGAAGGAAAATCTTTTGTTTTCTAATAATTATTATTCCATTGTCCTGGACGTTAACCTTTTGGAAGTGCAATATGAGTATTTGTAATAGGAGGACCTGTTGAAAAAAGTGCTTTTGGTTCGTGATAAGAAGTTTACTCATTCACAAACGAACACACACTTTGATCAAAATTTTCATCTGGCCATTCAGCAACTTGAACAATCCCTTTTAGCATTCAAAACAGAAGCGTATAATTTTATTTTATTTTTTTCCATTGGACAGTAAATGCCATTGGAGAGAAATCTCAAATTGTAGTGGAAAGATACTCAAGAACTGTTTTGGGAACCCTGGAAAGTGATGATATGGACAATTTAGAAAGGTGACTAAATTTTTTGGTTGAATCTCAAGATTATATTTCAATTAATGTTGCAAATCACATTATGCTAATAAAAAATCTTGAAGATCGCGATCTGAACAATACTAAATTCATTCAAAGATTGGCTTCCAATTACGTAATACATCATAGCCTTTTAGTCTCACAATTAAAAGAAACTTTACAGATTGCTTTGTCTGTTATGATTCTAATCAGTTTTTGTGTGGACTTAAACAACCTTATTGCGTGTTAGTGAGGCATTGTCAAAATCAAGGATTGAATTGTTTAACCTGAAAAATGAAGTTACTGGGAATGGCAAAGCTCAACAATATTACCTCCAAATGTATTTATCTCTATTCTGAGCAATATTCGAAATCTAATCAGTTTACCGCTTTAAATGACTGCCCCTGTCACATTGTAAAATATCCATATGTACTATGGATTAATTTCGTTACAAGCAATTGTTTTTAACTTTTCTCTTAACGTAATTTTAAACGTTCCGCTAGGAAACAACGATACTCTTTTTGAACTATACAATAATGTACTTTACATAGAATTTCATTGTGGATCGAAATACGCAGATGTTAAATTTTTAGCAATTAATTGTATACATTTAATAGTAAACTGATATGCACTACTTCCGGGGAGGGAGGGGTTTTTGTGCCCCACAATTACGGTTCGTGTTTACCAAATATGCTGTTTTTTTGGGGAGCTGCTGTAGCCAAACCAAGAGTAGGGGGATAAGCCGACCCCCCTACACCTGTCTCCCATCCTTCCTCTTTGCAACCCCCCTCCCAAATGCCACCCTCCCTCCCCCCTGAGCGCTCACCATAGGAGGAGATAGCCGGACAAGGGGGATATGTTTTGCATTTTCCCGAATTTCTGTATGGCCCCACATTCATATATTTTACTCGCGATTTCGCAGGAGGCTGTTTTTGTTTACCCCACCCTCACACCAAAGCAGGTAAGGTCCTTCGAACCGATACCCCCCTCAAAATGTTACCCCCTTCCACTCATTTTCGCCTTCGGAAGGTGCCATATCGCTCATTTTTATTGCACTTTGTTGGGATTTGGTACAAGCCGTCTATCCCTCTAAAATAGGTTAGGCTCTTTTGGTAACTTCCCCTACCATAAGTTAATACTATAGTGTGTACCATAATCATGGTACAAAGTCATTTTGACCCATTTTTTTCGCGTTCCATAGTTATGATTATGTATACCATCACTTCGGTATTTCGTACGATAATGTAGAAATTCGTACCATAATTGGATCTGCACCTTTCCAACTTTCCAATGAGCTATCATACGGTCATGTTGGACCAATATGTCGCCCACGATTATTAAATATACCATAATTATACCATAATTTTACCATTTTCCCCCCATTGCACATGCTGGACTTCCCAAACAACACTACCATAAATACAGTTTCGTGCGATTTCTTACTTCACCGACTGTGGCTTAGACCGCGGATTCCACGGGTCCTTCCCCTGTTTCCGCATTATTTACTGTGAAATTTCACTGTAATTTAAGAAAAAAATTTGAATTGTTAAATTTGCTTCTTAATTAGAACTTGTTTTATTTATACATTATTATAAACCTAGTAATAAAAAGTGAATTGGTTTTATATGTTTCGTATATATATCATACATATTTTTACCATTATTTTTAGTGTATTTACAATGACAGTTAACAGTATTTAAATTGGGTAGTATTTATTAAATTTAATAAGCATATTATTATTAACGGACACACCAGATGTTTTACACAAAGGTATTAGATCATACTGGGATTACGGTTTTTCGATTTGGCATTCCCTATAGCTATAAAACAAATATGGCCGCCAGTTTTCAGACACCGTGTATACATTCCAAAACTACTCAAATCCAGCATCGCCGCCATACTCAGCACGTCCGACGTTTAACTGCGGCGAAAGAACATGAGTGAGCACCTGGCCGACTCATTCATCAACTCTCGTCTGGTACCCAGTCATCAAATTGGCATAAACTGAAAGCAATTGGCACTAAACGTATTTCCGTTTTCTCATAAACCCTTATTCTGAAAAATCACACTTTTTGAGAAGGTGTTATGCTTAAAGAATTTCGTGATGCAAACATTTTACATCTCTAATATAAAGAGAATATCTCTGTTCAGGCTGAGAATTCACTAGATTTTTTTGTAATATCATCATGTCTATAACGAGGGGCCACGGTGGTGTAATGGTTAGACTGCTCGCCTCCCACCAAGGCGAATCGGGGTCGATTCCCAGTGGGGTTGCCCCTTGATATTCGCACGTGAGAATCGTACCGAACGATGCCGCTGGCCGCAGGTTTTCTCGGTGTTCTCCCGTTTCCCCCGCCCTTGCATTCCGGCGCTGCTCCATACTCACCTCGTTTCACCCTCATCAGTTCTTACTTAATAACTCGAGGTTAAGAGACGCCCAAATGTCCTCATTGTCCAACCTTCTCATGTCTATGACAAACAATTCCACACTTCCAGCTGCAGAACAGATCGAAACACTATATCAACAAATGTTTACGTGTTAAAGCTAGTTTTCTCTCTAACCAGGAATTTTTTGGTTTCAGAGGTTTTCGTTTTGTTTTCCGGTTGACTAAGTGAGCGATTTTATTTTTCCTAGAAGCATCAGCGCAGCCATACACAAAACTCAGAATCTCATCCAAAAAAAAAACATTTGAAATAATCCCAGGTTGGACTTAATTTCATTCCTGCTTATATATAAAATATGTTACCCAGCCTTAAACTTACATTATTATAGAAAACGCCATAAGTTGGATATTTTATTTCAAAATGTTTAGTACTGGTTCTGTATTTATTCTAGAAAACGTAACATTAGTATAAAGAAATATTTATGAAGTATAACAAACTATGAGAGTCTTAAAATATACCGAAACTAATACAATTTCCGTACAGACTTTTTTTTGCAAAGTCTTATAAAAATTCTTGCACGTCTGGTGTTTTAGGTAAAATTATTAGTTCAGCTAATTGTTATGAGCTTAATGACGAGATGTCAGCATAGTTTCTGGTAATTTCAATTAATGGTTCAGGCACTTTAGTGAGGATTTTTCGTATTGAGCTAGGTACAGACAGTTAAATTGCTAAATTTTATTGATATTTATAATGTTTAGTATTTTAAATTTTTATGGTTATGTAAGCAGTATGTATTAGTTTCATTCGACGAAATTGTTTAAGGCAAGAAGCATAGAAGAAGAAAGATTAGGCACTTCCAGGTACACTTCGAGTCTTACATGATGGCTGCATTTGGGGCCATAAAGGATTATATATTGCCAACCACACAACATGAATACTGTTTCTTCATAATTTAACTAAATTTTATTTATAACATGTGGAATTAACGAAATAAATTTCTAAGAAAATATCATGGGTTCATTCCAGTGTATTGCATTATCAATTATATTTCAATTTTTTTTTTAAAGCAAAACTATTTTTGTCTTTGCAGAATGCCTTTGTTAGTAACACGCCTACTTACAGTAGGCTGATAAAAAAATGTAAATTAATGATGTACTGTAAACAATAAGAAACAATTGCAATGTTTGTAAAATAAATGTGGACAAATCAATTAAACCAGGAGTTGGCAAGAATACTTGCTGGGAAGGTAAAACTTTTCGATCTTATTTTGAGACTAGAATTTTTCGTAGCGAAACACTATAGATCTTACTACAATCGTATGTTTGCAACACAAATGTGTATATAATTTAAATAATAAATGTATTCGTTGCATACTTAGCATACTTAAACACTGTTAACAAAATTTCTGTAACGACTTGCACGAAATGGAATAACTGCTGGTAAAGATCAAGCAAGTTTAAAGAGCAGGGGTGCCAACATAACATAACAAAAAAATACACCATGTTTCAGAAACTGATAAGTTTACCACAACATTTTCGTGATTGAATTAACTTGCGTTAAATGAAACCTGTATTACTGAAATAATGAATGAAAATTGTTGTCAGAAAATTAATGAAATTTATAAATAAAGCGAGTATGTATGTTATAGTCTATTCGAGGTTTATTCGCACTTTTTGAATCAAACCTTTGAAAAATAACCCCGTCTATGACATGGTTGGTTGTTTATTAAATATGGCGTGTATCACAAGCGGTTTATAGACGTGTTGACATAAAAATAATTTAATTTTTTATTACATGTAACTACTACTTTTATTTAATCAAAAAATTATTATATGTCAGTTATAACTAATATGAATAAAACAGGGAGAAAATATGTTTGTTGGTAATGCGTAGTAAGAAAATAGTTTTTATTACACGAGTGCGCACGAATGCGGTGCGTTGTCCTTTGGCGTAATTTTCTAAACTCGGTTAAGCTATGTTTGCTTGAGGCGGAGGAATATTTTGGGAGTATAGCTTGAGCAAGGCTTCAGAAATGTTGTCTGTAAGCGTGAATGGACTATATTTTAATGTTTGTGTACACGCAGTCGTTAATGCTCAATAAGAACTCCGTAGGCCCTATCCAGTGTCGCCGCCCTGGTTTAAGACATTTTTTCAGGAGGATCTATATTTCGTTTTTTGTGTGATGTGCTACAGATGGGCCGGAGTAATGGGCAGCGCTAGTAAACACGGCGGAAGACATTTCGAGACACTGACGCCAACATGTTCGGACAGTTTATAGCCACTTCCCGATATTTTTTACGGCAGGTCGGCGGCTCTCCCCGGAGCGGTTAAGATATTTAGTGGCACGGCAGGCGTGCGCTCGTAACTTGCGGCGGTGGTGTGGGGCCGGTGGTTCACCGCTAGATGGCAGCACGGGTCCGCGGGGACCTTCATATCGCGGAGTGGAGGCCGCACTATCGGTCACATGAGCGCAAGCCCACATAAAGAAGACAGCGCTCGAGGCAGGAGGATGGGGCTGTGCGGCGCGACCTGCTGCACCTGCGGGTACTCACGCCAGGAGACGCCATAACCTGGCCGTCCCGCGTTCGGACGTTGATAACTCCTTACTCGCGCATGACTCACGCGGCTCTTCACAGTCAAGTCAGCACTTTCGAAATCAAACTTTGGAAAACAAATAATGGCCCATAACTACGTATATGCCACTGTACGCATTGGCATGCGGTTTACTAGTTAAGTTGGCAGCGAATTACAAAAAATAGTTCCACACTTTGACGTTGTATTGGTAGTGTATCGTTTAAATGTATGGTTATCGAAGTCAGTGTTCTCCTTGTTTTATACTCAGAAGACCGCGGATCTGCATATTATTAACACATATACTTTCCTAAAAATTCCATGGTTTCACCTGGATGAGACATGAATAAAGTGAGATAGTCAAATTCTATGTTAATCTTACATATGGTGGAGGGATACAAAATGAGAAGTCGATGCTAAGCAGGACTTTCAAAAGTCATCAATTAACACTGAACTGTAGTAGTGGATAAATGAGGATACTGTTGCAGGGGCAGGGCGCCGGAGTGTCATCCTCGATATTGGATTACAGTGTGTCATGGTGATCATCTTGGATGACGTTTAACTTGACCTTTGCCCTTCGTATTGTATGACATCACTCCCTGATAACATAGCTTCGTTTCACCTTATGCCCTTGTCATTTCATGTCAACATCAGTCATCTTGTTCCTACAATGTCCCAGTTCAATGTAACTGCCTCTTTACTTCAAGCTCTGTCATTCTACCTTGGTACTTCATGCTCTGTTATTCCGCCTTGCTACTTCATTCTCAATCATTTCTTCGTGCATCTCTCGACTGTTCTCTATTTTTCTTATCTGTCATCATCTTCATCACCAGAATGTGCCATCATGGGCCGTTCGATGACCACGTTGTATGTCATCACACTCTCCTATGCTCTGTGGCCATATTGTATATGACAGAGCATGCATCTCTTGTTTTCACTTGACTTCCACCTTGGATGTCATCTGAATACTCACATTCGCTCGACTGGAATAGTTCCCTTATCGCCTGTTACTGGTACGTCAGTAATCGCTTTGGAATCCATTTTTGATTCTCGAGCTGACCACAAGAAGCATTGTCATTTTATTTCGATAGCTCAAAAAATCTTGTGATGGGGAAAATATATTTTATATGTTTAATTTAATTTGATTTCATTTCAAATTTTATTGACTGCCATATTGGCTTTTAGAGTTGTCTACTAGGCAGATTGATCAATTTTTATGTAATATAAATTATCTTGAATATGTTTTAAGTGTAAGGCATTTCTGAGGAGGAGTGTTATTGACCTCCAGCTTGGCTTTAAGAGTTGTCTGCTAGGCAGATAGATAATAATTTATTTAATATCCTTTATATTCAAAATGTTTTTATGTAATCTATGGTATGTCTGATAAGAAGGGAGAAAGGGAAGGAGGAAATATGTTTATGTCTGTATAAGTTTATTCGGATCAAGTTATTTGTATTACCAATTAAAATTGCAGGGAAAAATTACGAGCTGATACAAACCATCTGTCCCACATTTAAATATTATGTTTAATTGCATGTGCGTACTTACTAATAATCACGCAATTGCAAATGAAAAATCTCGAATGCGATGCATGTAATAAGTATTTACGAAACTGAACCAAGCAAAGTCTTAAAAACAGTATATTGGTCGATGTTTTATTCACTGTTAAATGTAGAAACGATGGCGATAGTAATGAAGATGAAACATTATGTCTCTCGAACATGCAAGTTTTACTTTAAAAACTTAGTATCTTACATAAGATATATAATATTTTACACACATTGCTATTCGAGTGGGATAATGATATCATACAGTCATTGCAGTATCGCATATTTGCTGTGTACCTCTTCTAGCAGGATGCGGCAGTCCTATCACATAGATGTCTACTTGTGTGGGTAGTTACTGCAGCCTCCTCCTGGAAGAGTTGAACCTTGGTGTACACGTCTCGCAGAGTCATCTCCTCTTCCTTTTCTTCGAACAGTTTGGCGAGACATTCGATTGATGATGATATCGACGAGCACTCTATGTACTCGTTCCAGGGCACTGGAGCAACTTCATACACTTTTGTTGCATAATACTCGTATTTCTTCATAACCAATGAACAAAACTGCATTTTCTGAAGTAAAAAATGGTCTTCTATTTCTAATAGTTACTCTATAACACCTTTTTTTTTCCCCCACCTGAGTGTCATCTTTCCACTATCTTAATAATAATCAAAAAAGGTTACATTAACTTTATTATTGCAACCATTTCAATTAATGCAACAAAGTTACGTCACAAATAACTTGTAACGATAATGGTACCAAATGATGTGTCCTAGCCATAACAATTAATTTTTCCCCATCCTCCATATGTATTTGTTCTCTAGCAAAGAGAACAGCACAAGGAGAAATAGTTATAACTTATTGTGTACCAACAACAGAAACGCAAACAATAAAATTTGTAAAATTGCTTGTTCCGAACCACAGTTGGGTCCAAATAGCTTAACGTGTTTGGTCCGACAGACCCAATGATGCAACGGGTAATTAAAATTTAAGTCGGAATTACTTACATTATGCAGTGTATGGTAGTCCTCTTTTGCTATGTAACGAAGAGTCTCCCGTCTGTTCCGGACTTCTGGAAGTCAATTGAGTAAAGACATACGCTAAAGTGGCCATGGGATAAGAAAAAGTCTCACCAGTTTTATGTGTTAGTTCCGCTAATGATCCAGAGGAGCGCTAGTGTTCTCGACGACGTCATCCGCGCGGTGTTGCCAGTTCCGCAGCCGGTAACCGTATGTCATAACCCAAGCCTCAGCTCGCCCACGTGTTCGTTCAAGTTATGCCAAAGGCGAGCCTGTCACACGCGAGTTACCAGCATTCGTTGCAGCAGTAAATACCCAACTCATGATTTACTAGTGGCGGCCATGGCATGTATTTCGTTTATGTCGTAGAATTATGTGTTTGCGGAAATTTGCAGCAATATCAACTACTATTTGGTTTTATTTACCTCTGCTAAAATAAATTATTATAAATATATAACGTCAATGTTTTTAATTATTACCTATTGTTTCACTATAGTTTAGGTGTTCATGGTAAAATACGAGTACTGTTAGCACTTACAATTACAAACATATTAATCATGAATTTTGTCATACATCATAGCAAACTTTACATTCCGCTCTTATGTGAAAGGAAATGGACAGAAAATAATTGTTCAGTAGTGGAGAAATATAATTTAGATGCACGACGGTCTACAATTGAACGCAATGTTTACAGTTTGGGGTTGTGATCTACAAAAAAGGTAACAATTCGTACAAATAATCAGTACGTTCAAAGTTTCGATTGTGTCATTAAGGCTGTGTCCAAACCTAAAATGCACTTATGTATATAGGCATACGCCACTCGGCTCGATACGTAATACATTCCGACAGGCATACTTATTTGCATCCCTTACAGCATCTAGTTCGTTGATAATATTCTGAACAAGCATTTCAATGGAAAACACATACTGAATATGTGCTGGAACATAGGAGCATAGATTTAGAATTATCAACCCCTTAGGAGCTGTAGCTGGAAAGTGCATGACAATGAAAGTGTTCCAATTCACCAATCATATACAGTTTTACAAGAAAGGAATGAATAAACATTTAAGTGAGTAAACGCAGCTATCGATAATGTATCATTGAAACTGGTAACAACTAGAGGTAAATTTCTTTTTAACACTAATATTGGTATGAATAAAAATTAAATGACGCATTTTGATACAACGTTTTAACTCATTCATGACTTGCCTTGTAAAAACATTGAAAATGTTCTTACTGCTCTGCATATTAACTATTAATTTAATACCACGTCCGGTTTACAACAAATCACGAAAATAACTGGTTATATTTATCTCGGCTCTTCAAAATTATCAACGGTTAAAGAGTACACATTGTTAAGAACTTTGTTCAGAGGCTTTTCTAAACAGTTAAAGACTCTATTCGATTCTTTATATAAATAAATATTAGGAATAACAATTACGAACTACATATAAATCGATGTTCAAAATAGTAGCTTATAGGCTGTAAGGGCGTGAGACGTACACAGATTCGTTTCCCCGTGTATGTGCACGTCATTTCCCGAGACATGTACGTACGTAGACGAATGTGAACATTGTTTGAGAGTGCATCTCATTAAGCAGAAAACCTTATGTACACTGCAGGAAAAGGACAATAATGATCACGTATAATGCTCAACTCTAAGAGCTGTTTGTTTTAAAGCGACAATACAACTGTCATCGCTGTAATATCCAAGTTTACATTGATAATGTGTATTAGTGTATATTGTCTGAAAAATTGGAAGCTGTGTGTATTTACATTTACTCGAGTGTAACACGCCACACCATTGTATATTCTGCACTGAGACCTCGGACTCGTAACAGTGCGAATAATGTTGACACTATAGTGTTTATTAGTAGTGTTAACACTAATGAACGCATGAAAACTAGACACTACAAAGAGAGTCACAATATTCTACTTCAGACTAGGTACATTACAAAATATAACAATTTCTGCACTAAACATCGGTTGAATGCAATGACTCGGTGCCAATCACTAATAGTCAAGCTAAGGCCGTGTCCGTAAGGACAAAGTCGTTATTTTGTAATTTGTCATTTCGTAGGTTTCAATCTGGACGTTGTCGACAGTCACTTGTTTAGCACTCGCGGCAACACATTCTTACACTAACAGTGATAATTTTTTTTATATAAATTAATAGCTAAAAATGGACGTAATAGTTATGCAATCATTACTGGAAGCTGGGAATATGTTTATAAACAAGAAAATTATATAATATCCAATAACGACTTAAAATAAAACATGTGTTGCGAAATATATAAACAAAGCACTACACCCGCTTACTTATTAAAACATGTCTAGTGTATTTTATGAACAATTATTTGTTTTAAAAGACGATTTACGTTCGCATTCGCGCATGTATTTTTTTTTTGTCTAAACCAATATGGCATTGATTTTGTCATTTTGTATTTTTGCTTACATCCGTTATATACAAGATACGAAATAGCAATCTACTAAATACGTCAGAATGTTTGTATACAAAATCAGATCTCGTGAACATTTTGTCAACACAATCTGCCATTCCGGACACGGCCTACGTTTACAATACAAAACTAATGCATTTAGAATTATGCAGTTGGTGCTTATATGACATACAGAAATACGTCTTCCGTATTTGCAGTTTTCCATTAATGTTTTGATTCTTAATTCCAGCGAATGGAAATAGGCAGCAAGCCTGTCATGTTTACTTTTGTCCCTAACATAACCTCGTATAACATAACCATATTGAAGCATACCATACTTCAAAGCTACATTTGCTATCAGATATGCTTATTATTGTGAACAAATATAATCGTCAACATGTGCACACACATGCCATTGTCTTATTGTTTTATACTTACATTACTGTAAATAGCAGTTTCCCGCCAACAACACCGACTGATCTGTACTGATTGGTCGTAGCCGCAATTTTTTATCTAAAGATGTAAAATACAACTATTTCTTTCAATGCTTAAGGAAATGCCACCAACACAAACAACCTGATAAGTTCCACTGGGAATCAAATCATAAGAGAACACACATTCGTTTCTTCTGCACACAACACATAATATAATGCTTATATTTATATTGTAAACCCAACTTTACTTCAGAATTCGTACCTTACGCTGCATTAAGGTGTGCAGTTGTGTTTAAACACAGTCGAATCAATACATTTCTCTATTCACAGTATACAGATGTTACCAAGAATAACAGAAATATTATTAAATATCGTGACTGTGTCAAACGTTTTCCGTGTAATCTGGAATGTTTGTCGTTTCCTAGCCTACAAATGGATAATGTCAACAATTTACGAACACTGTGTAAAAATTAGAACTATTTGTGACAGTAGGGCATTCTTGGTTGTTAACTTTGTGACATATTAACATAAGTATGCTTTACTTTTCCTAAAAGTAGTTACGTTCTGTGAGCCCCGTGTTGTGTTGAATGAATAAATACGTTTTTCGTTAACGACCACTCATTTTATTTGCACGATTATACTATACTAACTATATATATATAATATATATATATATATATATATATATATATATATATATATATATATATATATATAATAAAATGTACGATCATCATCATTATAAGGAGTGTTAATTAATATAGCAAGTGTAGATTCGATTATTTTACTGTGGGTATTTTCTCCTTTTTACTAGCATCCTCTTGCCACTTAACATTGTTAATTGCAATATGGTAGTATAATACTAGCAGTATATTGTATCATATTTTCAAAACAGTTTTACTTCCGATATTTGAAAAGGATTTAGGAAGTTTCTGGTGCCTAAATTCTGCGAGAGGCATGAGTCGTTTAAGCCGGCCTTACACGATACCTATTTTCTGTTACTTTCTGTTATATTCATGAGCACAACAGAAGGCATACAAGTTTCCATACCATAAGGGAAGAACGCATGCGTTCATACCCAAAGTGCTAATAGAAACATTTAAATGGCAGGAAAAACAACTCGAAAGGGACAGGGGTACAAATGCAACCAAATTTTAAATTTAGGCACTTTCTGGTGCAGCCACAATGTACAAACGAACATTTTTTCCCCCTGAAAACTGCATTTATTTAGGTTTTAATTTGCGAGTACTATTAATATATGGAAAATGGTATGAGTAGCGGCACTGCTTATGTATGGAAAACAAGGTACTGTATTCACATTTATGTACGATGGACATTTACACGACTTATTTAAACACTGGCATATCATCAAAATAAAAAATCTGTATTATTACAAATTTATAGTTACATAATTATTTATAATCAATTGGTTCATGAACCGATATGGAACCACAAAATGCTATAAACATTCTTCATTTTCAAGGAACATCACATATTTCTTGAATTAAAATAAAATAAAACTTGTAATTTTAGTTTAAAATTTTCTTTTCTTTTCGGTGGGGGTATATGTCCCAATATATCTCTTCCCATCCCGGCTATGCCTCTGTTTTTAAATGTGTATCTTTAATGAGCATACTATTCATAAATATTGTGCTCTCCGTAATTAAACATGCTCTTGCGGTTATAAATCAAAAATAATACAGAACTGTTACAATATTAAACTGAAGGCTTTCATGTGTGCCTACTAAAATTACTTACGCTATACAGCTCAAATTATCTACTTTAGAAACCAAACGATGTGATTAGCAAACAATCACTGCTCATCGATTGTACTATTCTAGTACTTGTGTATTATTACTTTTAGCAAATATTTTCGAAATAAACATTTTCGAACAATAAAATAAGTTATAAACAGCCATAATGTGTCACATAAAAAAAATTTCTTACCCGTTGAAGATTTGAACTCTAAAACGGATATTATTTCGCATGATCTCTTAATGAAACTGTCACAATGATATTCATGCGAATATTCTTCAAAACCAATAACATCATAGTACCGTTCGTCCAAATCTTGGAATGCGAATTTTCCAACATCGGGATAAATCATTCGCGCTTCCTGTAAGATTCTGTTGCAGCAACTTGTATTTCCAAAACTAGAAGGTCCCCACAAATAAAGCTGCTTTTTTGTGACAATGGCCGAAATCCATCCAATCATTGTACCACCCCACAATGTAATTATACTAGCACATAAGCGTTATTATTGCAATACTAATGTGCACACGAGCGAGTTCCTCTGCCTACAGACACCTCCAGAGGTGGTAATACTCGGAAAAAACCCACGCAGTTGTTTGGAACCTTGCCACATGTGACTTTCACAAAGGATGGGCTACTAGACTTGCTAATGCGGTTATTTCCTGTTGTTTGCTACTGCATTGCCTTGGAGAGACTTGTTGATGGTTTCCCCCACATGCACTTTTGGGTGGAGCGAGTGAGTATAAAATAAGTGCGTAGACTTGCACACTAACTCACTGAGCTACACAAACTATTATCTGTGCACATGTGTGATAAGTTATATATATATATATATATATATATATAACATAAATTCACAGTTATCGCGTATTTATCAAGTGGTGTTTATTCTTTTATTATGACAGTGTGAGTAATATATAATGTTTCCCGTTACTTGTACGTACATTAAGTTTCATTTTGATCATGCATATGTTTTACAGAACTTGTAATAGTTTCGTAAACGGATATATACAAATTGAGACAGGCGCTCGGGTGTCCGCCATCTTGTCTGTCCCAGCTTGGGTGTGCAGCAGACATTCAGAACACTATCTACTGTTGCGGAGTTGGGACTGGGAGTGACAGAGATGGAGTGAGAGTGAGAGAGAGGGTAGATGTCACAGTGGCAACGTCGCCGACATTTCCCACGCTCACGCCACGAAAATGGACTAGCGCGACTTGGTGTTCATCCCTCGAACTACAGCTGGAGTTGTCAGAAAATTTAACTTGGGGAAGTCCACTCTAGGTATATATTTACTCAATGGTATGACTCCTTAGGACATCAACCACTTATTTTATACTCACTCGCGAGGGGAGCTCCACTCCACCCAAAAGTACAGATGGGGGAAACCATCAACATGTCTCTCCAAGGCAATGCAGTAGTAAACAACAGGAGATAACCGCATTAGCAAGTCTAGTAGCTCATCCTTTGTGAAAGTCACGTGTGGCAAGGTTCCAAACAACTGTGTGGGTTTTTTCCGAGTATGACCACCTCTGGAGGTGTCTGTGGGCAGAGGAACTCGCTCGTGTGCACGTTAGTATTGCAAGAATAACGTTTATGTGCTAGTATAGTTCCATTGTGGGGTGGCACAAAGATTGGATGGATTTCGGCCATTGTCGCAAAAAAAAAAAAAAAAAAGCAACTTTATTTGTGGTGACCTTCTAGTTTTGGAAATACAAGTTGCTGCAACAGAATATTACTGGGGGAGCGAATTTTTATCCCTATGTTGGGAAATTTTCATTCCAAAATTTGGACGAACAGTACTATGATGTCATTGTTTTTTTTTTTTTTTTTTTTTTAAGAATATTCACAAGAATATCAATGTGACAGTTACATTAAGAGATTATGCGAAGGAATGTCTGTTTATTTACCAGTGAATGGGGGTTTGGGGAATGTTATTGCATGGAAGAAGCCCATTTGATTTACACCTAATGACCCTCTCCCAAACAAAGATTGGTTTCTTAATCGTGTTACTGTTGTAGGAGACAATCGCCCCTTTTGGGAATGCGAATGAAGGTCCACTATTAAAACAGAAAAGTTTGACCAGACGGAAACAATAAGTGTTTCTTTGAAAAATTCATAATCTTCATTGAGCTTAACAGAATTATTGGAGGAATCTGCCAAATGAGTATTTCCTGATTGTGATGATGGGTCTTCCAGGATGCCATTTCCTTTGGCATCCCCTATTTCTTCTGCTAGCCCTAATAATAAATTACATGAGAATTAATTACCCTGCATTTGCAGGTGATATGGTCATCTGAGCCATTGGTGGCGTTGGAGAGGAGGCTGTGGCAGATGCTGAAGGTGGTGACGTCCATGCAATATCATATTCCCTCCAAAGTGAAGTCGATTGTGAGTGAGGTGTGGGTGTCCACCATCGAACCGGTGACCTGCTGAGATCAGATTGCCATACTGCTGGAACAATAGGTAGTTCAGGATGTATCAGTCTCTGTAGGATTCTGTCATGGTCCCTGCTGGAAACTGGCAGATACTCCAGTTAATAATTCTTAAATATTTGATTTTCTTCCTACAGCAGGGCATGGAACATGTCCAGTGTCCATCTCGTTCAGCATCTTGAAGTGAAATGATGAGTGTTCCCTGGAAGGGTAGAGGGAATATGCGCGCAAGCTGCAACATGAACTGGTCAAAATGCATGCATACAGTATGTGCATCACTAAGACTTGCCAGCCAGCTGGTCAGCTGATGATGTAGGCAGTGTGCAGGTCTCGGAAAGATGTGGGGATAGCACACAATGACCCGACCATATTAGGCATCAGGGTAGTTGGCCAGTCTCATTAACTGAGTACCGAGTTACATACTCAGCTTTCTTGTGGAAAAAGAAATTCATAACAAGATTTTAAGTTTAAAAAAATTACCTTTATTCGTGCCTTCATACAAACATGCGAAGAAGTATATATCTAGTCTTCATATGTAGAAGCGTTTGTCTGTTGCAACATAAGTGAACATTATTATTTATCAGTAATGGACAATTTGGGAATACAAATGGTGTGACGCAAATAGAAGACAAGCCACTATACCACCAAGTTGTTTACTTTATGTTTTAACACTCGGCCAAATATGTGTGGGGGTACTTGGTAATTTGAATGTCTTCAACCATAGACCACCTTCCATGTCCTGAGATAGTACATTCTTGGTTCGTACTGTTGAATCTTAACAATCTTAAATATTTCCATGCTCCAGTTTGCTCCATAACACTTCGTGTTCTTGAATACTGTTAAAGAATAAAATTGTCCTTGACATCCACATGTCTCATTTGTGTAGTTTGATGTACTTTCCGATTGTAACTCGATACCAGGTGAGGTAACATGTCCAGCCACTTGTTACTTCTTTGAGAAAAAACATCTTCCATATTTCATTATTTTAAGTACAAGTCAGGACTTGTGGTGCCATTGTGTTTTTTTTTTTTTTCCTATTTTTGTGAGTGTTTCGAGTTTTTATTGTTCATCTATGTCCACTAATATTGTTTTTTTTTTTTTACTGGTTTGTTCACTTGTGTGTTATTTTCTTTTAGTCATTGTGTTGTCTTTTCTTTTGGCTTTCTTTAGTTGTATGTCCTGTTTTGTAACAATAAGTTGTTCGGCCATCCTTTTGTCATTTTAATTTTATGTATATATATATATATATATATATATATATATATATATTCTGTTGACAAGGGAATGGCTTTTCCTAATTATCTATATGTGGTGTTGTAAAAGATTTTTATGGTTTTTTATCTTGCTGGTTTCTGTGTGTGTGATCTTTATTTAGTCTCATGCTCGTCAAGGGCATAGTCCAATCATATCCTCATAATAAATAGCAAGCCTCCTTTGCTCGAGTTTATCAACTACCACAATGTGGACAAAGTACGTATAGTGGTCTATGTTTATTTAGAGGCGATGCCTTCTCCCCATACAGACATGTCAGCCAAACCCCGATGCCTCCAATACTTACAGTTACCAGATGCAAAAACCCTGTAGTTAAGGTATTTACATCAAGATCGATGAGAGTATGATTCCTGTCTCCAAGGCATCACAACTCATAGAGATCATATTAATTATCATGGGAGAAATGATGCCCAGAATTTCACTAAAGATATTGTTTACTTTGTTAATCAGATGAAGGACATCTGCAGCCAACCTGGAACTTAGAGGGCCCTGACTTTTGATGAACAGGCCAACTATGCTCTAGCCAGCACCTACTGCTACTTTTCTGGTCGCTTCACCCCCAAAGAACCATAAAGTGCATGACCATGACCACATTACCAGCAACTATATTGGGGCATCATGTAATAATACCAACAAGATTCTCCATCGCATCAAGTGACTGCCAATCCTCGTCCATAATTTATTGTGTGATAAGAATGATATAATAATGGTAACTGGGCTATGATACACTGGAAAGATTTGTTATCCCATACACATATCACTTAAAAACACAACAATATCTCATTATATCATTATTGAGATCACCGAGGTATTTTGTCTTCTAACCAAGTATGCTCCCGATTTCAATTCAAAGTTTCCCACATTGAATTTTACACACCTACCATTTTCAAAACACGCCAACAAAACATCAGAGCCGAGAGTATTTACCTCAATCATACACCCAAAGGGTGTAGGTAGTACTCTCTCTCTCTCTCTCTCTCTCTCTCTCTCTCTCTCTCTCTCTCTCTCTCTCTCTCTCTCTCTCTCAAACACAACCATATGCATGAACCGAGGGTATTGCCCTCACCAATGCACCTATAAGGTGCAGTTATGCTCATGCACTTTCACAATCTTTCACAGCCACACAACCACTTGAGCTGAGGGTATTGCCCTCGCCATGTACTTCGAGAAACACGTGAAAAAACAATTTGCGAATTCAATGTGTTTTTTTTTTTACAATTTTTATTGAAAACTTCAATATTAGCTTTGATGCTCCATACACCGATAAATACTCCACATGTATGAGTCTTGAGAACAAAATCAATGATGAAAGGGACAAAACAGTAAAAGATGATCTTCAAATGGAGTTATTGGCACACGCAAAAAAATGGCGAATACATGTTATCAAAAGCTCCGTGAGAAAACCGACAACGAGTTGGTGCTCAGTTATGACTGTCAGCGGAACTTAATTTAGCCAAAAATTGTCGGACCATGCATCATATTAGGCTAAGTTTTTTTGTATGGAAAGACAATGTTTATGCTAAAGGCTCGAGCCAAATAGCATCATCCTTCAATCACAGGCTTAACAACCTGGGTTTTGATAAGATAACTACAATCAGACACTTTTGTGATGGCTGTGGTGGCCAAAACAAGAGTGACCAAAATGCTCTCACATTGGATGCTTTGGGAACCACCTAAACTTTTGAAAGACACCGTAGTTATGTTTCCAATTATCAGCCATTCATATAAACCCCCTGACAAGGTGTTTGGAAGTTCGAAATTATACTTAAGAAATAAAAGTGTTATTGAGAACTCTGAAAAGTATCTCCAGGTCTTTAACAAGTTTGGCACCGTGGGCAATCTCCATAAGGACTGTGTAGTCAGCGACTGGAAGTAATATTCACAGGACATTTTAAGGCAACCTGGAAAGTGGCACTTCCAGTTTCAGAAAACGAAGAAGATTGTGCTGACTAAAAGCATATCTGGGAAAATCATTTTGGTTCAAGTAGAGCCATTTTATAACTTTGAGAGTGGTGAACCCAAAACCCCTTGCAAAACGGGTAAACCATTTAGGAATTCCCAGATGTAATGAGGAGGTGATGATGAAGGATGCTAAAGTCAATGATGTACTTACATTGCTGACACTTCACTTTGAAGAGAAGAAGCAAGAAAATGCAAAGCTATCCTTTTATACTCAAGTGTTTCAAGAGCAGACTGCAGTTAATGTTCCACCCATAGCAAGGCATGATGATGATGAAGAGATGAATGATTTCGAGTTAATTTACGATGGCGGTACTGAAATATGTTAAGTATGTATGTTAGAGTCAAAATGGATAATTAAAAACAGAACACTTCCCCGAGGAATGTTTTGAACTATATAAATTATTTCTATATACATATATATATATATATATATATATATATATATATATATATATATATATATATAATATATATATATATGTATATATATATATAATTTCTATATAAAAACCTATCAATAGTCCTTGGTAGGGAAAATAACTCTTTTTTTTCGATTTATTACAATATTGTTAAAATTATTTGACTGTGTCATATCCTATGAGTTTTTTTTTCTTTCGATTTCCCGCTTTGTGGCTATTCCCGATTTGTCAGTATATACATGTACGTACGTACGTTTGCGTACTAGCAGTGATGTGTTCTTGTTGAAATTATTCGGACAGGTCATCGCCTCTTCATATTACGTTGGTCGCACATTCTGGCACGTTGGTCACGCATTCAGAAAATATGTAACAACCGAAGAATTCTGTGCATGGTGCTATGCATACGTTACGACAAGTTCTACTGAATTGCATAAAAATATAACCATATAAACATTTATTGTTTATTTTGTGTCATTGTTTTGTACATTGACATCTTACGAATGCAAGCGCTGAAATATGGGTTTAGTCGGGAATGAAGAATTAATAGGAGCATTAGTGGACGAGTATTATTTTAGGAGGGAAATGAAAGGCGGCGCAGAAATACCGTTGTACACTGGTTGCTTGGCAGAGCAGCAAGACAAGAGGTGTGTGTTGTTTTGAACGAAAACTAATACACAAAAAATATGCCAATATAGTTTCTGTTTTTGGTCGTTGTACATTTTCAGTACAAATTGTACAGCAGAAAAAAATGCAGGAATATAGAAATTCTTGCAACTCGGTGTCCTGAGGCTATGTTTATCTGTTCAGATTCTCTCGATTTCACTAGCATTCATTCCACATCAATAGCCTTGGGATATTGCTTTATCACGTTAGTGGAAGATTGTGCACTAATTAGGGCAGTTGTTATGGGATTTATTGCATTTATTTATCATACGTAAAGAGGCATTACACAGAAACTGGCATTCTTTCCTCGTCCCTCGATACGTACCTTACCATGTGTTTGAAATATACACATTTATAACATACGGAAGAAAAATACAATCCAATGGGGTTTGTAATAGCTTGGAAATGCGGATTGCAAATATAATATTATTTGTAAGCCTACACGAGGGAAATATGCTGCAGACGTCAACAAAACGCTCAGAATTTTATTTATAATTGGAAGCACATTTATTACACTAACAATTTACACATACAACAGAACGACATTTTGTAAATACTCATTAACTTTTAAAACTGGCGAGGTTTATAACCACAAAACGTACACTTTAATTTTCACACCTGAAATACAATATGGCGACTTCGGTAAGTACGCAAGTATGCCCAGCAAGTATACAATTGAAAGTAATTGCCAAGTATAGAGCAAGTGTATACTATACTGGAAATTCGGACAGCGTTAATATATACATGGCGATGTCACTTCCGGGGACAGGTACGCACAAGTATGCATTTCTTGAGAATTCGGAAACAGCCATAGTTGATCTAAATATAACGACTAACATCGCTATAATTATTATTCCTGTGAGAGGACAATCGCAGTGTAAACAAATATGAAAAATGTAAGGGATTAATTTAACAACCAAAAC